>JAUESH010000043.1:3125568-3161569 GCA_032275165.1 Synergus magnus
AAAGTTCAAATCAGAAAATTACAAAGTTATCAACATTTTAAAAGTGATAAAAAAGCATTAAACAATTTATGTTTATCTTGATATCCTATATTTTTTGAGATTATAATAGTAAGGAATAATTATAAGGAATATTCTTAAGCATTGAGAGTAAATCAGATCTAAATAATTTGAATAGATGTCTTGGCAAGAGTTGGATCCAAGTCCGCTCAAGAAGCATTGAAGGCAATTAGGGTCACTAACCAGTAATGTGTCTCAAATACGTTTGAATTCATTCATCAACATACAATTATTTTATCCGTTTCTCAGCTCAGATAGAGAATTATATCCATTAAGATAAATCAAACTCATTAAAAAATCAAAATCGAACTGAGTCGATTTATAGTCACGATTTGTATAAGTTTGCCGGCTGTCGTCACAGAAATCTGTTTTTAAATATGAAGTAATTCCCTTGAAAATTTTGTTAATACAATGCAAACTTTGGGGCTCATCGTGGTCGCATTTAGCATGCGTGCGGACATGTACGAAACGTACTTCCGAACACCTGCTTGACCTGCTTCCTTTGCCTAATACACTGACCGGCCTTACATGCATGTATGTACATACGCTACATCATTAGCAGCATTGATCCTGGAAAATAATAGGTCGGTTGGACGGCCTTTACGTTGTCTTCGAAATCGTACTCGTCAATCGATTCCGGTTCATTCAAAACCTGTTCAATTCCCAATATACATTTAACCGTTCATTCACTCTCAAAATACGCATTTTGCTAAACTTTGTTCTCCAATTGCATAGTTTTTTTTTTATAAAAAACATGGTACTGTCGTTTTGTTTAATATAACGTATGTTTAAACTTTTTGGAAGTAAGGTTCTCTTCATAAAGACGATCGAATTTCATAAACGAAGAGTTTGCCTAAACATATATCAATTTTAAGGCCGCTAAACATATGTTGTTTCCACTATGAGAAAATTTATGGTCCGGATCGGCCCCCTTGATTTCTACACCTGGTTTTTAAAATATAATTGACCTTTATATGCGCAGCTTCTAATTTTTAGGCAATAGTTACCAAACCGTAAGTGCATAAATCAAAGATAGTAAGGTATTTTTGTACCCTGTGTTATTTTTCCAAACAGTTCTCTTTTATTATTGTTTTTTTATTTTTTATGAATTTTTTTTCCGGAATTATAAGATGTTCTAAATACAAGATATTGAGAATAAATAATTTGAAGCTCTAGAATACAAACTCTCACAATGTAACCCTAATACAATCAGACTTGGATGACGTGTGTATGGAGAGCGCAGGTACTTAATATGTACCTGTTCATTTGCATATGCACGGAAGGGTATTAGAGAATGTCGAGAATAACATGGAAATGCGATGCGACATGCTCGGGTACCCACTGTTTAGTTAAATAATAAAGACACCTCTAGATCTCAAGGTCTTCAAAATATTTTTTAAAATTTTAATTATACAACTTTATAACTCATAAATTATTTGGAATTAAAAGAATAAGCCCAAAAAGAAAAACTACAGTACAAATAAAAACTACAGTTTGAGAAACTCATGTCAGAACGAATAACGATTCAGTTTATAAGCACATTTGTATGTAAAAAAAAAAAAAGCGTTGCACAACAACTTTTATCTCTGGCAGTGAGCTCATCTCCAGTTGAGTTTGAGTCGTACTTGAAAATATATCTCCGAGGAAAGTACGAAATTTACAAATTTTTGCTATGTAGTTTGCTATTATAACACAGTTGTAATATAACACAACATAAATTATTTATAAATCAAAATTTTAATCAAGAGTTTTATAGATTTCTAAAAGTGTTTCTTGCAGTACCAAAAATTACATTTCATTCCTGATTTGACGAATATCTACTAAAATTTCAAATTTTATATGTAAGTTTTACTTTGTAGACATCAGAAATTCAAAATCTGTTGATTAAAAATTCCAATGATTATCGTTAAAAATCTATACGTGATATTTTTAGTAACGTTTATTTCTGTTTGTGATGCAGTATCGTAAGGCTTATCGCTAATCGAAATAAATTTCTTGGCCTGACATTTGTAGGTCGTATCTTAAGGTCTTAATCTTGTTACTTTTTAATTCAACTTGATATGAAGGCATTCTTTGAATAAAGCCGACACAAATGAAAAAACGAAATGCAAATATATGCTACTTATAGTTATTTCCAATTGGGTTATCCATGTTTTAGATAATGATAACTTATCATTAAAAACCTAGTGTTCTCACGCTTTTCTAAGCATCTAACTTCTTGCAGAAGAAGAAGAAACTTCCGATGCCTAAAATTTGCAAACTTTCTTATTGGATATTCCACAGACCAGTAAAATCTTATTCCTCACTGGACACTTGATGAATCATTGGGACAGGGTTTCTATTTTTAGCAGAATTGAGCTTCAAACAAAAAAAGCACCTCCGGGCTTCCCGGTGAGCCTCCTCGAACAGGCGTATAAAATCTTGAGTAAATAAGCCAGCCGAAATTTTCAGCAACGGTTCTTCTTAATGCCAATCACATGCCGCCAAATCCGCGAAGAAGTAACGCGTGGCCGATATTTCCACATCACTCGAAACATACATTCGTAATTTTTACTCATTAAAAGCTTAAGACAAATTTCGTGTAAAATGCAAATTAAAAATACACGTACCTACTTTAATATTCAAAAACCTTAAGTTATTTTGGTCATTGCATGGATTTTCTGTTTGTCATCGAATCAATCAAATTTAATGCATTTATGCAAGATTTGAGACTAATATTTGAATATTCAATAAAGTTGCAGATGGATAAGTTGGTTCTTTGAGTACATTTTGCGGCTGCTATAATTAATTGGCACATGACGTGCGACTGTCAGTAGTTTTAATGCTAGTTGCACTTTCAGCTTTAACTGTCATCACTAAGAATACACCATGCCCTTTCGAACTGACAGGCTAGAAAAAAGGAAGTCTTCGAGAAAACAAACATAGCTGTCTACCGATGTTACTATATTTTTATTTGTTGAATGTAAAAAAGGTATGTTCCGGATCAAAGGGGGATATTTTCTCACTTTCTTCCTTTTCTAATTCAACTGCAGTAATTACATATGATAAATTATAGTAATATATTGCATCCTATACGCCTTTTTAATTGATTTTCATTTTAAATGACATCCTAATGACAGTTATATTTAATAAAAGAAAAAGTGTATCTGTACAATGACCTGATGCAATGGACCTTAAACAAAACGTGACTGTGAAGAAAAATTTAACTAACCATTCTATCCCGTGCAGAAATTTGTATAATAGGGTTCTGTTGGGGATGAGTTTCAAGATTTTCAGGTAATTAAAAAATTTTCTTAAGCATTTCAAGGGATTTTAAATGATATTAAAGAAGTTTAAAGAATTTTCAAAAGAACTCCAAAGAACTTAAGGATTTTCAAGAGCTTTCACAAGATTTAAAAAATGTCTACACATCTTAAAGGATTTCAACAGATTTTACGGAATTTGAAGAGATTTTAAGTGATTTTAGAGAATTTAAACGGATTTCAAGAGATTTTACAAGTTTTTAAAGATATCAAGATTTCCTAAAGGATTATAGCCATCTTTTATATTTTCATAAAAACTTGTGCTAAAAATGTTGGGAATTCTCTATTTTTACCCGATGTATTTTGACATGGAAAACTCTTTGAATTCCCCATTTCATTATCAACAATATCTCGATTTTATTGCATTATTTTAAGGTCGGAATACCAATGTAAGATTGAGATGACACTACTATATTGTTGACCTATAAATGCCTAATTATATAAAAATATTTTTATTAAAAATGGAAATCCCGAAGAGGGCCTCGTCAGAACCCCATTTTAAATAGGGGTACATAAATGGGACAATTTCTGCACGGGATGAAACACGTGCACATTTCGCAAATATACATTTTTCGATGCGGGAAGTATGTAAACCGGAGTGAATGTGTCAATAAAATTGAAAAAGGTGAAAGCGTAAAGAGGTGATCTGTGAAGAAGGAAGCGAACGTTCGCAAATGTGAATGGCTGAAGCAGGTGCTCGTCATTGCTATTTTTAAACACAGGGCCCGCCGTCTCGTGGATTCTATTCTATTTTCCTGCATAGTCAAGTGAACGCAATGAGCATGCGAATCATGGGACTACGAACATAGTAGCATAGATGATATACATATATGAGCGTAAAGTGCGTTCATTCGCCATGTATCGTTACGCAAGCATAAGTTATGGTCACATGTCCCTTCGTAGGTGTGTCAGGGACAAGGGTTACGCGCCAGGGCTCTAACAATGATACTTCACCCCATTTGCATTCAGTGTAGGTTCTTAATCTCAAAAAGCAATATCTTACAAAAAAAAAAAGACATGAAGTACAAATATCGTGTTAGCGCAAATGTATTATGTCAATCAATCGAATTTAGATTATGACGTTACAAGGTAAAGAGTTGAAGTTTACCTTCTTTATGTAATTTATTAACTGTTAAGTGTCACTTCGTCAGAACAAATATAAATTTAAAATTGACAAAAAAAACTGGTTCTGTTAGATAACATAAGTTTTACATAAATGATGATGCTGCGCCTACAGCATTATCAAGACAAGCCTAAAGAAACTGAAGGAGATATTAATGATTTTGATTCAATAATAATTTGTAATGTAAATCTTTCACGCTGTACAGCATTGTAAAAAACCATTCGACACGTAAATATATTAAATAAGTATTTGATCTTCTATTAAATTATAGAAAAAGAACGAACGTTTATTCTTTTTATCTTTATGGATGGTTTTATCCCTAATTTTGATAAGAAGAAGAGGTTCATTTACACTCTTTTCGATACAGCACAAAAGTTGGCATTTCCATTTCCTATCTCCATTGAGATAGTTCATGCCAAGATCATCGTTATCGCGAGTAATGTCTCGAATATTAGTTGGCTGCTCGAACGGACCATCGGGGTCATTCTAACTTTAATATCCGGGGCGCCAAAATATCTGACCAATGACGCAGTGCTTGTCTTGTCATATTATAAATGATTAAATGCTCTCTTGATGTAATATATTACTGCTCTGATATGAATCAGTGTAAATGTTACATTATCATCAGTTTTTGGATATAACGCGTAACCATTCTCTTTAATTTATACTTCAACTCTAGATTAGTTCAATTAAAGTCCAACACATGTCAAAATACTAAGTCCAATTCACTTTGAACACAGTTTTATTGAGATTCCACTATAAATATATACGTCACTCTTTTCTCTCAGACGGCTTCATATGTATTTAACAAACTCAGCACATTCATATCAGCATTATTATTAAGCAACCCACATTTTATTTTGATACTGTGTAGCAAAGAGGGCTCCATGACTTTCACGATATAGTATGAATTGCTTTTAATAAACTCGTTCTGCAAATTTAAAACTGCGTGCAAGGTCAAATAAGAGATAAATTTGAATATATGCGGTCCGCGAGAAATAAGAAGAGTTATATTTTTTAAATCTTCGGTGAAAATATCTTCGTCAGAATTTTTTTAATTTCTTCGGCTTTCTTCTTCAAACCTATATGTTTGTTCGTACTCTGTACAATTTGTGGGTTTATGTGCGATACTACCAGCATTGCACTCATTATTTACGAAAAGCAAGCTAAATGCAACGCAACTCACGTGATCGCAAAGCGTATCATTAAAATAAACCCGAGAATTTTTCATGTCTTTCGACCCCAAAAGCAATAAACGTGAGGTTTAAGACTTCCGTTCTGATTGGAAAGAAATCCTGATTCAAATATAAAACTATTATAGAATTATACCTTAAATATAAAATAAAAATTTTCCAGCAATTTAATATTGATATTTTTAAGTAATCATTCCACTCACCCTGCAATTGATGAATGGTGGCTTGATATTCTGCCAATTTTTCATCCACGTAATCCTGACTTTGGCTGGCAATAATTTCGGCTGTACTGGGACCAGAATCATCATCTTCCCCTTGATTAGGGTCCAAAGGGACTCCAACATATTCATATTCGCCTGGTTTATATGGGGCAATTAGGTATTCCGGGGGCCCACAAGGTATTGGGGAAGTTGTTCCACTTCCCAAAGGACTCTATAAACAATAAGGTTTGTAAAATGAGGGTGGGGATGATATGAGGGAAGTGGGTGGTATATGGAGGGTTAAAAGTAAACCAATTTACCTGAATCTGTGTGGGTATATAAGGCCTGGGCGCAGCGTTTCCTGCTGGGGAAATGGGCGAAGGCCATCGGGGTCTTGGACACTGAATATATCCCGGAGGTGGACATCCGAAAACGGGAGACATTCCCGGTGAAATGGGCATTCCAATCGGAACGGGACTCATGGGATGCATCGACCCTGGATACGCCATCGGCGATATTGGGTGAGCATGGGAAATGGGGGTTGGTGGACCACGAGATCGACTGTGAGGTCCCGGATTTTGAGAGGGATGGGGTGAAGAAACGGGACTGTAAGGGGATGCTGGACGAAATGGGCTCGGGGCACTGGGTCTTGCAGACCAACTTCCTGGGGCCCCGTACACCCCAGGTGGTCTCGATGGATGTTGCGACATCTTCTGTTAGGCAGATGTCTTCGCATCACCTCGACACACGGTTGACATCGCTGCAATGAGAAAACGAGAAAACAGTCTGATTAATACGGCAGGTGAACACTTCCAAGAATTAATGGACCGCGAGAAAATCGTCGAGACGACGTCTACATTTCTAAAACCTATATTTCTTTTGACTTATTAACTGCCTTTATTAAGAAACTTTGTATTTCAGTTTATACGTGGGTACACTTGTTAAACATGTGAAAAACATTCATACCTTGAAAGAAAAGTTTGTTACACCTCTACACATGTTATTAGTGTTCATTGGCTCGAATTGGAAAAGAGGCATTACCTGCCAACCTTACAAAATGTACCACAATGCAGTAAAAATTTATGAAATCTGTCAGTGTCATTTTCCTCATTTTATGTTCTGCCATTGTTATGATTTATAACTTGAACATGTGTGCAGAACAGAAATTTTATCAAATGAGTTTAATGCTCTTTATAAATAATACATATGATTACGATCTTTATTTGTATATGGAGCTGGAACTCTGAGACAATAAGAGATGACTAATAGAAGTCAACCAGTGCAACTCTGGGTCGCCTAATGGCAGTGAATAGATAATTCGCATGGCTTTAGGCCAAATCTTCTAGGAATAGGTGTGCACATCGTTTAGTTGCGAACGTGCTCTCTGACATACGCACTGAACATAAGCGACAAGTACACCCCATCATTGTCGACATTGTCTATTTGTCTATAAGGTATATTTCCATATTCTTTATGGAAAGGATTATGCAAAAATTAGTTAGATATTGATTTCTAATTCTATATTTTTAAAATTCTAAATTCATTTTCCGGCACCGATCATATTGTAACATGTATCATCAGTAAATATTCCTTTTTTAACTAAACCGCGGAAAACATCGTAAAAAAATAAGTATTCCGTTATTTAAAAACAATGTTAACTTGCAAGCAAAGCTTATATAAAGACTGATTAATTAAGTCATATATGGAAGTTCTCCGAACACAGGAAAAGTAACCCTTGGATATAGAAGTTTTTTAAAATTTGATAAAGCCTTTGAAAATTTCATTATGGGAGTACAAAAATCTGATTTTCAATTTTTTTGGGATCATCGATTCCAGTTCAAAAGAGTCCGACGCTCCCAAGCTTTTTGGCCGGATACCGAGTGTAGGCCGTCTAAAGTTAGGAGAATTTCTATTTTTATGCAAGCTTCGCTATACATGCGTATGTGCAACCAGTGTACATATATTTGCAATGTCCCCAAAGACGGATATTTCAGAAACTGACACGATTATTTACAGCTGAGAATGCTGCCCTTGCGAACATGCATAGCGAAAGAAACAAATTTTACATAAAATTTCATCAAAAGTTTGGCTTTCAGTTTGTTTGATATTCTTGCATTGTGAGTTTTTTTTCCAAGATCTAGAACGTGCTGGAACCTTGGTCTAGAATCCGATCGTAGAATTTTGTATTCTTTTCTTTCAAAGAATCTACAAAATATCTGTGGCACGATGAGAATTCACTGGATCCTGGACCTCGGATGCTGCTATCCAAAAATAAAATGTCAGCCGATTTGACGATCAGAAATAGGTTCCTTCGAGAGGAAATTCAATTATAGAATACACGCCTTACTTATTAACTTATACATTTTAATTTTTACAAAATTTTTTAAATCTTTCTTAAATATTTCCATTTGTATTTATTGGTTATTTGTAAATTGAAAATTTATGAACCTAATAATAATGAATTGACAAGATAAGAATTTCTCAATTTTAAAATGAATAGAGGATTGTAATTCATTTGAAATTATCTCATAAATTATAAAAATATAATAGCAAATATGTAATAAAAAATATTTTATATTTTTTGAAAGGTTTGATAATCAAAAAGGAAGGAAAGTCTCAGTTTATGAAATGATAATATTCCAGGGAGAATTTCGGTACAAATTACTTGGCACGAGCAAGATATCGCATTCATGAAATTAGCACATAATAAAAATTCACAGAACTAGTAGGCGTAAAATGCTAAATGCACATAAAAATTAAATATAACTTTGTTTTAAATTAAAATTACATTAAAAGGGACTGTTTACCTACACGCTTTCATATCTTTTAATCTTTCTATTTTTGTAATTCCTCTTCACTGAATGCAATGTAGTAAACATTATTGAATATATCAATGAAGCTTCTAACAATGAAAAGTTTAATCAATAAAATTTTATAACAAAATGTGTTTGTAAACTAAAAAATTGATTTATAAGCTTTACATTTTTTTTAATTAATCATTGTTTGAATCTGGTATATTATTATTATACTGAATGCAATTTATTTCTTATAGAATGTAAAATATTGTTTGACATTGATCACGATCATCTTATAAAACTCAAATAAATTTAACAATAAAAGTAACAATAAAATGATACGTTGAAATTCTGCAATTAACATAATTATATTTAAATTAGTATAAAGGAGGAACACCTGATCGTCTCGCTAATCTGATTACAATATATTCTCTTATTCATATGAAAATTTTGCGAAATGTTGGCATCGGATTTTGAGTCCGTACTGTGTACCGCAAATGAAATTGTTTTTAAGGAGTATTAAAGAATTTATAGGACAGGAATTATTTTTTTTTTCAATAGACACGAAAGGAAATTTAAAAAAAAAAACGTAATATTTGAGTACCTAATTTAAAAAAATTGAGGAACATTTTTCTGATGTCCGGAGCAATCTTTACGCTTAACTAAATATTAGTGATTGTAACCACTCTGAACAATAATGATTTCTTATATGTAGTAAGTTTGTTGATGATTTATTTTTCTCATTAATTAGAAATTATTTTCACATCTCCACATCTTATTTTGTTACTATCGATTTCAATACGTCTTTTTGTGTAGCATAATATTTTTGATCGTAATCCTGAGGTCAATAACACTTTCTTATGCACATATCACTTTAATTTCGAAGAAAAATGATATTCCACAAAATAAATCCATGCACAAGAAGAAGATGCTCACCTTCCTCGAGTCGAAGCGACTGGAATATAAAAATCCGAGTGTTGAATCAGGAAGCGACTATAAAAGAAGCTCCTCGTTTCGTATTTCGTTAATCGAAGGATAAAAATCGAAGCACTTCTTCGGTACTCGCGGCGGACAAAGAGAAAGGAAAATACAGAAGAAATGAAGAAAAAGTAGAGAATGAAGACGGGGCACACAGGGGATGAAAATGAGGCTAATCAATGACCGATTGATTGTTCTTTTGATGATAAATCAGTGCACGACGAAGAACACGAAGAGACTGGCTTCTGGATCATCGGTCCAGGATGGGCGTCGTGACGCGGGCGTCGGGACGCCACATTTATATTTAACTTTGGCATCACTCGACATTCGACTTCACGCACCTCTTTCTTCCCCTTTCCCGTCTCTTCTTCCTCTTTTTCCTCCTTTTTATCTTTTTATCTTTCCTCTTCCTTTTCCTCTTTTATTTTCCTCTTCCTTCCTCTCGATTTTCTAAGTAAAAGTGCTTGCAAGCGCACATCGGAGAATTTTCTATTACGTTCGATGAGGCAATGGACCAAGAGACGAGAATACTGTCAACGCACCTCATCGATAATTTTAATTTTGGCCAGGAATCTCAAAGAGATCGTGACCTTAATTACATCGCTTATGTTTACAGAAAGAGAATTATTATCCGGTTTAGGAACTACCAACGTGCATGCGAAATTGCAATTGCAATCAACTCTGTCCAACAGAATTAAAATAAAATGAAAAATTAAAATTGAGGTGAACTCCATCTATAGTTATCTCAGTACCTAATTCGATATATACAAGAAGACAGAACTTACAAATAGGATTAACATTATTCAAAAGTACAGGTATACAAAGAAATCTCCTGAACTTTTACTGGAGTTCTAAATGAAATCTGCAAGTCTTATGATGGCCTCCATACCACCAAAGACTACCTTTGTTTGAGATGTATCCAAAGCCACCACTGCCTTGTTCACAGGAAATTTTCCCATTACCTAGAAGAGTCAAAAAACATATGTTAAAAAAAAAAGTTATTGCTTCTTTTTAGACTCATTTTATTTATGTTAGGTAGTTTACGCATACCTTTTTCTGTTTCAAACTTATAACTTCAACAGCACCAGTGCCAGATCCTCCTACAATTACATGGTCTCCATAAGGATCGCCATCAAAATATTGAACAGTATACAAAAATTCTCCATCCAAGGTGGTTGGCCTGTTTTCGGGATTTATTGTTTCTATTAGTTTTGCATTTCTCATGTCCCAAATTTGAAGACTTCCTCGAACTACCCATGAACCAGTGAGAATATTTGTTTCCTTGACAATGAAAAGCAAAACATTTTGAAACAGTAAACATTGAATATTTGATTAAAAAATAAATATATTTTATTTGCTGGCGTGGCTACATACCCAAATGTCAATAGCATCGCCACATATGTGAGGACCTTTAAAATGTCGAATTGACCCATTGCCTACTCTAATATCCCATATCTGTAATAATAAATTATTTTATATGGAAGTTAAAAATGAAAATAACTGAAAAGTATAGTTTAATTTATACTTTTATCTTACCCTAACCGAATTATCCCATCCACCAGTAATTATCAATTCCGGATAACTCTGATGAAATTTTGAAGCAAATATTCTCATGTGATGAAATCTGTTCAGACGATCTGCCATCACATCGGCATCCTTTTTCTTATAAATCGTGATCAACTAAAGAACACTGTTTATAGTTATAAATAATGTTTACAAATGTAATTATCATTAAATAATGTTTTTATCATTCTGGACAATAAAATAAATTGGAAAAAAATACAGTTGACTCAATTTATCATTATTAATAGACACAAAAATGATTTTACCCTTCCACTTCCTGAATCATATATCCTAACTCCCGCATCTTTTCCAGCTGACACCAGATATTCACCTCCGACACTCACATCTAAAGTGTTAACCTCGTTTTTTGGTTCTGGAAATAAATTTAAGAAAATCTTGTAAAATCGAATCCTCCTTCACTAAAATTTTTTTGTAAATTAAATATATTTAATCAACAAAGACAGTGATTCAGTTTTTCATCAAAGTACCCTCAATAAACCGTGAAAATTCGCGAGTATCTGTTCTGCACATAAAAATGTTTCCACAGGCACTCGAAGCGTAAAAAAGTTCCGGTTGAATTGGATTAAATCTGCAAGACATAACCGGAAATGACGTTTCCAGTGAACTTCTTAACGTTACTCGAAGTTCACCTGTGTGTCCATTTCGAACCTGAAAGAAAAAATAAATGAAGCAATACGCATAATAGTAAATAGTCACTTGATAATATTTTACTTAAAAATATTGAAATATCTATTAAAAATCACCTGAATTGCACCTGAGCCAAAAGTAGTCGCAATGACATCTCCATCTTTCGAAAAACGTGCACTGTACATACCATTAAAATTTTCAGGTATGCGGACTTCGTGTGAAATACGTGCTCGATTTTTTGCACTCTCCAAATTTTCTCGAGTTTTTTGGAACCATATATGACGTTTTTGCATTTCCACTTCAGAAACTTTCCTCTCAGTTAGAAAATCAGGATGTCGACCTCTTTTTTCTTGTCTTTCACTCATTTTCCTCTCCTTAAATAAAATTTATAACAAATACATATATAATCATTTATACACAAAAAAATATGATAATAATTACCTTAATTGCAAACCTCCCAAAAAAGTCTGCTGTGGTTGTAACATTTTCTGCTGTTACTTTTGCAGGACTAATGCCAGAATTCGGCTCTGCCTCTACAGGTGGAATCCATTTTTAAAAATTAGAAACAATTTTAAAGCTTTCTTAAATGTAAAACTATTATGTACTTTTAGCCGACGTTGGAATGAATTTCAAAATTTATTATTGGTCCCTAACCTGTTTTTAGAGAAGAAAAAGTTTCAAGTTTATTTCCCTTTCTGTCTCCATGTTTTCGAACTAATTGTTGACGAAGTTTCTGCTTTTCCTTTTCTGTCATTTTTTATTGCATACTGTTACTAAATCATTAACTTCAGAAGTAAAACGAATTTGATTGAAAAATTCTGCTTGCTTATCTCGCAAGCTGTCAAGTAACTTTTATAGTGTTAATTCAGCTACAAACTGAAGAAACAACAGACTGAATATCAATTTTTTTCTTATTTTCGAAATTTAAAAATTAGGAAAAACTAAACGAAAATTAAGTAAGAGGTACTTTCAATGCTTATTAACTGAATTAGAAAGAATTTAATCCATAGTAGAAATGCTTAATAATAGTTAATAATTGATAGATTTATTTTAAGTTAAGTTATTACAACAATTATTTTTCGCGCGTCTGACTATGCAGTACGTTTTCTACTGACTTATTCAAAATTACAAATAAAATCGTACTCAATAATTGTTTTATTTACTACGATAAATTACAAAAAATATTTTATTATTTGGTGAAACTAACTACTTGAACACTTTTTTTATGGAACATTTGAAGCTCTTTCAGGTTTTTTGGTTCCACATTGCCTGAATAATAATTTTTATGTTTTAAAAAATCGAGATAAGTCTCTAAACTTTTTTTTCTACTTAAGCAAATAGTTCCAAAACTTTCTTATGCGCATGCACATTTTTTTCTGGGCTTTAAACAACCAAAATGGCAGAGCCGTAAAATTGGCTGGGGTACAGTGTGCCCCGCTAGAGATACCCAGGGTTAATCGCACTAAAGCGTTCTGGAAGTCGTTCTCTTGATCTGTTGCTTCAGTACTGCAGTACTCACTGGATAATGTGAACGATCGGTCTCGCCATGAGGAACCATAAAATATTTCAAATCACCAGTGTAATTCCCTTATTAATATTCTTCGCGAGTTTTTCACTAATCGAATACTACGTACTTGCTGCTGGGCCTTCATGTGAGTGGTTCTCTCATTCTAATCCTAAACCTAACTAAAAATTTCCCTCCTTTAAACAAAATCCAGAAAGCAAAGAAAAATGCAAATTCTCTCAAAATCCACTCTCTAGTCATCAAAAAGTAGACAACCATTGTTTATCATGTAGAAAATAATATTTTAAATTACAGAAAGGCAAAACTGTTGATTTATGATGAAATTGATGATGCATTTTCCCGTTGCGTATTTTATTGAGTTAATAGTTTATTTAGTTTATTAGGGATATTATTATACAATTATTTCTGAAATTTCAAGAAGAAAACGTTCCTAAATTAGGAAAGCTTTGTAATTTTTATTGCAAAAATTTAACGATATGAGGTGATATTGTGAAGGTGATATTGTGATATTAAGAACCTAGATTTGAGTAGGGCAGTGTTTTCTAGTGTCAAGTTTCATCGAACTCAAATAGTCAATCAGGAGCCTCGCTAAGTGTCGATAATGTGCGAAACTTCCGCACTAGTTCATCCCGACCTCCATTTGCCTTTCGTCATTATTACGCACGAGACAATTTCAGTAGACTAAAGCTTTGGACTCGCAAAGTACTCCAGTTAGGTACAACCGTTTATCCACTTAGGACCCCATTCAAGACTCAGCTTCTCTCTGTAACACATTCAATTTCTCAGTCTTCTACAGTTTGTAATTTATGCAATAAGATTCTGATCTCTTCTTTGTCCTCATCCAAAAGTAAGAAGCTACACTTATTTAATGATTCTTCAAATTGAGAAGGGAAGAGGATTTTTCGAGTTTCATGTTCCAAATTAAAATCTATTCTGAACAATTTTCTCTCTTCACTTTCTTTTATAATTGCAGACACACCTCCTTGGAATGAGACATGGACCGACAAGTTAAAAAGAGATCTTCTTGTAAAATACGACAAATTTGCAAGACCTGCACACCATTTCAATTCGACGGTGGTGACCCTTGACATAGAAATTCATCACGTGGCATTGGCAAGTTTACAAGTCATATTAATTATAAAATTCTATGATCAAACAAAAAATATTAACAAAAATGAAAATATTCATTACCAATAGGTTTTTTTGTAATAACAGTTTTTCTCGCTGGGGTCAATCTGACCCCATGTGCCAACTGAGGGTTAAATTACTATACAACAATTATTTTCCGCGTGTCTGACTTTCTACCGCCTCTCTACTTAATGAATTTATGTCCCTACATCGAGTTTTAACTTGATACTCTAATTTTACATTTTTTCAAAACTATATATACTTAAATAAAATACTACAATAGAATTGTTTTATTTACTAGAATAAATTGTTAAATTTATTGTTAAATAAATTTTATTGCAAATTGTATTATCTTGTGTCTGGCTGTATGTCACTTTTTCTACTTAATTCTTAACACATCTTTTTATGGAAAACTCGAAGCTCTTTCAAACTTTTTTATAGTTCGAAAGTGTCTGAATAATAATAATTTCCATGTCTTAAAATGATAAATAAGACTAAATTATTGTTCTTCTAAATTACTTAAGTGATTGCAGAAAACAATGATTTCGTTTGTGTCTGACTGGACAGTGCTTTGTCTACTTCTTGAATTTCTTCCGAATGAGTTCTCGGCTAATATTTTCATAGAAAATTTTACACGGTGTTTGAATAATGTTTTATAACTGAATATGATTAATTATAAGTATCATAATTCAGAAGAATAGAAGTATTCTTCTCTAAATTATACTATTTCCATAAATTCTAGATAAAGTTAATTTTTTTTTCAACTAGATTGCGCAAGTTAGTCACCTAATTGTCTACTTTCAGGATAACAAGAAATATTCAATTTCAGGACGACATGAAGTCCGTATTGTCCGTACACTGCTTTTTAAAAATGGTAAGCAAAGATGGTACATGCCTATAATAAAAAGCAATAATTAAACCAAATTTTCAACCATCATTCATCAGGCTTGGAAAGACGAGAAGTTAAAATGGAATGCTTCTGAATATGGGGGACTTCGACAGGCTCACCTGGGCATTCACGAAGTTTGGCAACCTGACGTTGTTCTCTATAACAGGTTAAGAAAATAAAATACATTTTTTTTGTTGGTGTATGATTTCCATTATCTTAATCATCTTTATTATATTTTTTCCATATAGTGTTGCCATCAACGCAGTGGAACATTATGGGGACACTCACTGCCTTGTCGATGACGATGGGACAGTATTCTGGGTTCCACCCACACAATTTCTTGCATTTTGTGATCTAGACTTGAGATTGTGGCCCTTTGACATGCACACCTGCACCCTGAGGTTGGGTTCGTGGACATACTCTGGCGACCAGATTGATCTACACCTTTTTAAGAAGTCTATAAAGGTGGAAAGTTGCCTACTCCATGTTATTATTGATTTTAAAAAATCTTTCAAAATTAAATACTTACATATTTTGTTTAATATGATTTATACTGTCTTTAAAGAAATACATACTGATATTTTCAGTAGAAGATTAATTACGGTAGAATTAAGAAAGAAAGTATTCCTCTTAGTAAAAATATAGCAGTGAAATTTTCCAAATTTACTTTATCAATAGATATGAATACATTAATTCTGCGTATTTCTTGAACGGGTCTGAAATTTTAGCCAGATCTTCTCGTCACGAATACGGAATGGAAATTGTTGGAAATGACGAGAGGACGTAATGTCGTTCACTACGAATGCTGTCCGGAACCGTACGTGACCCTGGTCTTTAATTTGACGTTGAAAAGGAACGCTTTGCTGTATTACAACATCGTTTTCACACCTACAATTCGTACGTAATTAAACTTTTCAAGAACTCAGAAAAGAATCTCAGAACATTGATTTTTAGTTTTTAAAACAGTTTAATAGTATATTTCATATAAATTTTTTTCCAATATAGCGATCGTTTTCCTCACTCTCATCGCATTTTGGTTGCCACCTCAAAGTGAGGTAAGAATAGCCGTTGCTGGATGCACAGTTCTGATAATTTCGATATTTTTAATCTACTTCGGTCAAAAAATTCCACCGGTTGCTGAAAATTTGCCTCTTATCGGTAAGACAATCTTTTAGGAAATAATTTTTAATCAACTAAAGATTTAAAAGAATCCCTTATTTTTATTCTTCTTTTTAAACAAATATAAATAGTTTAGTATTAACACTTTTTCTCTTTAAGATATAACGTTATTTTTCTTGTCTGAGTGTATTTTTCAATATTTTATTTTTAATGATTTTTGCATTGTTTTAGTCAGATTTTATAGTGGCTGCTTATACCAAGTTACATTTCAAATGATAATCTCAATAGTCGTATTGAACTTGTCGAAAAGACCACTCTGCAGCCCAATCCCACGTGGAATCAGACGTCTTCTTTTAGGATGGCCTGGATGGTACTTGGGACTTTCAGATCTCGTTCAAGTGGTATGTAAAACGAAAGATAAAATTTTCTCAAATTTATTTCTGGCATCAATATAAATTTAGCAATATGTATAATCTACCAGCATAATTTACAAACTAAAGAATATTTTTACTTCAAAGCTTCTACTCTGAAAGCGTTCAAATTCAAATTGTATAATAATTCATCTTCAAATAAATTGAAGACTTCGAAATAAGCATTTTAAATTATTTAAATTTGTAATTAATTTAATGGGGTACATTTTTTGTTGATTCAACAGCAGAAACCAAATGGTTGCCAGGAATTGAGAGAAAATCATGGTGGAGATATTTCATCTTCCAATCCCACATCAAATAGTTTCGATGACTGCGATCGAGAAAATATGATTTCTCCAGGGAAAAATGCTACAAAGCTTGAGTGGATTCTTTTAGCGACTGCCATAGACAGACTATCATTTATCCTATTTTGTTGTATCTTCATCATAATGTCACTGGCATGCATCACATAAAGAAAATAAGTATCCTACATATCGAAAATCTAAAAGATCTCAGAAGCCACCCTCAAAAAATAAAGGAAGATTTATTCCAGAGAAAATGATTGCTAAACAATAAGCAATAAATCAATATAATTGCGTTTCTATTTCAATATAAAAAAATAGTAGTTTTGTGTTTTAATAATAGCAAAATACTAACGATAAATATACTTCTATTTAAAAATAAAAAACTTGCTTAGAGGTTTCTTAAATCCAAATTTATTTTTATCTCAAAATATCCAATCTCTTCCGAGAGTGTGGCTCACTAGAAAAATATTAAAACAGAATCTATTCATTGGACTAGACCCAAATAAACCGTTTTACCACAAAAACTGTAGGTATGATAAAATAAAGTTACATACCCAAATCTCAACTCTCTTCTCTAAACACCTTTATTTCTATTTTTCGCATTGTACTTTCCACAATTAACTGAAAACGGTGTTCATAAAAGTTTAGTCGAAAAATTTCCTATTTATAAAGAAAACTTGTTAATATAAAAAATGTATTTTCAAGGCGTAAAAAGTATAAGTTTTTTTACACACAATGCTCATTATCTGTATCACTTTTTCGTATTTTTATCACAATTCCTTATTATCCTTAGTTACAAGTCAAAAAATATATCAATGATAAAATATGTTAAACTATTGTAGAATAAACATTATTTTGACTTCAGTCTTTAAAAATAATTCAGTGAATAATTGTCTTACTCAAAAATATCTTCAATTTGATTAATAAGAACAAAAATTTTAACTTTTATGCAACTTAATCAAAAATTGAGTGAAAATTAAAGATAATTGAAGGAATTTTATGTAAGCGTTTCTTTGGTACGTTAGATAAATTATCTAATGGTATTGTTTGGACGTAAGCATTATTCATTTACAAGCCTAAAAAACTTTTCTTTAAGTATTTTGTTTCACCAAGAATTCATATAAAAAAAAGATGGGCTAATTATGATAACTTATGGCTATTTCATCTAAAACCAAGTCTCCAGATATTTGAAGAGTATCAACAATTGATGGCTTCAGTCGATGTTTAAATTCTCCAATCATTTTATTGCCCAACCAAATCGTGTAGCCTTCGAATTCGACTCGTATCCTTCAAAAGAATAATAATTTTATTAAACATTTTTTCTAAAAAATTGAGAAATTTCTAAAAAAAAAAGTTACAAATGTCCAATATTTTTACGTGAGTAAAAAATGCCTTCCAGGACCCCAAGAAAGATGACCTTCATGTCTTTCTTCGTTAGACCATTTTCCTTCTGTCCAGCAATTCATCACAACACACGCAGGAGCATTTCCATAATGGAATCTTGGATTAAGATGCAATGCGATTTCTGGATGAGGATATATTAGATCCCCTTGCTGCAAATTTACGTAGAACCTAGAAAATTTGAATCAAAATGGGCTAAATTAATTTATTCTTTTGATCAGCCGGACGGTTAAACATATTTTTTCTGTACTTACGAATAAGGAAGCAGTTTCAACCTTCCCTTGATAAATAAGCGAGTTCCATGAGAAACACCATTTGGCAATCTTATAGCCACTGATACTTGCTAGTTAGAAAAACAAATTTTTCTTTGTAACTTATATACCAATGATAAACCTTGAATTATTATGAAAGAAAAAACTTACAAGATTTTCGCGAAGTGGTTTATCTTCTGTTAATTCGAGAGATCGAGACGGTTTGCAAATTTTAGGATCGGGATACACATCGAGAGTAGTTTGCCGTGCTCTGGTTTCTTCCACATCACCATCAAGTTCAAGGCACGTGATTTCGGAAAGTGGCATTCGATAGGAAAAAGTACAAAAGTGTTCTCCATTGACTGCTATCTGATTTAAAAAAATGTTATTGATAAAAGAGATGAAAATGTTCTGATTTTTCTTCTCTTCCAGAATTTTACTTTCTTCTCTCTTTTTATACTTATTCTTTTATAATATAATTTTCAACTCACATGGAATTCATGAGCAGTGCAAAATATCATAATATGGAAGTAGGCATTTTGCCGAAAAATATATCCATAGGACAAAGGTGGTGAACTTGTCTCTTCTGTTTGCCAATGGTTTTTTACTTTCGTATTTCTAACAACATAGCCTCGATCTAATCGTGGATTAAAGTGCAATGCTATATTTCCTGGAGTTCTACACGTTAAATTCGCCGAAAATCTGAAAAAATCCGACTGTTTTATCCACAAGAGAAAAAATAAAATTGTACAATCTATAACATACTGTATAAACGCTTTATTTTAAAAAACTGCGGGAAATTCGAGCCATTTTAGAATTGGCAACACTGCCAATTTAAATTCTAATGGATTTTAAAAAGATTTTGGTAATAATAAGCTAAATTAATAATTACAAATATATAAAGAAAATGAAAACAATGACTGCACCTGGATGCATGTTTAGGAACGAAACCAGTTATGATGATTGTAGATGTTGGCGTTAGAGTGTTTAATTTTAAAGGTACAGACACATTCTGAAACAAAAAAGTAATTTAATAAGCATTCAAATGTACTTTTCATCAATTTTCTATTCTCGCTTGTATAGAAGATGGAAACATGGATAAACACAAGTATTTAATATATAAAAATAAATAAGTCCTATTAAAAATGATTAAGATAATTATGTATTTAATCATTTAACTCTTGTATAAATATACTAATTATAATACCACTAGTTATTTCAATATTATTCAGAACACAAGAAACGTCAAAAGAATCTTTCATTGAATTGTATAATGCGATTAGACTCACGGAAATTATATTTTCTTCGATGATTTAATTCATTAAACGAAAAGATTGCACAATCAAGTATTAATATTATTTAGCTTTTCAGATTGATGGCTCTTTTTAAAGATAAAATTCTTCTCATAACTAGTTACTTATTAACCTTATCCGACATTATTAAACGTTATCGTCATTTTTCACTCTTCGTTGTTATCATCATCCAAAATTGTTTTTTAATCGATTCTGATTATTAGAATGCATTTCGACAATTTCGACTGATGTTGACTTCATTATTTACAGTTTAAAATAAAAACGTTGAAAATCGTTTTAATATTCGTTTAGAAAATAGACAAATAAATCAAATAAATATTATCGTTTTATCAATACCTGAATCGAAATGTTTGAGACACCCAATAAATAATAATGAGTATCACATAACAGATCAACAACTTATCTAAATATTATATCTATAAATCCGAGTATGAATAAAACACCTGTTTTCAATTACAATAAGTTATTTTCAACCAAAGTCACAGAAGACTCAAATATCTATACATCAGTTATTACACTTACTTTGTGTGAAACTGCTAACGCCCATGATAGTAGATATACAAAGTCAGCAAGTAGAAATTATCGACGTCAAATTAGCACTTAATTTAAATCTTCATGTTCTATTTCACTCACCAAGGAAATTGTTTCCTCATCCACGAGAGTGAACTCTTTTCGAGCTTCTTGTCTCTCAGCGACCATATTTCGCAGCCATTCGCGAGACATTTCTAAACAGAATGGAACAGAATGAGTGAATCTTGCTCGACGCAGACGCTCCCAGTTTTACTCAATGCAATAATGTACCCGGTGTTCATAATAAATTTTACCGGTCTACTTTTCGCCGTCTCGATGGCAACTGACTCACAGACGGTTGTATTATATTTACAACTGTATCTCTTTCTGCGGTATATTTAAACATAGTCAACTTTCATTTTTAAATATGTAAAAAAATATTCAAAATTCGTTTATTTCAGAATTTTTTCCCGTGTTCGAGTTAGCCGCGCTTATTACTTAAAATAATACATTTACACCCCACGGTTGTATATGGATAAAAAAGGATAGAAAATATAGGGATACAAAATCTCAATCTCTTTCTATCTATCTCTCATTGAAAAAATGAGTAAAACAAATAATCGATATTGATAACAGCGCTTTTATTTCACTTTATAGTCTCTTCACATGTGCGATATATTAACATTCATATAGTTATTTTCAAAACCAAAAATATAGAAGACTAAAAATGATTAGTCTGCAATAATTTTAAAAATTTCATTACATATTATTTTCTGAGCACCGTTAATGATTTGAATCATTTAACGAGCTTTGACGGTTAAATATAGATACAAATATAAAGATCTTTGAGCATTAATCTCATGTAAATGTTAAAAAACATACTGCTAAAAGTATGATTTAATCTGAGTATGTTGAGAAAAGTTCTGTGTTTGGAAGACAATTCCGACTTAATTAAAGGGAGTTCGAAAAAAATTGTATATGTATATGATTCGTTGAAAGATAATGTCTTCATTATGACGCCAGTTTTGATTCAGGCGACTAGACCAGCTAAAGCTTTCTGCGTATTGGCAAAAGTTTGAACAAATTCGTCAAACGAAAAAAAAAACGTCAGTGGAGAACCCCTTGCTGTTAAAAATTACATATTACTTATTACAGATAAAAATTAATAACAAGCTTCGACAATTAGGATGGGATTAGTATTTAGTACCAGCTCTTTGAATCACCTCCACTGAACCAGACAGTTGAACGAAATCTCAGCAGCGACTCGACGGCAGAGAAAAAGTCTCACATGTGCGGTGTCTCCGATAGACCGATTACATTATCGGAATAAGCTTAGTGAATAAAATATATGAGATTTTAAACGTTTGAACTATTCTATAAGAGAGCTCTGAAGCACTCTGCACAAATTGTCGCGAGGTAGACGCAGTGGACGTTCTTTTTTTCTTTTCTTTAATATTCGAAAAAGAATTATATATCACGGGGCTCATGGGGGTCGGGAAGTTTTTTCCAACTTGGTTCCATGCCCCAGATTTCACGAGCGTACTCTGCAATCGTTCGGTCTGAGGAGAACTTTCCTGAGGACGCTATGTTGTGAATCGACATTTCGACCCATTTCGTTTCGTCCTAAAATTCAGAAGGTTTTATAAAAGATGTTCATTTTTACAAGATACAATATTAAAATATGTCACAGGCGCGGATTGTAGATATTGATATTAATAGTTTTACCTGATAAACTTGACTGACTTTATCTTGCATTTTGATGTAACTCTCGAAATCAGCGAGGAGGAAGAATCTGTCCCACTTGAGAAGAACGTCTGCGATATCTCTGAACTCATCGGGATTGCTAGGACTAAAGAATCCACCTTGGATTTGATCGATTGCCTGTTTCGCCTCAGGTAATTTGTTGTAATAATCATATGCGTTGTATCCTCTCCTCTTCAGATCCTCAACCTCGTCGACGTTCATACCGAAAATAAAAATGTTTTCGTGGCCCATTTCCTCGGCCATTTCTACATTCGCTCCGTCGAGGGTGCCAATTGTTAGAGATCCGTTCAACTGTCATAAATCATTTTTAAATATTAAATTTGCAATAATATAAAGCAAAAGTGTAGCTTAAAAATTAATTAGATTAATTATAAAATTTATTTATAGCGACATTTACCATGAACTTCATGTTTCCTGTTCCCGATGCCTCCGTTCCTGCAGTTGAAATCTGTTCACTCAAATCGGCAGCAGGAATGATTTTTTCAGCGAGAGTCACTCGGTAATTTTCAAGAAAGATGCATTTCAACTTGTCCCCGACGATAGGATCATTGTTGACGACGTTACCAACACTGCAAATGAGCTTGATGATCTTCTTTGCCAAATGATAACCAGGAGCAGCTTTACCACCAATCATTACAGTTCTGGGTACAAATGGAGCTGAGGGATTTCTTTTGATTCTGTTGTAAAGAGTTATGACGTGCAAGCAGTTCAGAAGCTGCCTCTTGTACTCATGAATACGTTTCACCTGCAAATTAAAAATAAATAGTATCATTGAAAAAAAACATTGCGTCATTGAAAAATTTATAAACTTTTATGTTAATAATCACCTGGATATCGAAGATCGACGCTGGATTAACCTTAACACCATATTCGGTTTCTAGCATTTCTGCCAGGCGAAGCTTGTTTTCCTGCTTAACCTTGACGATGCTTCGTTGAAAGGCCGGATCCTTGGCCCACTGTTTCAACTGAGCCAATTGCTCCAAATGGACCGTCCAATCGCTGCCAATTTTCTACAATGACAATAAACGATATCAATATCGATTCATAAGAGTGTGTTATAATTTATAATCTTGATTTGAACATCTGAACCTCAACTACAGAAGCTAAAGCTAAAATAAATCTAATCTAAAATTACCTCTTCGATGATATCGGAGAGATTCGGATTGCAGAGCAAAAGCCATCTTCTTGGAGTGATGCCGTTCGTCTTGTTCTGGAATTTTTCTGGATTCATCTCGTAGAAGTCGCGGAACCTGAAAGCAAAGATTATTTTCAATAATCGTCTTTTTAGCTATAAAAGTGGCTAAGTAGGCATTTAGACCTATAAAATATATAACAACTTACACAGTCTCTTTTAAGATTTCAGAGTGAATTTGTGCAACTCCGTTGATGGCGTGACTTCCAACTATCGATAAATGCGCCATATTGATTCTCTTCTCGCCTTCCTCTTCGACTAAGGACATACGACGCATTCGATCCAGATCACCGGGCCATTTGGCTGCAACATTCTGGAGATGGAGGAAGTTGATGTGGTAGATGATCTGCAAGTGCCTTGGCAAGATGCATTCGAGCAAACTTGTTGGCCACCGCTCCAAGGCTTCAGGAAGAACAGTGTGATTTGTATAAGCACACGTTTTAACTGTAATTTCCCAGGCCTATAACAAATTTTTATCATCAAACTAAAACCAAAGAAGTTGAAAATTGAGAATAAAACCAAGACTATTTACAGATCAAAACGCACCTTTTCCCAAGAAATACCCTCGATATCGATAAGGATCCTCATCAGTTCGGGGATAGCTAAGGAAGGATGCGTGTCGTTCAATTGAATTGCAACTTTGTCAGGGAAAGAATCAAAATCAGTTCTGTGATGTTCCCTGGAACCAAATTTACTGGACTTATAACGGCGAATGATGTCCTGAAGTGTTGCAGCACACATGAAGTATTCTTGCTTCAGTCGCAACTCCTTGCCTTCGAAGAAGTTGTCGTTGGGATACAAAACCCTGGAGATGTTCTCAGCCAAGTTACGGTCAATCACAGCCTGAATGTAGTCGCCATCATTGACTGAAATATTAAAACAAACATTATTATTTATAATGAATTTAATTATCAGTTTGGCAAATTGATTTGTGCAAAAAAAAAAAAAAACATTTATATTTCTTCTTACAGAATTTCAAGTTGAACTCGATTGGTGACTTAGCAGACCACAGTCTTAAAGTATTGACTACATTGTTTTTGTAGCCAGGAATTGGATTATCGTAAGGCATGGCAAAGACGACCTGCGTGTTCACCCATTTTTTGCCTTCGGGAGTGTCAACAACGTGTCCGTAAAAATTCACTGGAAGCATAAATTCTGGACGAGCTTTTTCCCAGGGGTTTCCGTACCTGAGCCAATCGTCAGGCTCCTCTACTTGTTCTCCGTTCTTTATTTTCTGGGCGAAGATTCCGTATTCATAACGGATTCCGTAGCCGTAAGCAGGAAGACCTAAAGTGGCCATGCTGTCCAAAAAGCAGGCGGCCAAACGTCCCAAGCCCCCGTTTCCAAGACCAGCGTCTTCTTCGAGTTCCTCCAGTTCCTCGATATCCAGACCCATCTGTAAATTTGTAATGATTAGTTAATCCGAATAAAACAATCGCAATAATTAAAAGCAATACATGATTCTTGTGGTGATATATTTATATTACCTGGTACATGGCTTCATCACAAGCACCTTGAATTCCTAAATTGATCATTGTGTTCTGTAGAGACCTGCCCATATAGTACTCCAGAGACAAGTAATACACCCTCTGCAATAAAAAAAAAAACAAACATAACATTTTTCCCAAATTTAAAAGCTGAAGTGTAGGAATTTAATTTTCAAACACCTATTTATCAAAATATAAGACGAGCCAAAACTTTTAAGACCGTTTCGAAATTATCTTCTTCTTGGCGTGGAAACCAAAAGTAAAGACCGAGATTTTACATAATCAGGAAATTAGGAAGAGAAAAGGAAATTACCACCGACAAAGAAATAGTGAAACTCTCGGTGGGAATAAAACTAGTTCAATGAATTAAGGAAATCAATACCTGCAAAATGAAGATCAAATCATAAAAAATATATCAAGATTAATAAAGATACGTAATGTAAACAATTTTTATTATTTTCACTATTTTTATTATATGGTCACTATTAATACATACATTTAATTGTTTATGGATATGCGTATACTTTTTACAGCAATGATAACGATGTTTTAATGTTAGTCAAAACAACAACAGGTCACTAATGATAAACGAGTCTGAAATAACAGAATATTATCACCTGGAGTTGGTTCATTTTTTGAACCGTTTAATCTTATCAGAACTGATTAATCGAAAAATTCGAATCATCCTATAATTACTATCTAAATATAATATTGAAACTCTTCCAGACACTATTAATAAAACTATAATTAAATAATTACAATTACCGAGGGGATATTCACTCAAGAAATCACACTAAAAAATTTCATTCTATTTATCTTATTTTTCCAATTGTTTTTCTATTTCTGTCTCCTTTTAATCCATGGAAATCAGTGGAATTCACGGCAGTCGATTGCCCAGTGAAAATACCCTCAATAACTCCATTATTTATATATGTACTTTTAAGAAGTACATTAAGATCTTTTAATGTAGTTAGTGCAAACTACAAATTAGCCAAATTCTTATTCTATAAAAAAAATAAGACAAGTGGAATTTAACAGAAGAGAGAAATAAATTTGGAATATAATTTCTCGGATTTATTTTGCATAGCTCATAAAACGAGAGAATAAAGACGTATAAAAATAACCAAGAAACGAGAGAGCGAGAGATGAAGATCGAAAATACTCTAGCTGTGGCAAAACTCGACAGCAATTTCATAATAATTTCATATTATGAATTGTATAAGACCAGAGATAAAATATCACATCAATTCCATAATTAAATTATAATAATTAATACATAGAGGATAAAAATTAATTAACACCTATTAACAATTTGTTCTTTTAGCAATTCTTATTTTTAAACTTCAGCAATGTACATTTGTAGATATATATTGAACGAATTTATGTATGTGTAAGCAAAATATATGTAATCACTAAGTTTAGTGCAGCAAATTAGCACATTTTGGTCTCTCTACTGTTAGGGCTTTTACAAACGACGCATTTGGAATTGAAGCTTATTGCTAGCAACTTCCAACATCGCTTACTGAATGATCTAATCTCTTCAAATATAATCTTTGTATTTAACCTTTCACAACAATAACTGAAGAGAATAGACAGTAAAACGTTACTTTTTATGATTATTTTTTATACTTAAATAATGGAACAATTTTCAGAAATAATTTTGAAAACATCCCAAGATCAACGCTTTAGCTTCAAAATAGATAAACCGAAAGTTTAAGATAAGAAAGTATTTTTCGTTTAGCATAATTTTACAATCATATATAACCTGAAGAAGGAAAAAATTAATCACTTTGTGTAAAATGTGCAAAACAATTTAAGGAAACAAAATGAACAAAATTCGAGACTTTTTCAAAGGAAAAGAGCACCAGCACTGATGTTTTTTAATGAGTGATAATCTAAAGTATATCAATGGTATAAAGTTCAATGACTAATACAATGCTGGAATTGATCTTTTTTTTACAATTTCATCGCATACATAAACAGAAAGTTTGATGAGAAAATATTTTTCGTTTAGCATAATTTCACAATCAAATATTCGAGAAAAATTTTCTCAAAGCAAAAGAGCACCAGCAATGTTTTCCAATGAATGATAATATAAAGTATGTATATCAATGGTATAAAGTACAATGACTCATACAATTTACTTAGTTTATAACAGTTAGTTCTGAAAGTACAAATTGAAACAAGTTTTACAATCAAAAATAGCCAACAGTGCGGGCATTTTAAATTTTAAAATTCAAATCTGAAGAATTTTAAATGGATGCAGGGGAGATTGAAGATTATAGAGCCACGTGAATTTCAACAATTGGAAATTTTTAATACAATGGTATTTCTTTTGAAAAAATTTTGATCAATTATTAGAGTCATCATTTTTATCAAGCTAACAATTATTTTTCCTTTTGCTATTGTTGGTTTTTAAACAATAAATCAAAAGTTCGTTGACATTTTGAGCCGATAAATTCGATTAACCAGCCTCAACCACGACGAAACAGTGCTAAATAGCACTACAATTATCGTTTTAGACTAGACAGCATCGAGGACAAGGTCGTGTACCCTTGATACGTGCAATGAAAGGGGCGAAGATCCAAATATCAGTAGATAATCTTCTTTTCTACACTTATTACCCTACAATTTCAAATTATCAGCTAAAAAAATATAAAAATAATACATTGTTCATCAAATATTGGCGAACTTCAAACCATAAATGTCAAAACACTAATCAAAATCAAATTATGTATAAGAAATCGAAATGAAATAAAGATCGATTTTTATCAATACATGCATCAAGAATTAAAATTTTGATTTAATTAGTTTTGAATTGAAAATTGACAATATGTTGAATCGAATACGCAGAGAGTTTCAATGAAATTTAAAATACTGAATTTAATCCTTGAGAGAGAAAGTTCCAACACACACGTATTGTTTTTCCTCATTTAATTTCAAAAATCTCAGCAAAGGTATGGTAAGAATAGCAATCAGCAAAAGAACATAGAACCCGATTCGAAATTTGAATGACTTTTCAATTCCTGAAAAGCCTCTTCTAAAAAGACTACAAAAAATTGATATAATTTCAAATAATTCTACTTATTTTCAATACTATTTTTAACTCAAGACCCTGTAAATTTCCATGGCAGATAATGGAAAAACACTGCAACATAACAAATTTTTAAAACATTCAAAAAAGAAATAAAATTGATACATAATATATTGGAAATTTGGTCTCCCAACTCTTAACAAATTTGCAAAAATATTGGACCTTGGACATAATTGGTAAATATAACCTAAATAGTTGAGCCGGCATTTTGTACTCCAAAAGTGAAAATACCTTGGGATCTTTTTCGTAGTAGTACTGCTGGGTTCGAATCCATCTCGAGACAAGATTATCCTTAACACTGTGGGCGAGAGCAAAATAATAATCCCGAGTTGTGGCCACATTTCGGTCCTTGACTAGGGTGTAATGAAGATGCCTATTAAAAGTCTTCTTGAAATTGCCGACATTCTCAACGTCGACGATGCCGCGCACCGAGATCTGCTTCCTCTTCTCCTTATCAACATCGTTCATCGACATTTTTTTAAAGCACACTCAATCCGAGTCGATTCAAGATTGAGATTCTACTTTACAGCAAATTAACAAATTTTTAATTTTTCACTGAACAGAATAGACCAACGTATAAAATCAAAACTGACGTCTTGCAAACTCCACCGCTGCTCAACAACGAATGATACGAACGAGAACGAGCAAAGAGATAGAAAAGTCACCTTGTCTCAAGGTCACACATGCGCACTGATTTTCTTAAGTTTCGATGAAGACAAAGGCGCCAAAATCCGGCACGTTTAAATCCAAAGATAAATCTGACATTTGGTTCAAACAAAATGTAGCAAAATTCATCTATATTTGAGTTTTTATTGCGCTCCTAGTTTATTTCCAGTGTTTATTAAAGTTTATCCAGCCACCAGGTTGGACTAATCCTAAAAGTTTCCTTTATTTTTTTTTGTATCCTTCCATGAGTTTTTGTTTTTCGTCCTCACTGACCTTTTAATAAAAATCGTCTTCTGATGATTGATTTTTTGATTATGTAATAGAAATTCAAGAAGTGCGCTTGCGTTTTATGCGTAGTTGATAAGCGCGCATAAAAATGTGCCTCTCTTTTGCACTCTCTTCATCCCACTTTCAGCATATATATATTGTGTTTACGTTTGGAGCAGTTTGAAGATTGTGAAAGCAAGGTACCGGTTCGTTCATGTGTTTTAAAGTGTAATATTGCGAATATATTTGGTATTTTGCGATTTTTTATTAAAAAGGAACAAAATGCAAGGAATGGACCTAAAGTCAATAAGGAGACACCCATCTGTAAGTAGTGACAATACAAATAAGAAATTTTTAAGAATTCGCGAATATTCGTATCTTTTACGTAGCACGCCTAAATATTTCATTTGGTGACAAGGGGGTGTTTTTTATATAATTTTTAATTAACATGTGCGAAAAATATAGATCAATTAAATAGAAAATTATTAATCTCTTTAGTTAAGAGCATCAGACATAAATTTTAAATCTTTTGTTCTATGTACCTACATAGTTCGAATTTCGTTGGCGCTACGTTTGATATTATGGGAAATCGATGAGCGGTAAAACAGTGCGTCGTGGTGATCATAGGTCTATTTTTACACATTTTAAACATTTGGTCTTTAGATTTTGATAAAATTTAATTGCCCAAAGTCAACATAGCTTAAAATGCGTTTTTTAAAATTAAAGTATTAAGAGCTTTTAAAAAAAATTATGAAAAAAGGGTAAAGTAAACATTTTCTGAAGAAAATGACCTTGGACGACCTTTAAATATTATTTTTAAAATCTGTAAAAAAATGTGAGTTTAATATTTTACTATAGAGAAGACAATGCGTGCCAAAGGTAGTGTTGAACTATATTGACCTTGAGCAGCTTCTAAATATTATTTTTAAATTCTGAGACAATTCATAGGTCATTTTTTGACTAAAAGAAAGACCTTTGCAGGTGCGCCGAATGAAATTAAAAATCAAGTGTTTTTTAGAAGCATACTGATGTAGTATTAATAAACATTTATGAAGTACAAAATTTAATTGAAATACACAAGACATTTCCATGATTTCATTCAATTTTTGTAAATTTCAATTTGAAATTGTAGGTATATAATTGTAATGGTTAATTTATTTCTCACAGCTTATCCCTCTTTACTTCGTTGTATTTTCTGGATTAACTGCTGCTGTTTTATCCGGGGCAAGAGCAGCCTTAAAAAGTCCTGATGTGACATGGAACATTAAAAAAAATCCGGAACCTTGGCAAGAATATGCAAATAAGAAATACAAGGTACATATTACACATTTTCATCCTATATCAATAATTATCGTTATTTCTTAACTATAGGCTTTATTTTGATATTAATATATACTCTTTTTCCAGCTTTGGGACCCAGCCCACTCTAGAGGCTGGCATGACCATCTGCCGAGACCCAAATCTCTCTGGGATTAAAGAGAAGAGTGTGAAACTATAAGGAAAAGGTTTGCATTAATATACAAATCTGGCGAATCAGAAAGATAGGGTAAGAGCACCAGTTATTGGCACTGGCGTCTTTTCGTTGGCACCCCCATCTAATTTGCGTGAACCAATAGAAAAATGTAAATATTTATCATATTCTGAATACAAGAAAGTCATTCTCTCTAACTGTGTAAAATATTTTAATTTTTTTCTTGTTTAAAGCAAATTAGAGGGGGGTGGCAATAACTAAATCGCAGTGCCAATAACCGGTGCTCTTACCCTATCAGGTTTTAATACCGAACTCAACAACATTTCCATTAATCTACCTCGTATTGTATAACTGACTATTTATGCTTTTATATATATAAATATATTGATAAATAAATCGACTTACATCTTGAAAATATAATTCCTTAATTCCTGACTTTGAAATTAAGAATGTGCCTTGGGTAATTTTGGATTGAGTTATAAAAAAGAAACTCAACGATTTGTTCTTAATATCATTTATTTATAAATAAATCGTGCGAATGCAGATGCAATAATGAAAACGTCAAGAAGCGGTATTACGATCTGAGTTCTTAACATTTGTCACCGTCTCGATAAAAACACGTGATTTGGTAATAATAGTTAAGATATTAGGTTACAATATAATATAAAGTTGCATCTTCATCGTTTAACTCATCGTTACGACCCAACTTTCATTTACCGATTAATCTTCTATTTATAACTCGACGTCGCTTTATTATAGTAATAATAATAATATATTAGCTGTATAATTACAATAATCATTATTATATAATATAATAGCAATATTTCGCAATCAACATCGTTAAGAGACAGATACGACAATCTTCGTTTGTATATTCGCTTTATTTTATTCTTTTATCAGTATTTAAATATCTATTTACGTTAACAACTAAAACACGAGGGACCGCTGGACATTAGACGATATCTTAAGACCTAACGATAAAAAAGAAACCTCCGTCAAGCGCTTACTCCCTATCGTGTTCCGTTCAAAATCTCAAAATCATTTTCTCACTTTTCCGTTTCTTATCGACTTTTTAGCGTGGGCCACAAAACGGAACACCTCGGCGTCCTACATAAAAAAAAAGAGGGACAGTGAATTGTTATTGGTTTAAAAGATCGCTGATTGAGTAATGATCGTTTTGATAATAGGGCGCATAATGGTCATCCGTTAATACTTAAATATTTGCCTCTCCTCGATTAAGGACTGAGTATCGTCGAAAGGGGGATGCTGGAGAAGGAATGAGAGTTGCCAAAGGAACGATTTCGAGACAGAATCACAAAATCGATCATTTTCGATTACCACAAAATGTGGAGAGTTTCGCTCCACTGCAGACTTTTGCATTTCGCTACAATATTTGACTGTCATTTATCAACAAACAGTTCAATTAATCGCTACGTTTTACTGATTTTTCCACATTTATTTCTTACTTAGACATATTCAGTACTTCAGAATATTATTTATCGATCAATCGGATCTTGATTCTCACTCGAGTCGGTCTTCTCGCCTATGAAATGTTCATACGATGAGTTTGATGTCATAGAATGTTGTTTTGCCTGTTTATTAAAAGTTTTTGCTCCATTTGTCGAAACCGCTGTTGTCGAAACCGCTGTTGTCGAAATCAACCGCGATGTCTCGTATTCGTTGCCTTCTTCATACGCACATTGAGCGTATTTCTTGGTACGCTGCTAAAAAAGCCATCTCTTTATAACACTTCTCACTCTTCCCTCTTTACTCTCGACTCTTCAAAAATTACGAATGCGCTGCTTATTCCTCCTTCGTAGGCTCTGCCTTCTTACCCAGAGGTATAGCCGCCTTCACTCTGTAACAATTTTTTAATATTACAACTCAGATCTCTATTAGATTTTAAATAAAGGTATGTAATACTTTATCATAAGAGCAATATAGTTTCGTCAACTTTACATTTGCAATAATAAATATTTTTCACTAAAACAAGACCGTTTAACGACCTAAAGCGTAAAGTTAGCGAAACAAAATCAAAATTTGCTCTTATCGTAATTATCACATGCCCTTAAAAGCTTTTTTTATATTTCTTGCAGGGTAAAAGCACAAAAAAATAACTTACTTAGCTGTGATGTCGTTAATCTTCGCTTGTACTAAAGCTAGGTTCTGATCGATTTGTGTTTTGTTCGTTTCGTACACTTTCGGAAGCGTAAACAAAGCCACCACTCCTGAAAAATAAAAAACCGATGCTGTAGTTTGAGTTTAGATGTCTAAAAACTAATTAAGAAGAAGTAAGAACTTTATTTTTAAACCTCTGGAAAATTAAATAAAAACTTTAAAAAGACTTAGACAATGAGATTGACTTCAAAATGAATGTAATCAAAATAATCTTAGAAACTGACCAATGATTACGAGCGTCATTCCATTGAACCAGGATCCGAGGTAGGTCAGGCACCATAATCCAACACCGAATTTCAGAGTGTCGATCAAATCCTCGACCAAAAACAGCCTGCGCAGTTCGCTGAGTGCAGCATTTGCATTTGCAACTGCAACATCTGCAACTTCGTGCACCTTTTCAGCGGGTAGTGTTAGATCCAGATCTAGGATATCCCTGAAAAAAAGTAGATCCTTTACATTCACTCTTCCCACTCTTCAATAATTACTTCATTTCCTCTCTGTGATTACTTTCTGAATCAGAGTAAAAATCTGATTTTTTGACAAGACGGAGTAAAATTGACTTCATTATCAATTCCAAGGACCATTTTTCTCAAACTATATTTAACACATACTATTTTGTTTAGAACTATAATTTAAAGATAAATTGATGCAAGACTTACTTAAATGGATGTCCATCTGACGTTTTCTGAACTGCCTGCAAGACAGCTTTGTAAATACGAAAAGCTACTGTGCCAGTGAGAGTTAGAAGGGATGTATATGCGAGTACGCTGATCAGACTGAAGTAGGCCAGCGATAAAAGTACTCCTAGAATTGCACCAAAGACGATTCCGGATTTTTTGGGATCACGCCAGTAAATTAGAGCAGCCACTGAAAATCAAATTAAATTAATTTATTAGAATCATTTTTCTTAATAAGAGATGCTCTGATTTCGATTCAGATTTATTTTTTAAATACTCCGAGGGTTGAAATTTCACCGCTTCTAACTTAGACAGATTGGAATTGAAAATTAGAAAATCACAACATAATTGGAACAAATTTAAAAAAACCAAATGGTAAATTTTGACCTGAAAGAAATAAAAAATTGCTACTCTTTTACGAATTAATTATTCACATTGGAATCAGAGCTTATAAATCCCAGTTTCGTAATTTTGTTTAACTTTTTGGTTCCAAAACGATATTTAGATGATCTAAAAACTAAATATACCGATCGATATTGCTTTTAAGTTTCCAGTGGGACTATTACGCAGTCAATTGAAATTATTAAAGAGGCCTATCACCACCCACACGAATGAAAATTTAATTTAGTATCGGCAAATTTATTAAACGAATTTGATAATTCGAAAACTATAGTTATATATATATATATATATATATATATATATATATATATATTTTGTTTATAGGTGACATCATCCAGCGAATAATTTGCGCTACTTGGTAACAATGTGCGCATGCCAGGTGGAAACAAATGACGTAGACCAGACCAAGACTATTATTTTATTTCCGGTATGTGAAGCACGGCACGATCGATGAGTAATTTTAATTTTAGAAACGTGTCAGAATTTATGGTCATCCTTTAAAATTAACGGCACTTTTCTTAAGTTCATATTATTTATTAGTATTCGATAATTATAATATTATCAATTAGAAATAATTTTAATTGGTAATTAAAACAAACTACTGATTAACAATTAGTTTGAAATTAATCATAAAGATAAAAAGAGAATACATATTTTGAACAATATATGAACATATTAACTGGTTATTTTTGACAACCGATAGTCTTTGTATCAGGCCTGCTTTATCTTTCGCTTGTCGCTAAAAAGCAACGTCAGAAACGAGACCCTGACAAAAGAATTTAATATTCTTTTTCACTTCGTTGATCGAAAGCTCAGCAAAAATTTTAATATATTCATATCATATTTTCGGTCTCAAGATATTACACTTTTCTTCAAAATTGTAAATTCATAAATTATGAAAGTATCACAACTGTGTTTTCAATTTGAATGCTCAGTTTGATTTAAATATTCACTTTATAGAGACCTTAAAAGTATAAATAAAATAATTTCAGAAAGCTCTTATCAGCAGTAGACAATTCTGTTCTATTCAACACCAGCCAACTTTTATTTTATTTAATCAAGAAACAATCTTAATTTTTACCGAATCATAACACGTGTCGCAGATAAATTTATCTTTTTAATTCAATTAATCTTGACCAGAATCAATGTTTATGGTCAGAAAAGACTGTGTTGAAGTATAGTCTTATTTAATTTTTTTTTTTGCTTTTTTTCAATTGCTATTATTTTTAAATAAAAATGCAAGTGATTTTCTAAGTAGTTCAAGACATAGTGAGAGTTAACACTGAACTATGAAAGAAGCAAGGCCAGGATGCTCTTCAAGTGCATCCACCTCTTTCTCTTTCTATCCCTCCTTAAACTAATTTTCATCACTCTTACTGTCAATGGCCTCCGCCTATTTACTAGGATTTTCTACACTAGCTGTCTATATTATACAAATAGAAAAGAAATAATTAAACATGTGTGATTGATTCTCCACAAACAAGTCAAATTTGTGTAAAGTAACGCTAAAAATACTTGAAATATCGAACACTTGACTGTGGATTAAACAGTCAATTTTAAGAAAACAGGTCGATATAGGTGTATATATGTGTAAAAGATAAATCTCTTTAGAATGTCGATAAAAAAATGAAGCAAACATATTTTCGAAGACAATTTGAATTTTCCTCTAGAGTCTAAACTCTGAGCATTGAAGCTTTCTACTTCATTTAAACAAATTTAAATTAAAAAGTAACATTTTAAAATCTGAACAACAAAAAAGTTAGATGCAACATTATAAGCACATCATCTGCTATTATTATCTCACAGTTTCTAGTGATATGGTTCCAGATTTATTTTTGGATGCAATGCCTATTATATTACATAAGGTCATAAGAAATAAAATTAAACACAATTTGGATTTTATCTCAAACACATTTAAAAAAAAATGAAACTAAAAGTTATTAAAAGTAGGTCAAGAACATTTTTCTAAAAACTATACATATTATGGAATACTTTCTCTCTTAAAAATATATATGTAATAGATGCTTATACAATACTCATTATATTGTATAAGCATAAGTTATATATATCTTCATATCAAAATTAGAATATCA
>JAUESH010000043.1:3182327-3192394 GCA_032275165.1 Synergus magnus
TTTTTTTTAGTGTTTTTTTACAGCATTTACAATACATATGTAATAGAATTACCAAACTGCTTTAGTGTAAGCCTTTTTTCTATGAATTAGAGTTCATTTGACAGCCATGTTAATTAATTTGCGTTTTCATGCATTTTTCATAATCATTTAGAAGAATTTCTAATTTGGGAGAATTTGGCATTAATTAATGGCCGCGGGTAGGTTCATCAAAATTCGGTGAGCGTATCACGAAAATATTTTTGGAGGCGCCTAGACACTTCGTTAATTAATAATCATTTTCAAAAAAGTAAAATATGTAGGATAATTTTTCAAAATTATTTATGAAAATTATACGTTTGTAGTCTGAATAGTTTGATACGTATACCCAGAAGATTAAGTTGGTCCGGTTTTAAAAAATTTTAAAAAGTGTATAATTTAGAATATACTTTGAAATATTCAATCTGTAAAAAGTGATACACGCAAGTGTTTATGTAACACGCGCACTTGACACACAAATAAGTGCAACACTAGTGTCCCTGAACAATGTGAGGAATACCGAATCGCAATCTCTCGCTTCTGTAACAGCTCTTCTCATATTTCTGTCTTCTATTCAACTCAACTCCCCTCTTCTTCAATTAGATACATCAGAGCTGTGTCACCCATAGCCATTTGTGTTATTATTTTACGCTCTTACAGCCTTACAAGTATACATAAATACACTGAAAAATCATATTCCATAAATAACAATAGTTCAAAAATTAGTAGACTCTCTGTCTAGCAAATATCCAACTTAAAGTATGTTTCAAGAACAAGAAAGTTTACTTTGAAGTCGTCTGTTGAACGTTAAAAAGTGAGCATAAGAATAATTGATTATTTAAATAATAACTGATTGCTTTATAGTTTGCATGAATTGTATGAACTTTACAAATCTGCACTAAGTCTCGTATATCGATTATCGAAGTAACGAGTGCACTGACCTCGACATGCTTACAAGTACTGCCTACCCTGATAATAAACGAGAGTGATACTTTGTGCCCATTAATCAAATATTTTTTCAATAAGTTCTTGATAAGTCATAATATCCTGAACCTAAAAATAGAGTTGGAAAAATACTACTCAGTTTCATTAGTGTATGCAAACTCGGAGATGTAAAAACATATTAATATTCCGGTTTAGTTGACAGATACAACTTTACTCACAAATGAAACATAGTACAACGTGAAATATACGTGTAATAAAAAAAGAAATAAATACTTTTTCCTTGAATTTTTGTAGAATTTCTTCAGTTTACTATTTGTTATCTTAGCAATTAAGTTAATGGTTTGGATTACTGTATTTAAAGTTTCCTTTGCTTTGCTAGATTTACGAAAGAGACAATTTTGAAAAAGCTGATAACAATTTTACATTCTTATATTGTCTCTGAAGATTTAATACGAGATTAGTTTTACATTTTTCAAAGGGTTTAAGTTAACTTTGAACTAGTGTTGCTTTATAGATAACAATGAGGTCAGTTACCTGTACTAAGAACCAAGGTTTATATACTATAAAGACTCGTTACTTTTGCGATAAAGCTAGAGAACTTTACGAACTTCTCAGTTTAACATTTAGCCTTCTTATTGAATGGAAACGCAAAAATTGCATCAATCATTAGCAAAAAATAATAGATGAATTAATAATTTCTCTCCAAGAATTTCAGAAAATGAAATGACAAGTCTTTTCGTATTATTTTTTTTTTTCTGAAACTCTCCTACAAAGGAATATACTGTATGATCTGCAAAGCCAGAGGCAATTTGTCTTGAATGACTTTTCAGACTCGAGTCTTTTGTTAAACTGAAACTTTGTTGAATGATATATAATTGAGATTTTAAAAGTGATATTTTTGAACATGAGAAGTGAACAACTGAAAAAATTATCAACTCTTCAAATATAATTCGGTTTCCGCAAAAAGGAGTAAATTTAAGAGACATTTTAGATTATTCAAAATATCTTAGCATTCCCCATTCATATGGAAATATTATTTTTAAATGAGAAATTTTGAGATTTTAATTAGAAGTTATTTTTGTATTAGAGCAGAATATTTATTACATAAATCCCTTGTGAAAATCGTTTTATCTTTTGCTAAGTATTTCAATCGTCGTATATTTCTTACTCATATAGAGTCGATTAAACAGATTCGGCCTCTAAAGTGCTTAGCAACGAGATAGGATGATATTCATAGGAGCCAACGTATCATTCCGATAAAAATTGCATTCTTATATCAAACCTCAAAAGTTCGTGTTCATAGGTCACTTATATTCGAAATCAGACAATCATCATTGTAAATCATCATTAAGTCACATTTTCCTTACAATAAAAGTTCATTCCTTGTCAATTTTAAAATGACCTGATGAAAATTACTTTTTTAAATCTACATATTAAATTTCCGCCCATGAAAAAATTCCCAATTCAGCCTTCTTAAACGAATTCCAGAGTCCAAATGGAAATTATAGTAACCATTCAAGATAAGGATAAGAAATTGAATTTATTCTCCAAAAATAAAATATGCATTCTGGATTCAAGACTTTAATGACTTGCATAATGTAGTTAACACAGATGGAAAATGACTCATCGGAATATAAGTAGAAAATTATCTGCAGTTCTTTAAAATGAAAGACAAGCATTTTATCTGACACGCATAATTTGAATTAAAACATTTTTTCAACCAAAAATTATTTCCAAAGTAATTTCACAAACACCAGATTGATTACGTTATTTACAGTTATTTGATGGGATAAAATGGTAATCAAATAAACGTAAGAATAATGGAAATTAGAATTAAATTACACTTCATTAGAAGGGAAACAAATATCCACGTTTAAAACTAAATTTTTCGAAATTTTGATAAAAAGTGACCCCAATATTACGAAATATTCTAATATCCAGATGAATTCTTCCCATTTAAAATTCCTTTTTCAATGAGCATGGATTTTTTCCAATCCACTGCATTTCTATGTCCCATCCAACAATGAATAATCCAATCCCCTGCATTCATCTCCACAAAAATTCCATTCAAAACAAATTCTTCCCGCGATCCGCAGTTACCCATCTCTCAACTCATTCCGAATACCACTAGGGAGCGACAGAGAGTGGTGGAAGTTATGATTCTGACAGCTAGGTGGTTGCTAACCTGGGTCAATCTCTGCTTGACTTTTCCACCCTAGATGAACCCAATTAACCCCCAAAATGATAAAATCCAAATATTTTCTTACGAGGATCAAAAATATTCCAGAAGCAGGGACTGCCATTTGCGATTGTATTCGACTTGCACACCTGATCCTTCTGTGCCGGTACAGCTTCCGAATTCATGTTTTCCTTCAAGATATAAATCCAAATTCAAATCGAAAACCAAAATCAATCTCACTGCACCACAAGTCTCAACCTTTCACTAATTTAATGCAGGTCAGAGCTTACTACGCAATTATAAAAAAACAAAATCGTGTGCGCGAGATTATCGACAACTGATCCGTCACGACTCCGTCACCCTCGACACAAGCCGATGTTAAAAAAATCCTGGATGTGCGATTACGTACTCGAGGATACGTAGTTTGAAATTTTCAAAACTTCCCTCCTTCTCTCGAAAGAGAGATTCAGAGATGCGTGTGCGATTTTGACGGTCGATCCAAAACGACAAGAAATAACAACGTGACGAGTTCACGTCGAATAGAGGACTGAGGCTGTATCGACCCAAGAGAAGGCTCCCCACCAGGAGAAACTACGCACGAACAGCGGAGCACGCGCGAGCAACTACGATGTAAACGCCAGCCATGTTGCTTTAATTTGACCGGCTCTGGAGTCTAGGAGGTGATAATGGAGATAGTGTCTTATCCAGATGGAGATAAGATTTGGAATGACTGATTTATCAGAATTATCGGATCCTTTTCTTGTCTTAGACAACGTCACTTGAGACTTCAGATGATTGACAGATGATTCATTGAATGAAAGACCAAAGTTCCCTGGCGCTATTTGCTTTTCTGTTTTAGGTTGATTGTGGAAGTTCCTGATTCTGAGAGACACGTAGAGAGCTTTGGCGAAGATCTTGCCAGTGAGGAGCATACCCTGCGAAAAAAATGGAGAATAAAAACCAATGTTTAGAGAATTTTTAGAAGGATTTAATTTCGAGGTGGAGAGAGAAGAGCGCCCCAAGAGGCACTGTGACTAAGCTTAGACCAATCTTGAAATTTTCTCCGAATATCTTCAGCTTCTTGAACGTAAAAAAAATCCACTATAATCTCAAATTTATTACCTCATTTTTCCGTTGAAGATTCATTATGATATCGTAGTAAACCCAGATTGAGAACTTACCTGGAACAAACAAAACAAAATTCATTAAAAAATATTCTATAGGCACATGATATTCATTTTCAATGAAAACAAATTTTATAGACTTTTCAAATTAAAAATATTAAATATTTTTAAAAAAATTCAGAAACCCTATTCAAGTTTTTTTTCCGAAAGTTGATAGGTTTGGCAAAAAAGCAAAATGAAACTTTCCACTGCGAAGGCTTTGGCTTCAATCTGATATTGTCTTTCAGCCAAACATATTGTACAGATTTCAAAAGAGCTTTATATTCGAGAAATATCTAATCCACTGTACAATTTTAAACGATTTAAATCTGAAACCATATAATTTTAAAAGTTCAAATTTTAAATTATTTCTTTTTGAACATTTTTAATTTAAAATAGTTTAATATTTAATACTTTAGTCTTAAAATTGCTGACCGCGTATAGTGATTATATTTCTGTCATATACTATGAGAACAGGTAATGCAAGTACTATACATATATAATCTCAGGATCGATGTCCCTCAGCCCTGAAGGAATATAGCAATAACTGCATAAATTTACTACTATACACGAGAAAAGAATTAAAAATCTGAATTCCATTCTGATTTCTGAATACAAAGAACAGCTAATCACTAAGATTAACTGATTTTTCAGTGAATTTCAATAGCTAAAAAAAATGAGTCACTGTATGGAATTAGCAAAAATTTTCGCCGATTCAAGTTTAGAGAGTATTTATTTCTTATTTTGCATCTTAAATTAATAAATTAAAATGACTGATTTTACAAAATGAGAAACGTGATAGATAAACTTGTAGAAATGATTCACTTTTAGCAAAACTTTCTAAAATGATGACTTATAGACCTAGCTATCAGTAAATTATCTCTTTTAAATCCTAAGATTTAATATTGATTTACAATAACCTGGACTGGAACCCGAAGTCTAACATATTTTCAAACAATACTTTGTAATCCAAAAAATAGATTAAAGGTCAAGCAAACATTGTGACTAATTGCAACTGATTAACCACGACCATAGAATACAAATACTTTTTGAATAATGAAGTGTTGAGTCGAGCTTTTTTAATGAAGACTCATCGTTTAATTTGAAATCTACTTTTTCTTACAAAGATACTATTGTATACAAATTCTAATAGATATTGGTAGAAAAAATTGAGAGATTTATAAAAGAATATTCTTTTTCAATTATTCAAATCGAATTCTCTTCGTGACTCAGTATATAATTTCTTAGGGCAGATTTTGCTAAATGACAGCCACAACACGAAATTTACGTAACACCTTCGTTCTCAACCTTGGTAAAATTACAATGAAGCATTAGGATTTGAAAAAGAAAGAATTTAAAATATATAAATTGTGGACACGACAATAATTATAGATAAGGGCTTTATTATCTTTTAAAACTCTCTTAGCAAAAAAACAAAAACTAGCTATGAAGTTGTATAAAGTTTTGTGCTCATTCAATGAGCACTTTGCTTCCTGGAACCAAATATGATTTGCTTCCTCATAGAGGAAGCATTAAGTAATCAATCAAATATATTAATATTAGATGATCTGATTTGTTTCAACACAAGAAATTACAGTTACAGTTAAAAAATCAATTTTTCAAAATAATTATAAATAACCATAACTTCTTTACTTTTCAATTAAATGCATTAATCATATAGACCAATCAATTCGTCTTGACAAAAGGAATCTTCATTTTCCTTACATCACCTTTAAATTTTGAATATTTGCGAACTTATATTCGAAAAATAATTTTTGAAAATTACAATTAAGCATAAATTCGAGAGTTTGTGAAGTGCGACAGGAATAGTCGATGAAGGGAGTAGTATCGAGAGTTCGCATAAAATATCGAGCAGACTTTATGGCGCCCACGCAAGCGTGTTTTAACCCTGTATTTTCTATGTATAGTTGAACTGAGAGGAACATTAACTCAGCTACGTGTACTACGTAAACGATATACGAATGTAAAATAATAAATACAAAGAGCAAGTATATTTTACGATGCACAGAATGCACGCGATCTTTCTGTTTCCAGAGATTTTCGAGGGGAGATCTCGATAAGAAAAAAAAACTGTTTTAACGATCTGCTTTCTGACCTTTCACACTCAAACTTCTAAAAAAATATCAAAAATTATCTAAAAGGTAATTTATTAAAAGTACCATTTCACTGATTGTAAATAAAAACAAAATAACAGATATTAATTTAAATATTTTATTTCTCTGTAAAAATAAGCTTTTGCCACCCCCTTTCAGTTTTAATTTATTCTTATGATTCTTATTGTTTCAGAGATTATGTAACTAACTGGTCGTCATGATTCTGAAATAATTCTGGCGCGAAATTTGAATTGCAAGAGTTTCATTGTTTTAAAGGAGATTAACCGTATTTTTTTAAATAAATAAATGTAGCATCTACAAAAAATTGCAGTGAAAAAAAAAAACCTTTTAAGGAAATCTACATTATGAGTTTCAAAAGCTTCTGCTTGAATAGGTGAGTCTTGTAGGGTCCGAATCTTCACCAGACTCAATGATAGCTACCTTGCAGACTACACTTTAATTATTTATAGGACGGCGGCCCCTTTTAAACGCACTATAGATCCATTTACAAATAACGTACTTTCAAATACTTTTTTTCTTTCAATTTAACATTTTTACAGTTAAGTTTAGACTGAAAAATGATACTCTTTGGTCATTTGTTTGCGGAACTAATTTTTAAATACATTTTTTGTGGATCTGAAAATTAAATAAAAATTGTAGAATTTAGTGGAAAAAATATTGATGAAGAACTCATTAATATGCTCGAAAGAAAATGTGAAGTACGGTACAAAGGAGTTGAGGGGGCTCGAAACCTGGCTTTTAGCCCGAAACAAAATAATGCAATCGACTGGATTAAATCAAATTTGGCGTCACTCCACAGAAGTAAAATTGTGCAGGTAGACACAATGAACCTCGAACAAAATGAATTTATAATTCGAAACAAAAAAAATTCATAAGTTAGGGGGGAGGGATAGTGTAGTGCCACAATAATTTTATTATAGTAGTGAAAAGTGTCATAAGTACGAGAATATTAAAAAATAATAAAAAGAAATTTTAAAATAAGGTGAGTAATTAACAGAGTCTTTTTGATAACTTTTATATATAAAAAGTCAAAATTTTGTCATATTGCATATTTCAAAATTTTAAACCGATAACTTGCGCCATCTTTCAAGTAAAAGGCACATTAGCTAAGTTATCGACATGTCAGAGTCAGAGTCAGTCAGAGTTTTAATCAATATGCCGATAAAATAGGGATTTGCAATTTTATGATATGATATAGTAAAAATGGTAAAAATGATCTGTCCTGATCATTTGGGTAAATTATTTAAGAAATCATTACTGCTTATTTTTAATTAGTTTTATTTTTTAATTTTTTGTTGACTTTCTAGCTAATCAATTTTTAAATTTCAATTAATTTCTTTAAAAAATAACAAATATAAATTTAAACTGTTTACGTTTTCGAGATCTATTTTTAAATATTGTAAATTTTTGTTAATTTTTGAGTATTATAAAAATGGAAATTATGTTTATTGAAGAAGACTGGTAGAGGCACGACACTAGTTTCTGATTCTATCATTCAAATTAATTAACTTAATGTGTGCTCATAATTAAGAGAGAAAGAACCCTTCAAGAACATTTTTAAAGAAATTAATTAACGACTCCCTCTTCTTTTGTAGAATAATAGTTTTTCCTTTAACTTTGATGCAATTTAAAATCTGGTTCTTTTTTTTAAATGTCTCTCACTGATTATACTTTAACGAATTTTAAAAAATAAAATCACTTGCCAATAATACTTCTTTTAAACGAGAAGAAGCAAATTTGATCTAAGCTTTTGGCAAATGTACTAATTGTTGAATTTTGTTAAAATTAGTAGCAAGCCCTTTTTCAAAATTTGTCAGGTGGTTTCATGCAAGACACCGCAGGATGCAGAGAAATAGCCGCACCGATCAATACTCACTACCACATCCATATAACACTTAATATATCTATTGCACCCAAATTTTAAAACATCCAAAATATAGATGTCATCAAAATTTATTTACATATAAATCCAATTTATAAAACATTTCAAATTTATTCTTCATGATGATCTTAAAAAAGACTATCTTTTTTTCTCAAAGAGCAGGAAAAATATTAATATCAATGTACATATATAATTGTAAGATATTTTGAATTTAACATTAATAAATTTCAAATGCTTTTAATTGGAAATATGCTTAAATTTATTTGTCAAAGTAATTACGTAGCTATATGAGAAAAAGAGTTTCTTATATTTTACATGTCATTAATAATGACACACCCAAACTATTTAAAGTTTTTATTTTATGTTTAACGTGGCCTTCAATTAAGTAAGTGATTAACAAATACATATACTAACATAGTCACAAGATACACAATTTACGCAAATTTCTATTATAAATTTGAAACTTGTATTGATTAGCATAATTTTTTTTTAGGAGGAAACAAGAAAATGATAGTATTATACAATTTTTCAAGGTCCCTCGTAACTTTTTATCTCAGTAAAGCTTCATTTTATTTTATTTCTTATTGAAAAATGGTTGTTTAGAATCTACTGTACTTTAACAGAATATTTATCAAGTATTTTCCCTTAATGAAATAGAAATAGAAATTAATGTGAAACATAGGAAATCCAAGAAATAGTAGAATTCCCATTAAATTCCGCAACAGGTCTATGATAATAATCCACGATAACATTATAGTCTAGGCTGAAGGACAAAGTGATTAGCCAACGCGAAGTAACGGTTTTAGACTCGAATAAAAATATAGGATGACGATTCGGTGGACAATTTCAAATTCCCAGTCCTTTCCCGGTTTTTCCTGGTCAAGTTTTTCAATTAGAATAGCTAATTATTAAAAGAATTAAAACTTTAATTTTACTGCGATCAGAAGTAAGTAAACTCCCGGTTTTTTAAATTAAATTCCCAGTCAATAAAATTCCCGATCATTTCCGAGTCTTTCCCGGTTTTCCAGTCAAATCGCCACCCTGATTAAATTTTTTGGTACGTAGTTATTAGATGGAGCTTTAAACTTTTGCAGCCTAAACAAATCCAATGTGAAATTGCACAAATTTTATTCCAATACATGTGGATTTTTCTAATTTTACAAAAATTAAGATATGACTATTCTCGACCGTAATTTATTAAGTATAATGGTTGTAATACTTTTAATAATCATTATCGATAAGGATGAAAATAAGTGATGTTAGGTTTGCGACCATAGTTAAAGAGTTACGTATTATCAGTTGTATATCAACATGAATAAGCATTCACTCTTGCTTTTTTGATCGTCCAGTCGAGTACTTGACTTCACGTAGTTCAGTTCTAGAATTCATTTTTTTGCAAACCCTCCGAGATCATTATTATCACATTTTAAAAACCCGAATTCTTAAGAAAAAATAAATCAATCATTTTAAATATTGTGCAGAAAAGTCTGGTACATTTGAGGATTTTGCAAGAAAAAGGAACGCAGACGGAAAATTTTAAGAAATTAAAGGTATGCATTTTTTAAATGATTTTAAGGAATTAATCTCCTCTTAAGAAAATATTAAAACAAGCATTTTTAAACATACTAAACAAAAAAATTTGTTCGAAAGAAATTTTCTTATTAAGAACATGTGATAATTACCATGAGAGCAAATTTAGTTTCCCCAACTTTAGTCTCAGAATCATAAATATTTTTTTTTTTTAACTA
>JAUESH010000043.1:3192494-3263029 GCA_032275165.1 Synergus magnus
TAGGTCATTTACCTCCGTTTCGTACAGAAGTAAATGGCCTCGTTTTAGCAAAAAATATTTATTACTGCGAGCTTAAAGTTGGGGAAACTAAACTGCTCTTATGGTAAAGTATCACATGCCCTTAATCTATTATAATTACACAAAGGGAAATTTTATGTAACGAAATATATAGTTTGTAATAATAATTAAAAAATATCTAAAACAAACTGTCTAAAATACTTAGGTCAGATATATAAGATGACCTTCAATCTACATTCGACTATAATCAATTCACAAAAAAAGCAGTATGTCCTCGAGATTGGCAGTTTTTTTTAGGAGATTGCCCGTAAAATGATAAACCGTTACTACTGACACAACACTTATTTATCTATTGTAGTAAAAATTACTTTACGCTAAATTTCATTAGGTATAAATTTTCAAGTCAAAAGTTTGAGTCAAAATTAATGAATAAAATAAAATTCTTAATGAAATAAAAATGTTGTAAGCCCTATTAAAATTAAGAAAAAATTTTTTATGTTAATAAAAAATCGTTAAAAATTAATTAAAACGAACCTTTTAATTTGGTTTGCAAATTAAACTGTTATTTATAAAAGAGGCATCATCAATTATAAATCTCATCTTCATGTCAAATCCATTACGTGCTAATATGCTCAAACAATTAACCGCGAATAAATTCATTCGTACCGGCTTATACATATTCAAAGCAATTATGTTCTGAATTTTCTCCTTTCAAACACTTGCTTCTAGTTACTGACTTGTGCATTAACTTCTAATGCAGATTTGTGATTCAGTATAAGGAGAATCAAAAATACATTTTTAATATTATTTTTTAAAGATTTTCTTTTTTGTTTGATTGGGGATAGAAAGGGCAAATTATTATGTAATATGCCAGCAGGAAAAAAGGTAAAAAAAGTATTTAGGTGAATGGGAGATAATTTGATATATAGGTCAGGTCTTGCGCCTGTGATCGACTATACTGGCTACACTTCTGCCGTAGGGAAGCCGCAGTATAGGCTTTCTGATTGAAACTCGATTATTTAAATAAAACTAGAAATGTGAACTTCCTGAACTATATATCAATTGAAGCATTTTTAAAATTAACGTCAAATCAGAATAAATATTGATAATTATATTTTATGTAGAAGTATAAAAAAAAGATGATAAAAAAGGTCAGTTTCACCCTCTTCCGAGAAACAGAAATAAAATTGTTAGAAACGGAAATCATGATAATTATGGTTCCAAGCCAAAGGGAGTTTCTAAGGCATGACTCACTGAACAGTATTTCCTTCCTGCGAAAGTGCGTACATATGTCTTTCTGCTATGAAATATTCAATATTGCAGATCAGAAATACACTATTGTTACTCAATAATTATTTAAACAAAAAACAGTAATTTCCTTCATTTTAAAAAATATTTCTAAATAAAATCGAACTGTGTAATATTACGTAAAAATTTTTCTAGAATGATGAATCTGAAAAGAATTCGTGGTATGTGTGAAAAACGTGAAAATAAGTTTTTCATCATATAAAATCTCACGTGTACAAAAACACGTGAGCTGAGAAAATATAATGAAACTTGAGAAATAGCAAAAAAGCATGTCCTAATTTTTCTTATCAATAATATGTATCACCCTTTAATTTCCTTCATTCAAATTAAAATCCGGAATGAAAAAATGATAGAAAAATAGGTTCGGAAAAATATTTTCTCAATCTAGGAAGTTCAAGGCTAGATATAGAGCAGATGGAAAGAAAAGATTCCAATAATTGGCTAACAAGACGTTTCTTCTTTCAAATTGCCTTTCACTGTGATACTTTGAGCTAGACATGATTCTCATTTATGTACTTCATAAAGTTCGAGTGGAATAACCCCTATCAAGATAAAAACGATTTTACAGTTGCCGAGAGAAAATATACTATTTTTGAATCTTCAATAATTTAGTTCATTTCATAATGGCAGAATCTTTTCAATTCTTTTTCAATGATTTAAATATTCAATTACAATTTAAAGTCACTTTTTAAGTTTCTAATTTCTAGCAAATAAATTCTAATTTTTGTTTTTCTATTTTTTTTTATTACCGAGACCTTATACAATTTTTGCTTATACAAGAGCTAATATTCTTATACATTTCTCGACTCGACTCTAAGGTTTCGACAGACTAAAGCGCTCGTTTGTGCGTCGCAGAAGGTTTTTTCTCATCCATGTGGAGTTTTGTTACCCTGCGATACATGCATACAAGAAACGCACATAAGGGGTTTAAAAGGTGTCTCATACTACATACAGATCGATATGATACGGCGAGGGAAAGAACTATAAAATCCACCCCTGTGGTTAAATGTAAATTCACTTACGCCTTATTAGCCATTTAACTCAATTTCGATTTTTAAAACAGCTTCAAAAAAAAAAAAAAAATTCAACTGATCGAGGTTTGAACACCCGAAAGTTTCAACTGACAGAAGTTTGGATACCCGAAAATTTCAATTGACCGAAGTTCAGAAACCCAAAAATTTCAACTGACCGAAGTTCGGACACCCGAAAATTTCAACTGACCGAAATTCGAACACCCTAAAATTTCAACTGACCGCATTTTGTTGCAGTTTTCTGTTGCAAACTAATGCCTGACGAATGCCTCGTGAACTTGTCATTTACCAGCTAGGTAAACGTCCAGATTACATCATCGAGTACAAAATATGTAATTACGGTCTGTCTAGCCGATAAACTATGTTAATGAACTCTTATAAGGTCAGCAATGTTTCTCTTAGTTGCACGCGATCAACTATATTTTTACGAAGTGAAAAAGTCTAGTCGACAATTTACTGCTCTTTTCAATGATATGTTATCTGTAAAAATGGTTACACCCTGAAAATTTGAATATGTACGTTGATTATTAATTTCAGTCTGGAGAAGAAATTATGGAAATTTTATTGAAGCGCTTACGACCTGGGATAGAATTTAAAAATTAGTCTTGTAACCAAGCGGAAGCGATTCTCTCGACATGGTCGAGTTTATTAACGCGATCCTGATTAGTGTTTACCAGTTGCCACTTTTGGTTTAGGCTTGTTAAGTGAATTAGATACGTGCGAATTCACAAAGAGTTTAAACTTCAGAGATTGTACCAATGTCTTTATTAGAGAGCCTTCAAGTTTTCATTTTTCACCTTTTTGAGATAGAGGATACGTTAGGACTGTTTCCGGTTTACAAATGCATTCAGGAAGATATTTTATTAAATTATTATTATACGTAATTCACGCGTGTGGTATTTTGGAACTAGGTGTCGTAGTATCTGGAATGCAGACGAATTTTTATTTTTCGAGCAATGGTATTGATATTCGTATTGTCTATAAATAGAGATTAACACCTACGAGGAGTCATTGCATGATATATATATAGGTACATATATATGAAGCTCTGTGAGTCAGCTTTCTTAATGCGATTGCTCCTTTGTCATATAGCATTGAGATCGGATTCTTTGACGACAAGATTATCCACTTTTATTTTCTAGATTACAGTTCTATTTTCCAATTTAAAGTCTCAAAATCAAGAGAGATAAAACTCCAAGTGATGAGAATAAAAGCGATATGAAACGGATTGATTAGAAAGTGTATTATCAGAATATCTCTAAAAAAATTGTCTTTAAAATATGTTTTAAAACACTTGAGTCCTTAAACTCCAAATTACAAATTCTATAATTATTGTATGCATCAGAGAATCCATCTCACACTCCGGATGTCGCAAAAAGACTGACTTTCATTCTATGAATCGATATTGCTTGATATCACTAATATTTTTAATTAATTATGCACAGGAGCAGTAATTCTGATTCACCTTAAGAATACTAATAAAACGAGTTTCTTTTCTGTAAAGATGATTCATACGCTTCTTGTAAGCATCAAAATGTATGACAAATTTGTCGTTTACTTGAATGAAATTATACTCCGGAAATAATTAGTAAAAAATATTGTGAAAACTCCCTTATTGTCTTATTAATTATCCGGAAATGTTATTGTATACAATAGACTGGATAAATTAATGTAGGTTTGTTCTTGCTAGTATATTGTTACAGAGTTATTTGGGCCACATAATTTAGAAATTAGAAGGAAAGGTCACTGAGAAAATGACGCATTGTCAATTCCGAGAGTCGAGGCAAACGACCTGGTTAAGCACTGAGGCTCTTGAAGGTTGAGGAAATTTAAGAAAATTAAGAAGAGTAAAAAACTTTCAGGTCACTAAGCACAGAAAGGCTTCTCATGTGCTAAGAATAGTTATTTTGCGTTTCGTAGATGATTTACGCGAAGAGAATGTCTGGAGCGTTCAGAATTGCAAAATTTCACGATTTGTTTAAGCTCGAAATAAGGTTTCCAAGTTTCAAAATTCACCTTTTAAAATTGTTCTAATTTAAATTTAAGTTTGAATAGATTCAAAATAAATATGAATTCTCTAAACTTACAATCAAGTAATAACAACGGAGAATTAAATGTTAACTCACCAAGTCCCAGATTTCCAAATATCTCCTTAGGCGCAATTTCATCGACTTCCCTTGTCTTTTTCTCCGGTACTCGTCGACAAATATCTTCAGGTTGGCAAACCTCAGGCTTGATAACTTTAGATACACTCTTCGCCGGGGAAGGTTCCGGTTCCGACTCAAATTCCGAATCCCCAGTTTCATTGCCACTTTGTCCGGCCTTTTTCATCGTCTCTTCTGTCAAAAATTCACTTGACATCTGATATTTGTCCTGAACATTAGACTTCTCATAAGGATCAAGACTCTCAAATTCAGCACCTTTTGGCAAAGGTGGAAGTGGTTTAGTTGGAGGTTCATCGTACTTGGACTTCCCAACCAAATTCCACGTGTCATCCTCGTCATCCTTAAAGTCCTTATTCTCCTTTAAATCCTTTTTCACATCCAGCTTCTCCAAGAGATCCAAATCATCCAATTTCTTCACCTCTGTTTTCTTCAAAATATCATCTCCTTTCTTTCCAAAATCGTTAGTTTCTTTCAAAAAGTCATCTACATTTTGCAAACTGTCTTTAACCTCGAATTCCATCTTCGGAGGTAAATCGTCGACCTTTGCTTGGGGAGGATTAAAATCGAATTTCCCGACAGAATCCTCCTTATTTTTGGATTCAAGAAGACCCCTTTCAGTCTCCATGAAAGCCATAGACGCGGCCTTGGGATCCATTAGCGAAATTTTCGAATCCCTTTGAAAAGAATCACTCTCGTCGGAATTTGCAGAAGGTGGTGGTGTTGCTGGTTCAGGACGCAAATCCGGTTCAAAAGATGGAATACTCGTATCCAAAAGGTTCCTGGTGGCCTCGGAGACGTCGGCGGCAGCCTCCAGACGTTGTGAAAGATTCGACGAGTCCAGATTCGGAGGCCGAGACTCTCGAAGATTCGAGTATTCACGTTCCAGGTGTTCAAAGTCGTCAGTCGAGTCCTGGTCACGTTTTATCTGCTGCTTAACAATTGGAGGTGGTTCGTCAAAATTTGCACCCAAAAGGTCGTCGACCGTATCCTTCCGTATCGTATCCGGGTAGATATCACTCGCGAAATTATTCGACATTGCACGGTTTTTACTTGTTTTTATTAATTGTTAATAGTAATATAGTTGAAAGAGTGAATATTCTACAGGTTATCCTGTATTATTTAATTATTTCGATTATTTAATATTTAAATTCTATTTTGTATATTTTTTGTTATATTATGATTTATATTATGATTGAGAATATTCAGATTCTGAAGAATAGCTTTTACTCGTTTGTTAGATTATAGATTGTAAATATAAATATAAAAAGATCCACTACGATACGCGATTGACAGATTCAGAGATCGTCCTGAGGGGAAAGATCTGATTCGAGTTTCCTACAGGATACTCCTCCTCTTTCGGCCGACACTACAGTAGTCGCCGTTTTGTTTTATTTTATTATTATCGGTTTTCGGCTTTTGTTAGATCGCGCACTTTATTTCTGGGTTTGAGACTGAGTAGAGAACGACGGAATCGCAGAGGCGACGGGTAGCAACGAGTAGTGACTAATAATTTAATTTCCGCTCCAAAGGAACACGATGGTCAGCTGTCAAATGCGGAATTTCGCTGTTCGTATATATGTGTTCGCGGCTCGCGAGACGCCGGCATGAACTACGAGAGAACAAGATGGTATTCCAATCAGCCATTGTAGGGAGTTTAAAGAGGCGTTCACACTCCCAGGGTTGCGTTCAAGAGGACCACCCGTGTGCACTTGAACGCAGCCCAAGAGTTTTTAAATTCAAAACAATTTTAAATCTTGAAATATCTCTTTTTTATGATAAAACTTTTTGTTATTTTAACGTTTAAAATGGTCAAAATTCAAATTATATCTTATATACACATTTAAGGTAGATTAATTACAAAATCATAAAGTATAAAATAAAACAGTTTACAATTGCATGGTTTAAAATTGAAAAATTTGTAACTCGAAACCTTGAAAATGGAAGAATTTCGAAATTGAAATATTTCAAAGTTAAATAACTTGAAATTAACAATTTATAAACCTTTTTAAAAATTATAAGCCAGTGAAAAATCTTTCATCGCTTAAATTTATAAAAATTAAAATCTTTAAAAATTTTAATTCAAGAAAAAACCTGATAAAAAAGATAATTTCAATGCCAGATAACTCTTGACTTAATCACTGAATCATTACTCACATTTCATGTAACAATTGGTACATATATATTATATCTAACAAATATATGTACACAGCATACAGACATGCATATATGCAAGTAAAGATATAGCATATTAGCGCCTTTCGTAATATTATCCTGAAGTGCACCAAGCCAATTAAATCGTACGATATTTGAAAGTCACCTGATGCTTCTATCCAATCGCGATTCGAATTATCTGAATGCCGGCCGGCCGGCTTTTACAAACAATAACAACAATTTTTAACTTAACATTCTATTTAAATACATTGAAAACAGAATTTCTTCTAGGATGAGGCATAAATTATATTTTAAAATAACTACATTTGAAAATTGTTGAAAATTATATTTATATATTTTTATTTAAAAAAATTATGTAATTTTAAATTTTATTTCCATAAGATATATGTACCAATATTTACTCTATAATTTATTTACATTCTTATTTTTTTAGAAACTGAAATATGCGAAATATTCTTCTTAATTGTAACTTCAAGGTGTCAAGAAAATATCAGCTTACAGTACTGAGTAAGCCAAGCAGTAATTTACGTTACATGTATATTGATTTTTACTCCACACGTTGCAATAATTCAAGTGATCGATTTTCAGGTTGCGTTTTCGAATTGGAAAGTCTTGTTTCATAAGTACTAATGCAAAATGTTGGAATGTTTATATTGGAAATGGTTCTAAATTATTTATTGAGTTATAGAGAATTTGTATAATTTTATATTGAAAGTATTTTAATATAAGTGTCTAATTAAAACTGCATTCAACATATGTATATTAAAAACATGAAAAACTAAACGGTTTAAGCAAAAAAAGGACTATTATAATTTTCCAACGTTTTTCTTAAAGTCTACAAGAGAAAAAAGGTCAACATTTAATAGGAAATTTGGTAAATTATTGTTTCAGATTAAGTTTTAAGTGGGAATTTTTTGAGCGAAGGAGGATGTTAACTAATACAAACAGAATTTCGATTTCTTGATTTGAAAATCCGGTTTTTTTCCTTTTTCAGCAATTCTGTCTTTATGTAGGTTCTTACAAGTATAACTAGTAAGTGTGATGTTAAATTTTCTGGTGTTAGTTAAACCGGGTTTGCGCTTGTGGGTCGTTTGGTAGGGCAAGTAAAAGCAAGGCGTGAGGGGTAAAAGCTAAAAGTACGAGCGCGCAGGCCTCGTTTGTGTTGCAGAACGGGTTACGGGACGGGACGCATTATCGTCGTCGTCCTCGTCGACTGATAATCGCAAATTCGTAATCGTAATCAGGTTTCCTAGTTTCATTCATTCAGTAATTCACTCTACCAAATACCAGTGCAAAATGGCATCTACGAAGGTCCGGATGGCAATTACCGAGACTCAGAAGGAGGAACGTTTCGTCCTTAAAAATGGATTAACCTCTAATAGTGACAACACAATCAACCGCAAAATCAACGGCTGCACGAGGCTTCGAACAAATGGCCACGTACTGGTGAGTTCACGTGCACTTAATAATCTTGTGTACCGTTTATCTCTTACATTAATCCCATAAAAATTCCTTTCAATTCATACATTAAACTCATTAAACTTGAACTTCCTTTTGGAGAAATCCTGCGGCACACTTACATTAACCTAACTTATATTCTGCTTCATGTCAGTGTAATATTTTAGTGTCTTTTTTGATACTTTAATTTTAATTAATTAAAATTATTAAAATGATTTATATTCTTACCGAAATGTCGGATTATATATAAAAGAACCGGCAATCGGCAGGTAGAGGAAATTATTTCATGTCCATGTTGATCATGATCACCTTGACTAGATTTCGTCATGTTTCCAGAAAGAGATAAGGCGATGTTCCTGGGAATTAGTTTTTTTTTAACAATCAGATAATCAAGAGAGCCTTAAATATGGTTTTTGCATTTTCCGAGTCAATTCACGATAGTCACAATTGAAAATGTTAAAAACAGTTAAAATTACATATAGATTTTGTTTGGTTTTTCGTTATGTATTTTGATTTGAGCGATGAGAGCGCTCTCTGTATTTTTTTTTGGTGGGGGGAGAAAAGTCGATATCGATTTTTCGAGGGCGGGATTTTCAAAAATTAAGCAATGTATTAAGTTTAAATTGTATATGTAATATATAATATCGAAGACTTACAATTCGACATATTTAACACTTGAATTTAAGTGTTGAATTTTTAATGTTAAACATTTCAAATGTATAATTATTTTACTTAAAATTTTTGTATTTAGAGTATAGTTTTCAAAGTTTGAATTTGAACATTGGAATGATTAAAATCAATAAATTCAAATTACTACTTATAAATGATTTCACAAGGAGTTATTTCTGGATTTTATTCTCGCATCTTCGATTTAATTTACTTTGAGAACCTCGCAAACGATGGCCAAATGCCACAAATAGTCCAAAGAGCTGTAAATTGAGAGAGTAATATTAGTTTTCTTGTACTATAATCGAAATATTACGTATTTTTAATTCCTAAGGATTTTACCAATGATTGAAATATTTTATCCTTAATCATTAACATAGGTAATAATAATTAAGCTAATTTCTACTAAAAATTTGTTTTTCCAGCTAGAAACTACTGCCCAGGAAAAAGCTGACATACCAAAGTCGCCTAAGCATAAGGAATCTTTTGAGCAAGTGCCATTCATCACAGCAGCCCTTACACATTTTGGTTTTTATATCCTAATGTTTTTGGGCTTCATAAGCCAATTACTATTTCCTCCCAAAATAGTACAAGAGCAAAATAGGAAGGTAATGAGCCCGAAATACCTTTCAAACTATTTTTAACACCATTGATTCAATTTTTTTTCTCTTATTGTTTAATTAAATATAATATATTTGCTTTGAGATCCAAAATAATTTATTTTTATACATTTTAATACATTTTAAAGTGTTTACTATAAAAACACCTTCTCTTCCAGGGTTACGCTCCACTTTACGAGAATTTTGAACGTTTTTATGTGCGATATGTATATCGCAGGGTGAGGGACTGCTGGAACCGTCCTATTTGTTCTGTACCTGGAGCCATGGTCACATTAAAAGATAGAATTACTCGCGATTATGGATGGACATTTGAGTAGGTATTAGATAACACAGAGAACAAAGTGCAAATAAAATAACTCGAATATTAATGAAAACCTATAGTTAAAATTTCCACTCTTCCGTCCGTTCAATTAACAATTAAAATAATCTAATCTGATTATTTCTACAGGTTTACAGGGACTGAAACTCGTTGCATAAATCTGGGTTCCTACAACTACCTCGGATTCGCAGAATCCACTGGCTTATGTGCCGAAGAAAGTATAAAAACGCTTAAAAATTTAGGATGTGCTAGTTGTAGCACTCGCCTCGAATTAGGTACAAATTTTCTGTAATTTATCAAATCCAAAACTATCCTTAGAAGATAATTTAATAATTCAGGAAAACCTCTAGAGAATATGTAATTAATATTGATATTGTTTGTTAATTAAAATAGGGAACATGCCAATCCACGAAGAATTAGAAAAGCTGACTGCAAAATTTTTGGGAGTCGATGATGCGATAGTTTTTGGAATGGGCTTCGCCACAAACGCTCTAAATCTTCCTGCTTTGGTTAGCGAAGGCTGTTTAGTTCTTAGCGATGAGAAAAATCATGCTTCTCTTATTCTTGGATTGAGACTTTCTGGAGCAACGACGAGAGTCTTCAAGCATAACAGTAAATTTTAAATCGAATAATTATAATTATTTAAATACGATATTCTTTCTGAGAAAGTTTAAAATAATTTTTTTCCAGATGTGAAGCACTTGGATGAAATTTTGAGGAAGGCGATAGTATCTGGCCAACCTGGAGGTGGAAAGCCGTGGAGGAAAATTATGATAGTCGTCGAGGGCATTTACTCGATGGAGGGATCCGTCGTGCATCTTCCTGAAATAATAGCCTTAAAGAAAAAGTACAAGGTATTGTCATAGTCATAGAACTGCATGAATTGAAAGTCAGAAAGATGGAGAGGCTTTAATTTGTAAGGCTTAATGTTTTTTTACCAAAAAAATAGTCGCACTTGCACATTCGTTCCTAGAAATAAAAAGTCTTTATTCTAACATTTCTTTATACTATTCAGGCCTATCTTTATCTAGATGAAGCACACAGTACAGGTGCAATGGGCAAAAGAGGCAGAGGAGTGTGCGATTATTATGGAATCGATCCTAGGGAAGTTGACATTCTCATGGGAACTTTCACAAAAAGCTTTGGATCGGCAGGTGGATACATAGCAGGCACAAAGGTTAATATGTTTAAATTATAATTGTAGAACATCCACCGAGGTAATGGTTCAAATTGAAAATCTTGTGATTTCGTTTTCTAATTTTTTTTTTTATTTCAGGATCTAATCAATTATTTAAGAGTCTACAGTCACGCACATACGTATGCAGCAGCGATGTCTCCGCCAATTGCCCAGCAAATTATCACCTCAATGAGAGTTATTGCAGGTGAAGATGGAACAGATGCGGGTAAAAAACGTACCAAGCAGCTAGCTAGAAATACTCGATACTTTAGAAGGCGGCTCCATCAAATTGGAGTCATCATTTATGGGAATGAAGACTCGCCAGTCGTTCCAATGCTCGTCTATCTCTTTTCAAAAATAGGGTACGCTTAGCAAAAGTTTTCAATTTTTTCTACTTTTTATCACTCCTTTTTAAATTTCTCTTTTTTTCTTCAGAGCTGTGGTTCGAACCCTCACTACAAAAAATATAGCAACAGTCGGCGTGGGATTTCCAGCGACTCCTTTGATGGAAGGCAGGATAAGATTCTGTCTTTCAGCAGCACATACCAAGGAACAGTTGGACTATGTAAGTTAGAAAGATAATAATTTAAAAGTGAAAATTTAGGAAAATCCTAAGGTTGGTACGTGCGACTAATCTTAATCATTTTATTTTCCAGGTCTTGGCGAACATCAAAGATATATCGGACAAATTAGGACTCGGATACTCGCAAAAACCACGGGACCCAAATCCAATAGAATATTATTCGGATAGTGAAACAGAATGACCGAGCATCTCTTGAAAAAGGGACTGAACCTGATTCAGATCGCTCGGAAAGACAGCTGAGACTCCCAGACTCAGTACCACCAAAAATCTAGAATACCGGGCAAGAAATGCACTCCCGTACAAGATAATTCAAGTGAATCAAATCTTGATTCAAGGAATCAAATACATATTACATACTTGTATACTTTTTAAAGCAGAGCTCTTTCAGATTCAAGGGTTTAGAAATAGGCGCGAGAAAGAGATGAAGAGCCGTATCTCGGGCACAATAGGGGCCAGTCAAGCATATAGAGAGACTAGTTCAAACTTTTCAAGCTTTTTCTAAAAAAAAAAAGTATATCATTCATCCCGAATAAACATCTTTAAATCTATTTAATATCTGCCAGGGATATCGTTATTACATTTCTTTGATATCAAGATCGAAAAGAATTAAAAAAAACATGATTTTTGGGATTGAGAACAATTTGATATTAATCATGAAGTAAGAATAACGAGATCAAATTTCATGACTCTTACTTCATATTAACAAAGCGCTAATTTAACTGTTAAATAAATTTATGAAACTAAGTTATTAATTTTTTTAAGTTGAAGAATGCCGCCTATTTATAAAGATTAAAGAATAATCGTTAAAGTTTCGTGTAAATTACTATTTTTTTACAAGCATTCGATTTTTAAATAAAGAGTGAGTAATTTATTATTGTCATTCAAGATTTTCATTCAGGATGTCAACTTTGCATCAATTTAATGCCGCTTCTTTTAATTAAGAAGACGATATAAATCTCTAGTCCATAGCACAGTGGTTATTTGACCCTTCCATTTGAATCAGCCTTTCAGAATCATTCCTTGTTATTTATAGAACTCATTCACTGTTGTACAAATTACAAATGAAGCGGGATTATACAGTCACAAAAAGAAATAGATATAGAATATATTCTTCGTTTTTGATGTTGAAAGCCGAAATCTTGGATGTTTTTTATTGCTTTATAATTAAAAAGTAACGTAAAATTCACGAGGCAAGGGTCGTGAAAATAAGTGTAGAATTTAATTTGAGTTTAAAAAATGTTTTTCATAATTGGGGACTGTGTACCGTATTTTAAGGTTGAAGGCTCTAGAGTTTTTCAAATTATTCACTTTTTAGATGCCTTCGATTTTAAAATAATTAAAAAGTACCAACACCCCAAATATCATATGAATTTTTCAATCTACAACACATTTTTTTAAACTTTTCTAATCCAACGAATCGTTGCAGAATTAGAGTGCATCGGAAATTTGGAATAAAATTAAATTTAGAGATTAAAGTTGTACTATTATATAATTTTATCTGAAAAATCAACTAGTTCACTCAAATAAGTAATTTAATTAAAGAAAAAGTTTCTACTTCTTAACGATTTTTTATCACTATCCTGCCTCACTTAAAAAATGTTCTCAAAAGAAATATCTTTAGAAATGTCTATTTCGAATGCTTTCTTGTCCTGTTTCACTCAGTCGCATGATAATCAAAAATATTTTATATAGACGAAGATTGCAATCTTCTTAATCATCGAATAATAAATTTTTGATAATGTCAGCGGAAGTATGTGAGAATTGCTTATGCACATTATCAACCACTGATTACGAATTTGAGATAATATAAAAAAAATGTATAGAGACCCAATCGTCGAAAAGAATCGTGAGCATCTTGTTTGTACCTATCGCATTTCGCAGTCGTTACAATTAAAGCACAAAAATATCATTCAATTGGTATTACGAGTGAGATTTTAGAGCTTTATGCCTTCAAAATGTCCACGATATTTGGATATCGACCCTCTATAATGTTTCTTCTCGCACACGCGTACATTCCTCACAATGACAAGTTTATTTTTTTAATAAGTATTAAGTAGAATAAAAAATATTTAGGTACAATAAATTAATATCATTATTACAAAAACTGTGTTGTTATTTCATATAAAATATACATTAAGATTTATAGCGCAATTATTTTATGAAAGGACGAAACATGTAGTACTTGAACTTTATTTACAGATTTGAATTAATTCTTATTTTTTTAGAATTTGTATTAAAACGTAATGAATTTTAAAATAGACTGCTTTCAAATATTGAAAGTAGCTAAATATTATTTAATTACAGAAGACAAAAGCGTTTGTATTCTATTTAAAATGATACTGTTAGCACAAATGAAGTTTTCCCATTCGTATGGTGGTTCTATGGAAAGCGTGTCTTCGATTCTAATGATTTCGTTGTCTTCTGTGACTGGAAAACGATTTTCCAGAAGAACCTTTTTTATCGAATCTCTTCTTTCAGAGATCATCCTTTTTGACATTTTTGCAAGTGGCGCAATAAATAATTCAGGTATTATTATTTCTGGATCGGAAGACAATTCTATGTTTTTTACAGCGTGTCCCAGAATTATTTTTATTCGATAATTCGAGTCCTCGGGCTGAATTAGAATGATGCTATAACAACAAAATTCCAATATCATTACTTTCAAAGAATTTTAATATATTTCCGAATAATAGTTAATACAAACTCAGTGGGCACAAAATTTGACGTCTTTACGATACCGTAAAGACATCTTAACAACTATAAATTTCTGACATTTGAAACTTAATTTTTGTTTAGTGTATTTTATTTGTCTTTTATACCGATATAATACGCAAAGAAGGGAAATAGCAATTCATTTTTAAGATAAGAATTATTATATATTGTTATTTACATCAAAATAAGAAGCTAAGGAAAAATATAAGAAAATGTAATTCTAACCTCTCGGATACCGGATCAATAGTGTATAATATTCCACTTTGCACACTGCCATCCTCAGTTAATACGAGAACCTTTTTATTTATATAGCTTTTGAAGAGGACCGGGTCATTTTTAAAAATATTGTGAGTGAACTGCATTTGATTTGTAGCCATAATTGTATTATTAATACTAGACAAGCAAGCCGTGTGACAAGCCGTTTCGTTTTTCCTAAGCGCCGACGGCCGACCTTTCTCCCACGGTATTAAAGACTTACGTTTGAATCGGGTTGAACATATCGAACTTGCAATAAGGCCTTTTGTATAATTTCTCGAATTCCCGATTTCTCAGAACAGTAATCGGCAAAGGTTGCAGATCGAGAAGCTCCGTTGGAAGTAAGTTCTTCTTAGGAAGTCTACCTTTAGTTCAAGTAAATCTGAATCTAAATAATAAAAGCAGTTTCAGATCAACATAAATGCTTTATTTTTTAATAATTATGTAATACGTTGAAATGAAACAATACAATACACGCGATTATAGACATAATAACGATCATAATTAACAGTTTTCTAACGAGAAGTACTATTCAAAATATATAAAACATAGGGTTGCCATACGCCCAAAGCGTATGGTATAAAACTAAATAAAAAATCTTCTCCAATATTTATACATTCAAAAAACCGTTAAATGCTTACGAACCTTGAATAAAACAAAAAAGGAGGACAAATGAAGGTTCAGCAGGATTAGCAGGACGGCATGAAAAAAGCAGGACGTATGGCAACCCCATAAAACAATAACAGGACAATCTCATTATGAAGAATGTGTGATATAAAATCATGAGTGTCCATTTAGTCAGAACATAATATATTTAATCTAACAAAAATAGAATATTCTTATTTCCAATATCTCATTCGTCTGTATAATTAAAATATTTTTTACAATCACTTACGATTCTAGCTATATGTAGTCATATACTCAATTTCTCCATTGTAACTTCTCTAATCTCGCGTTTTATTACAACAATACAAACAGTCATTATATGCATTTCGCGGTAATTTGTTTATCTTTTAAGTCGCATTACACCATAGCAAATATAATTACAGAGCAATACGTAATGCCTTCACGAACTGGAGGCGTTTTTTTAGATCGAAAAAAATCACAATCATCAAATTTGTCATTAAACTTATCTTAATAACTTATTCTTATTTTATGTATCAACCAGAAAATTAAGTTTCAGGTTCGTATCGCTGTCGAGACTGTTTTGATTACAAACTTCGATTTTGGGAGAACAAATTCTTTGAGAATGAATTCTTGATGAACAGATTCTTGGAGAACGAATTCTTCTTGATGAACAACCGAATCTTATCGACAAAATCTACCCGTATATTCGATCTTTATCGAAATTCAAAATGGCACAGTTTCAATGGCATCAGGAAACGTATATATATAAATATATCTGAAACACTTTCGCAACGGGTCATAAAACGTTCCATTAAAAATCTCAGACCTGGCTAATTTGTTAGTAAAACTTCAGAAAATAGCACCGGATTAATTACGTATACCTTCGTAGCATTACGTATTACCACCAATGTACCGAGAGACTTTTAGTTACACTAGTTGATAAAGTAAATTAGTTGACTATTAAAGGTAACAAATAACTTTAATGCATTCCAACAGGTCTGTTTGTATTCACATATTTAAAAATGTAAAATCAGAATCAGTAACAAAACGCCATTGTTTACCAGATAATCTAACTAAAAGTCTCTCGGTGTTGTTTTATAGAGTCGAAGTACTGATCGAACCAGACACATCGCGATAATATGGATAACATTATTTTCTATCCAATGCGCTTTTAATAACAACAAGAGATTCAGGTAACAGTTTCAACAACTTCTCACGCCTTAAGTTTTGAACTGGTGGCCTTGAATCCAAAATCGATTTCCTCACCCGCGAATTTGGATTTTATCCAAAGAGGGTTCTCGGTGGGAAAATCGATGGAAGTCAAATGGTCAGAAGTGCTTCCTATTTCTGCTTCAATTTCGTACTTCTCCGCGGATGAAATTCTGCCAGTGAGTTCGAGAAGATAATTTGTAAAACTTCAACCGAAGAGACGTTAATCGAAGCAGTTGGAACGAAAGGTCGTTAGGTATAAAAAATAATCTTTTTTTCATTGCGAATAGAGTCGAGCATTTACTCAAAGGTTGGAATTGGCCAATATTGATTTAGATTTTAGACTAGACTTTAGATTTTAGAATTTAGAGCACTACTAGATTATCCAGAGTCATTGTCGATTTTTTTACAGATTCTACTGCCGAGACTCAAAGAATGAGCGGCAGCGTGCAAATCGTCAGAGTTTTTCTTGAGCTGGTGTCTTCGTTGGTGGCGCCGACTGAGAAGATGACGTCGAAGGACCCACACTTGTACTTCGCTCTAGGACCCTGCGACCCAGAGGTGTTCGTCTTGGTGTCCTAAAAGAACTGTCAGTTTTGAATTAGTATTGGATTAATTTTATTTTAAAGTTTTTTTTTTACTGAGGGCTAAGCTAGGATTATTCTTGTACATCCACTGACTTTATATTATTGTTATTATTAAGTTTCATAACTTTTTCTCTTTTTTTATGAATAATTATTTTTTTTTTCACTACTGCAGAACACTAGGTTTAATCACTTTTTTTCTAGTAATCTAATTTTTTTGAGAAGATGCAGTATTTCTATTTGGTCAGAGGGATTTTTAATCTAGAGTTACAAACCTTCGGGATCTTTTAGCTTTACGAAAGAGGATTCGATTTTTGAAGCATTTCTTTTCAACTCACGGATTCATGGATTTTAAATATTAAATCAAGGCAACTTCCTTGAGACGATAGGTAATATAATAAAATTGTTATTTTGTTACTAGGGTCTTTTAAAATCCAGAACACTAACTAAATTTGAAATTCAAAAGTGAATAATTTTCAATGAAGCTTTTTAATAGATTAAAAATTTTAATTTTAAGGGCATTTGGTAAGCACTATAAGAGTAAATTTAATTTCGCCAACATTACGCTCGCAATAATAAATATTTTTTGTTAAAACTAGGCCGTTTTGTACAGACGGTGGTAAATAGCCTAGTTTTAGTGAAAAATGTTTATTATTGTAAACCTAAAGTTGGCAAAAATAAATTTCTCTTATGGTAAAATATAATTTTAAATGTCAAATTCAACAATTCCAATGGAAATATGATTTTAATATAAAAGACGATTTTTTTAAAAAGTTCGATTACAAATTTACCAAAGAAATTAATTTAATTAGCCACATTAGAAAAAAAAAATTATAAAATATTGTGCGAAACGTACAGAAAGTAGCAGTGCTTGTGTTTATCGTCATTGTGTTTCAAAAATTTTGTTTTTGCTCGCAATAAAATCACGTACACACATTCCTTAGCTGACAAATACCAGAATGAGTTGTGCAAGAGTTACTTTGAATCTTGAACTTCACTTATGTTGGAAATACTATGTAAAATATTCCTTTTCTCCAAAGAGCAAATACTTTTTTTAAAAATATTTAATTCCCTTTATTTTTCGATATCTCTCTTTATAATTAATCCTACTCCGAGCAGTTCCAACATTATAGATTCAGTTAGTTAAAATGAATAAATAATAGAAGACAAAAAAACTTGTAAAAAATAAGAACGCAATGTAAGCAGATCGAGAGAATAAGCGAGAATCTATATTGTATAATATACAAAAAGCATGATTGTGTCTTCGGACTTTTATGGACGTAAGACAACAGTGAACAGGCAAGAATGAGGAGCTATAAAATGCAACCTTTTTAGTCGATAATTTCCAATAATAAAATGAAGTTTGTATATATATAGTTACAAATTCGTCAATCAAAAGAGTAGAGAAGTATAAATTAGTGCTTTGTATCAGACTTAGGAAAAAAAGAAAAGTGCAAAAAGAAGTCTTCCGAATGTTTACTCACACTTCTTTCAAATGCTTCTGTTTCTACTTCCTTACATTTGATTATCTCTACCGAAGTAAAAAAAATTTGTTTTAAATATTTGCTTTTATTCGCCTTTTTTTTAAATCGAAGTTAAATCGATTTAAAGCTTAAAGCTCTATGACTATAAATATATATAAAATTATTTGCTGCGACCGAACTCAAGAGACCTGAAATATGAACTCTAAACTCTAGACTTTTCTATCAACATCCTCGATTCTAAGTTTTCTATTTTTACTGCGAAAGCGTGAATTTTTGAAGAGTCTTACATGTACCCTCCATTTTCCTATAATGAAATTTGATAATCGTATGTCCGCGAGTTGTGGTGTTGTTAAATAGCTTGAACATCTATCATCGTGCATCACATGATTATGCTCTAAACATTTTTATTCATGCTAATTTTTTTTTTTTTACAATTATCTTGACTCGACCTACCACCAAATTATTTCATTCTGATAAAGTTTGGATAATAACGTTGCTATGTGATGCGATAAAAAAAAACAAATTTAGAAAATGATTGGTGGTAGATTCAGCCAAATTGTCAACATTTAACATTCATCTAATGCCTTGGGAAATTTTCAAGGATTCCCATTTACCTTGAACGCAAAAGCGAGACCAGTTCGATTTGGGTTTGAACGAAAAAAAGTTCTAGTCTTGTTTCTAGACAGTCATAGCTGATTAACCACAAATCCTGGACATATGTATGGTTGACAGTTAAACGATAAATTTGAGCATAGGATGCTGGCAGCTCTTGCCAGGAGCAAATATTAGCTATGCTGCACAACGCGACAAATCCTCATAGCAGGTACCTGGAATGAAGAACCTCATAAGCCTCTCTCGAGTCAAAAACCTCGTCATATCAGCAGGGTCTCTACTGACTAACTCTAGCGTTTTTAATGCAGATCCTGATTGTCTCACACATCGTTATTTTAATTTTATCGTTCAAACTACATTGAAATCACGGAATCTCAAACTTATTATCAGTTCTAATCATCTCGATATTATCTTACTTAAAAATAAACATTTTATTTCTTTTGTTCATCTAGGATGAAAGTACGAAAGAGATTTAGAATTCTGAAAATGAAGAGAATATCAATAATAAAAAAGACTCAGTTAATTTTCTAAGGAAGTATTCAATATAGAATCTAGGGTGCATAATGAATATGGATGTCAATGATAAAATGTTCATTTCCACAAATAAAATAAACGTGCGTGAAACAATCCTCTCTACCTAAAGACAGAGGCGTGGGAGTAGCAAGGACAGAAAGAGTAAGACTGAGAGAGATAGTTACCAATGTAAGTAAGTAAATTGTACGCAGATATTAGGCGTGTGTTAGATGTGACTAAGGTAGACATTCCGCTTTAAGTGCACGCTGTTGCGCGCCGGTGAGCTGGCTGTTTCATTACTGGAACAGAGCCGAGGCTCGTATTCACACAAAAAAACTGCAAACATCACGCTTCGACAACCCCAAAAATGTCCAAACGTCTCATCCAAATTACCTAATTCGTTCACAATTTATTCTTTCTTCTCTCCCTTATTTGTATACTTAAGTGTAAAAAATATCAAAAATTCTAAGCAATCATTAACTACCAGACCAGAATTCTATACAATATACTGGAAGACAAATGCAATGATTTTTCTTCTCCTCTAATCCGTGATGCAGAAGCTGCACTACTCTACTCGGGCACTACTTAACTCTCCAAATACCTTTCAGCCCCGAAAAATTGAAATTAACATTTCAAAGAATCACTTCTCTTTAAATGTTCACTTATCTTTAGAGGATTTACTTTTCTTTGAAACAAATCGTCTCCAGAATCTATGTAATACCCAAACCTATATTTTTATCTAGTACTCAGTGAATTCTCCAAATTTTTCTTCCTGTCTTTTATCTTTTAGATGAAGCATCGACTATTCCTCTTTCCTTGAAACAAAATGTTAAGATGGCAAAACACTTTTCGCTTCCGAGATTCGGAAAAATAGAGGCAGCCGAAACGTTCCAGATTTTTTCAACTGTAGATAGTTAAAGACTCACCTTCTCCGTCGAAGCGATGCATTTTGACCCGGAAGTCCAAATTGTCCTCTGGGAATAACCATTCGGGCATTTCCCTGAGCAGGTCGAGAGCCACCGTGAGCTTGAAGAGTGCTCAAGTGAGCAGCGTAACCTTCGGTAAGAACCGTGGCTAGAGCTTGCTGCTTCTTTGGAACCTTCCCGACGATAAATATTTGACTTGGTTTTAGGTTTATGGAGGTATAGACGCTGATGTCCTTACTGCTACCATAAGCATGATGAATAATCACTCCGTGTTCCTAAAAATCAAACCAATTTAACATGCTACGACGAACCAAATTTAGCTTCATCAGTTTTAGGCTTATAATGTGTAAATACCTGCACAAGATTGTTCAAATACGCAGCTTTGTGGCGAAGAGGATCCTTATTAATTCCCTCGGCGAAGGAAACAAGTCCATGAGGGAAATTGTGTTGTGAAAGCCAAGAGAGTACGATTTGTTGTTGCATATCTGGCCTCGCTGTTATGTAAATTATCAGGTAACCCAGTTCTTGCCAGTGTCTGTAAAATTTTAAATAAATTTGTTACAGAAAACAAAAAAAAATTGAGACCATAGAAACACAGTTTAAGGGCACTGGATCAGAGTTCTACTCCTCAAAATTCGATCTCTTCATTTTACTTAAAAAATACTATAATTAGATATTTTTTAGCTCAGTAGCGACACTTGTTTTTTAAATAGAATTATGGCTACAGAGCGAAAAAATGTATAATTTTATTATTTATTAATTAAAATGAAGAGATCGAATTTGGAAGCTAGAACTTGGACCAACATCCTTAAGTTAAAAAAGGTTTATGTACAAAAGTTTCAAGTACCTTACTACGTCAACAGCACCTGGTCTGACTTTAGGATCTCTACCACTCACGGAGACACTAGCAGTGAAGGATCCGTCGATACTAAAAACGACACACTCCGTTCGAGGTGGTACTACAGCCATGAAAAAGTCTACGGACGTGTGGTCGCCCCTAAAATCAAAAGTAATCATTCGAACCTATTGCAACCTGTTTGATAAAAGGTGAAAAGAATCACTACTTCCAGAACGCTTCAGTGGTATGAGACGATTATGGTTAGACGCACAAGAACAAATCCCTATTGCAAAATAAAGTCTCCAGAAAATCAAAATAAACTCACCTAACTACCATTTTTATAGGATAGAGTCCATAACCCAAAGCCTTCTCATCCGGGATCTTGTAGAATATTTTCCCATTCTTGTCAGTGACCTCGGTAGAAAGAAAAGTCCACTCTCCAGCAGGAGCATCTTTCATGATATGAATGTCCACTTTTTCACCTGTGAGTGCTATCACGTCTATTGGACTATACATAAATCTAGCGACTAGAATTTGCGGCGCTCCCTCTCTTACAATAACATCATTCGCTCGATGATTCGCCGCCACACTCTGGAATGTAATTAAAATAATAATTTCATAAAAATTAATTCGTCGCTAAAGTTTTACAGATAATTATATTAAAACGTACTTTTAATTTAACAGAAGTACGTTTCTTGTTCCACTTTTCTCTCGGTTGACCTGGACGGAAGGAAGTGAGCTCTTTTTCTTCATTAGAGAGCAAAGGCAGGTCGAATCTGCCCAGCTGTCTCAAAATAAATGCAATAACGTCAGAAGACTCCCAGTAACTCGCATGAAGAAGATGAGGTAATGCGTTCGCAGGAAAATTGGCGAGACCCTCAGGACAATATACAGCGTAGTCTATCCTCTTGGTTCCCCACCATTTTTGCGTCACTGAAATGTAAAATAGAAGATTTTTAATTTACATGTTAGGACCAGGATCATTGTCTAGATTTTCCTTTAAGATTGGTTGATATTTACGAGCAGAAACAGCCTGTAATGGAACGGCATCAATCATTCCTGACATGGTACTCTGGATAGAAATATCTGAGAGTCTCCTCATTGTGGAAAAAGTCGCATTGGGGACGTTCAGACCATCAGTGAAGAAATGCGGATTAGATTGGATTGTCTCGACTGAAATTTTAGTTTAAAAGCCTCAGATTTAACAAATGCAAACGTTAGAGATTGAGGAATAAAAAATGAAAACTTACGTAAATGATAAGGCTGGCCATTTCCAAGCGGGTACTTTTGATATCTCGCGACATTAACAGGTGGTAGAAGAGAGAACCTCGCTGAAATTAAAGGTTCTAATCTGGCAGCTACTGGATCGGTGGGATGGAACAAATTGTACACTTGATTAGCCGCTGGCCTCGGAATATTACTGTTTTTATCCTCATTGGAAGAAATTTTCCTGTAAGCCAATACCAGCGCCAAAGGACTTCCAAACATGAAAAATTCGTTTACTTCGAATTCTAATTTACACTGTTGGGAATGATCGCTGCAAGAAGGTATAAGCAAATAGAGATCACTACAATTAAGTTACATTAAAATTTGAATAAAAATATTCAAAAAATACCTTGTGGACGAAGATCTCCTTCTTGGAGAAGGAGCTGATAAGTGTTTGCCGTCTTCGACACCCCCGTTATTCTCTAATCCTTGATTGTCGGTTTCTAAGATACTATTTTCACTCCCATTTCTCGACTGGTACTGAGAAGTTCTGCATAGGGCGTCATAAGCTAAAATCGACCCCACGGAATCAGCTATAAAACAAATTTGCCCACTGAAGCCTCGACCCTCATCACTTTTAATGAATTCGTGATAAACTTGGTTCGCGGCAATTATCACTTTTGAGACGGAGTCTTGGTACTCCGAACTTGAACTTGCTAGGAGGGGAATTGCTCCAATGGGGATGGTATCGTGTGTTACTTGTGGTGTGTCCATACACGAGGGTGAGACGTCGAAACTGTATGGACTGAGACTGAAAAAAAAATTAATAAAATAATTCCTCGAATTTAGAAGCTCATTGTTGGAAAACTAATTTGATTATTTTCTGTTCTTTACTTACATTGAAAGAATTCCAAGAGCTTCGCTACATATCGATGGACATGCGACGAATCTCACGTCTATGTGACCAACCATATTCGGATAATGTTGCCTCATCACGGATTCGAAGGCCCCTCTGAAGGTCGTTATGTCTGACTTTTTCGTAGGCAAATCGACATTTGCATCTGAAACCAATCACAAACCATAAATTAATTCAATTGATCAATTAATAAAGTCTAAAATAAATATTTTGAAGAATTTTTCTTACCTAAAACACTACCAGCGTGCATCACAATCATCAAAACTGTAGTTCTGCAAGGGTGATGGGTTGGAGATTGCTGAGGAGAGGGAAAACACGATGCGTCGACAGATGCAGATGTTTTAATCTGCAACCTTTTACTGCTTCGCTCACTCGCCACTCGTTGCAGATACGAAGTTGAAAATATCGAATCTTCTACTAGAAAGTTATTTATTAGCTATTACTTATCAATATTAGAGTACTAGAATTCAATCATTATTTTAGAATAATTTCTTACCATGTTTACTGGACGCCGTTGCCGTGGGAGAAACGGAATCTTCAACTTCAGCTAGAAGATCCAAAGAACTCCATTTACATAATGAAGAGTTATCCCCCAAGTCCTCTGCGTAATCAGAACAAAGTTCAGTCTACTTTTGCATCGCGTTTTGTTAGTTTCTTAACTTTCAATCAACTGCTATCAAAATTACCAAATCCTCAAGAAGAGTAAAATTCTTACTTCAAACGTAACAGGAATCATTTCGGATGAATTAATTTCTCCACAAAATCCACACACAAAATTCAAAAAGATGTTAGTGAAAGAAGAAGATGTTAGTATTCCCTCTACTTTAATCCACTGTTTTTTTTAGTTTATTAATTTTATTAATAGAAGGTCTAAAAGATGCAAGAATCTTATTTCTTCGAAAATAAGATTTTTCCTCGGATTTTTAAAAAGTTGCAACTGTTTGGAAACGTACAGCCATGCCAGCTCATGCTTTCTCGAAAAATCTGTGAGATTTGTAACTTGTTACATAAGAGAAGAGACACGAACTTTGTTCAAATTCTAATAATTGTTCTAAGATTATAAAAATAACGCAAAAAAATATTGCCATTTTTTTCAATAATCCTCAATTTCACAGTTATATGTATAAAGTGAATGTAGGATTTTTGGAAAGGATGGCATAAAATAGAAAAGACATGCCTAATCAGTCCCTAATCTATCTTCATTACCTACGTATCCTACCTTTGCATATAGTAGGTATAACGAACCCAGCTGCAGTATTGCGAGTGCAAGAGGAAACAGAGAGTAGACATAAACAGACAGTAACTGTGAAAGCTAGCTCGTGCTACGTTATATGCTTACGTGAACTGTGCAATGGTTTTAGAGCATATCAGTTTTTAAGTCTAACTCAAGGCAGGATGGCTACTCAAATCAAAACTTAGAAGAACGTCACCAATGCTTTTAACTAAATTGGTTGTAAATTGTATATATTTTAGGTTCAGTAGACACCCTGCAATAACTTTGGTTTCAAGCTAAGAATAAAAATGACATGCCCTAGAAACATAATGCAGCGCCAGAGGCAGCATTCACTCATTATAAACTCAATCTAGCTCTCGATTAACTTTCAATTTCATCTATGTAAACCATGCTTCTCAATTCAAATGTTACAAGTTCCAAGCAAGTCTGACTACGCATACCTTGACAGTCGAAAAATTCATCATCACTCCCAGATTCTGATTCCCTGACGATGCTCTCCATTCTCCAGTTCGCTATCTGAATATCGAAATTCTTTGATGAACTTGGTGAAGGCAGAGACGCTGTTGATTTCTTCCAGGACCTATCGCTTTCCACCTTTGCCTGGCTAGATCTTGAATGAAAAATAGTATGAATAACAACAAAAATAAAAAACTATAGGACCAGTAGAGAAAATTGAGAATACCTAAGAGCTGAAATCTCGGTTGGCGAATCTTCAGGAGAAGCTTCGCCCGAACTCACAGCAGTGTTAATAATTGGAATGTCGGACGGTTTTCTGATCAAAGGAGGACTCTGAGGATCTTCGTTTTTCTCGATACTTCCTAAAGTGGCAGCCAAGGTCTTAGCAACGTCGGAATCCTGAGGCGTTGAAACAGAGTTGGAACCTCCAAGAGTCTCCTCATCATCTGCGTCGTCCTCGCCACCCTCGGCGAGGCCCATTTTTTTCTGAAGGGCAAGTTGAGTTTGTCTCTCAATCTCTCGAATGTCCTCCATTGTCAACCCGTGCCATTCGTCCTGCCAAGCCCAGGCTTGACGATGAGCTCTCAGCATCGTCTTCCTCAGGGCTAAATAATTATTTAACTTTCAGTAATTACTTAGAAAAAAAGTAGGAAGGTGTGGCGCGCAATTATTTATCTAGTTAATAATCAAATTGCACAGAAGGCTTTTTTTCTACTGACCCACATCGTGGATGAACTTTTCTAATTTCGTTTGCATTCCCCAGTAACGAAACTCAACTCGACATAATTTGTAGGCGCACATCAAAGATTTTCCAGACGCTGTTGGCTGAGATTTGTCCTAAAATATATTTATTTTTACTATTTCATTTAGATATGAGTACGACTTTTCTAACGAGAATTGTTTTTGAGAAAAACTTACTTTTACATCGGCCCAATATTCTTCAAGCCATGTGTCAGATAGAGGACCTCTTGCAGTCTTTTCGGATATGTACAATTTCGGATCCTCCTCTTTTACGTAATCAGCTCCATAGAGTTGATCCTTAACTACGTCTATGACATCTGGAATTAATTTAAAATAAAAAATAAATTGTAAATAGAAAAATTTGCTGGACTGGAGATGCAGACTATCTTATCGTCAATTTTTCATTATCCTTCTTTTAATCGATAAGATCTTCACGTACCAACAATTCTATTCCTCAGGTCACTTCCGGTGAGCTTGAAAACGTTTTCCTGATGTCCATTATCAGAATAGTAATAAGTTTCAATTTCTAGCGAGAACTTCTCGACGAATGGACAAGTATATCGAGTCTTGGTGTAAGGATAAGCATTCCATGCTTCCTCCTTGACCGTCAACGCCGATTTTGGAAGCAAACTTTTGAACCACCCTGGAAGATGACTCCCAACGTGATAAATTTTATGAGTATATTGTCCATTTCCACCCGGACCATCAGAGTAGGGTTCGTTCACGATGATTTCCACACCACTGCCGGCTCCTTTACTCTCCTCCCTCGATTTTTTCTATTTGAGAAAAAGAAAAAAGGTCAAACTCGAGTACGAATTTCTTCAATTTCAAGGACAGCTCCCCAATATTTACCGCTATCATGTAGAGTTGAGCAATCCGATATTCCTCTACCGTCAAAGGTAGAGGTATTCGATATTCCTTTATCAACATCTTGATGGAATCCTCTCAGTTTCTATCCATACATTTCTGAAAAGAGAAAAAAAGCTTCTTTGAATCTGGATAATTGATACAGTTTTATAATTAGCTATAATTCTATTAAAACTCGTTTTGCTTCTGATATTTATCTCTAAAATGCTTTTCTCCTTGAACAAAAACGTTTTTTGTCTTTGCAAGAGGAAAATATTTTTAATTATGTACTTTTTAAATAACTTTTTTCATATCTCTGGAACTTTTTTTAGGCTTTAATCAGGACCATCCAACAAAAGAGGAATTTAATAGCCCTGTTGAGGAGCAATCAGGAAGGCTGAATTATATCTCGAGTTGCACTTTTGCGGAATAATTATAACCTTTATTAAGAGCAAAGACCACTCGATTCATAACGACTAATGGAGATGCAGGGTAGCACGTAATCAGGGATAGTGACCCTCTGTGGACAAGCTGAGCCACCAACACAATTCTGCATTTCTCTTCACCTACAATGAAGCACATCAAGTGTAAAGAGTTAGTGTTTCTACTACAAGTTTCCACGCAAAACCTTGCTCTACAGGGACTGGCCTAGATTCTTTCATCGCGCTTAACAATTGGCTTATACTTTTGCAAACATACTGATAATTGAATCTATTAGTCGAAAAATCAAGCAAGATTCTAATTTAGAATCCTCTCATCTCACCTTTCATTTCTTGCAAAACTTCAGGGCGTTGGAGAAACGCCTCCCAATTCTAGAAAACATAGAAAACGCTTTACTCAGAAAATATTTGAATTAAGTATTATTTCGCTCATTATTCTCATTCATTTTTTAAATGAAACAGAATAAAGAGTGAAAAGATATCTAATGCAAATATTTTTTGAGTAAAGTTATAAGAAATTTCTTTATAAAAACAAATCCTTGGAAAAAAAACTATCAGAGAATAAATTTAGAATAGGGAATTTTAAATGTATAATTCCATTCTAGTTTCTAAGTTGCAAATAGTTTTGAAATATTTTATAAGTCTGAATTACATAGTTTGACAATTTCTTCAAAGAAGGGTGGATGAGTTTGAAGGCTTTCATTCTAATAAATTTCTGAAAATACAATTTATCGCAAACTTTTCACCCTGAGGTGAAAAGTTTTTATCAATTCAGTGAAAAGTTGCTACCGGCAGACAGAGGACTAAAGATGATGGATACTTCCGAAATACGGAGAAACTTTAGTGATATAAAAATGAAAAAAGAACTATAAATCAGAATCGAGGGCAACCAGAAATCATGAATCCATTAATATTTAAAAATTCATAACTGTTTGGAGAACTAAAATTGCTTTCAATTTCATTTCAAAATCCATAAATTTGGATTACAAATCTGCCGATTTGAATTTAATTTACAAATTTACCTCGCAGAAAGAAACAAAGGGAAAACTTGGAAAATTTTCGCAGAATCTTACTTCTTAAGTATAAATTCTTGAAATACCAAATGCAATCTATTTTTCAAGTATGAAGAAATTTAATTAAATTTCCTAATCTGAAATTACTGAATCCTATCTCAATATCAAATTCTATTTCCTTTCATTCGTTCTAGGACTGCAATATCAACTTACATTTTAAATGTCAAAGTTGATGTTCTGCTTTCGAGAAGGAATTCCAACTTTTTTCCTCTAAAATTAAATAAGAACGAGGCTATATTGTCCAGAAACATTTGCTGATCTAAACTTTTCGCTCGATTTCATTAGAAAAGGATCTCAACAGTAAGATCTGAAAAAAAAACCGTGAAATTCGGAAATCAAAAGGTCGAAGGTCTGGTTTTTTATAGCTACGTTATCAAGAGGGATTTTTTTACCACTAAAAGCGAGACTGAAAGGGCAAACTTGAAGATTACAAGCGGATACGGCATTTGACATCCGGAAATTAGATCGCGTCCTTTCAATTAAAATGGGATCAGGGTTGAGAGAATTGAAAATAAAACTCCAACAATAAGCGGGAGAATGATAACTTATTTCATAAGAATTCATAACTTAAGACTCTTTGCTGTTCTACTTAGAAAAATGTAAAATAATATTTTTCAAGTTTTAAATCAGTTTTAAAGTTTGAATACATTTGAACTGACAGCTTTAGAAATTGAAAAAATGAGGTAAACAAGTTATGTTCCTGTCTTTCTAACATCTTACAACTGTGTCAACAAGCTTGAAAAATGATTTTCTTTGGAGTCATAAATATCGTCAAAAATGTAAAACAATATTTTTTAGATTTTCCTTGAAAACGTGGGTTCATAATTTCTTTTGCATAAAAATTCAAACTTTGTAGTATCGTAAAAATTTACCCAACTAATTTGATAAATGTCAGAATATGTTTTAAAAATTTTCCCTCAACTGGAAAACATTTCCCAGGCTTTTTGGAAACTTTTCCTTGGATTTACTGTTATATAATTGACAATGCAAATAAATATGTTTTTGGTTTAATTATACTGTTTTGTTTGAATTTAGTTTCAATATTGACTTAGTATAATCTATTTAGAGTTTTAATCTTTAATCTAGCTAGAACTTTCACCCATTTTTCTCTTATTCTTAGCAAAGTCCTATATATTATTTGTAAAAACTTTCTGATATGAAGAAAAAATCTTGAGTCTCCGAACAGTTTCAGCTTCTATAAAATAGAAAAACCATTATCGTCTAGAATAAATCACAGAATCTATTTATAATAAAAGACTTCTGGATTTACAAGTTGATTTTACGTGGGTGGTTCGTAATAAGTAGCCTTTTACATGTCATCCTTTAGCAAAGTACTCACAATTTTTCCAAGCATGTCGCTGCATAAAGCGAAGATTTATTGAGCCTGTTCAAAGGGCGGTCAAGTCGAAAGTTCATTAAGAAGATTAAAAGTCACTCTCTTGTCTTGCTGTATTTTCTCGTCCTGATGACATCGTCGCCACGAACAATCAAGTCTCAAGGATCAATTCTAAAAGATCATTACACGTAAATATCAACCTTGCACTTGAATCATAAAATATCTTTATCACAATTTCACTTTACTATAATATATATAATTTAATAATCAGTTTTTAATATTTTAAATCAAATCCAGTCATTAAGATATCACTACTATTTCCTAAACATTTTATTAATTAACATTTCATTAAATTAAATTTCGAGTTTAATTTAAAACATCACATTAGCACTCGTACTTCATCATCACCACTTCATGAAGAATAATAAAGATCAGAGGATTCAGGTAATATTGTCACGCGAAACTGGACCTGGATTTGTATAGAAATTGAGTTTTTGGATCATTTGTAATGTCCTTTAAATAGTATCCAATTAGGAGTGAAATTTCTCCAGGTGGTGAGGCTCGTCGAGGGAGGGTCGTGTTGACTTTCCGAAGCCTCGACGACGTACTGCCGACCAGGGACTTCGTATCCGGTCGGAGAACGCGGCGGCTCTGATATAAACCTAAACCTACCACTCTCGCTCCAAAGGGGCAGAGTGGAGAAGAGGACGATCTGCCCCCGACCCGGCGAACCCGACAAGACCACCGCCGCTACCACCAACCACCAGGACCGTATTTTTAATTCCCATTTCTCAATAAAAGAAAATATTCAATTTTCCTCCTCTTTCCAAATCTGCTAAGTCGAGGCACTATTTATTCTATACCCAAGAATCAACATCTTGAACCTTCTGGAATTGATGATTTCTTCTTTGGTTGATGGTTTAAAATTTCCAAGAGAGAAGATAAATTACCAATGATCAACTCTTCTCTAATCTGGAATTTTTCATCAAATCATTCTTCAACCTCTCGGGAATCTTGAGGCCTTTCCAAATCTGATTAGAGTCAAAGAAATATTTATTCTTGACCAAAGAATCAACATTTCGCAGATAGTCTTCTCTAATCTGGAATCAGATTATAATTTAAAAATATCGATTCTAGATCCAAGAATCTATCGTTTCATCGTCATTTGATTTTGATCTGGGTTAGAAGAAATACTTTTATGAACCTTTCAAATACGAAAATAGACCAGGAAGAAATTCTTTTGGGCTCCTTCGATTTTTGCTTAAGCCCCTCTCAAAAAATCGATTTCTGAGATATTCTTCTTCTCGAAAAGACTCCTTACTTTTACAAATAACTTTTATGGTCCATAAAATCTTGAAAGGAAAGGTTGCTAGTCAATTTATGAAGAGGCGGATTCCTTTGAGAGTTCTGGTGGGTTTGGGGAGTTCGGAAAGAGTTTTTCTGAAAATGGGAAGTAGGTGGTTGATGTAAAATTTGAAAAATGCCTGGGGCACCAGATCGACACGACACAAGCACAATTCCGACCACTTCTTCCTATTGATCGAAACGCAGCGGTGGAGCGCAAGACCATATGCGCCATGAAATTCAGAAGAGCCGAAACCACGGCGCGAATTCTGTCCAGCTATCACGCCTGATAACTTGATAATCTGATGATTGCTTCTTGCCAGGTACTCGCATTTTCCCGGGGAGGCGTAGTACTATATTGGACCCAATTGAGAGCCATCGGGGACCGATTGAAAGCCGTACGTGCTCACTGAGATAAGGAGAGAGAAAAGAGAGAATTTTATCCTAGAGCTGAAAAAGGATAAGGAAGGGTGTGATAAACTGTTTGGAAAGATGAGTATCACTTCTGGGGAAAGAGGAATTGATATTACTCAAGAAGGGTTTGAAATTTAAATTCGTATTTCGCTATCAAGCGGCGAAAATATAGTAGAGATTGTTAAGGATTTTGTCAATTGCCTCTTTCGGTTCGGTTGCTTTTTCACGGCATTAAAATAAGTGCCAATTATATAAAAAAAACTGAAGAAGAGTTTTTCCAGTATAAAAACTTCTAGAACTGGTTCGAAGTTCTGCAGAATTCTTGGGAATGTTTCGAAAAATTCTGGAAAAGAAATGAGAGGAGTTTTAGTTTTGTCTGAAGTATTAAAGGCATATGTGGTAATTACCATATGGGCAAATTCAGATCGCCCGGATTTTTTCCGCAATTTTCACTTTTTCTAAAAAATAATAGTGCACAGACGTGAAGAACGTGAGCACAGACGCCTGTGCACTATTATTATTTTTTTTAAGTAAAAACTGTGAAAAAAAAACCGAGTAATTTGAATTTGCTCGTAAGATAATCACGACATGTCCTTAAACTTAACACATTCTGATAAAAACACTAAGCTATCCATAAAATTACATCTATCTTCTAAAATGTTTCACAGGAAGAAGTTACGTAATGATCGAACTAAGAATAAAGCTTCTCATCTATATCACTTTTTAGGACTCTTTTGCTTTATATGGTACGAGGTCAAATCGTCGATCTGAAAGCCGACGTTCGAAGAATCATCTTTTCATAAAAACTATTCATCGAGTATAAAATAGAGTACCAGAAACTAGTGCAAGAGCATATATCCTAAAATATATCGAATATCTATAGGGAAAAAATCCGAGATACTTAACTGAAATAAAATAAACTTTTAACAATACAATCTGAAGTAACAGTAAGGAAAGAAAATTTCTCAAACTTTAAGTCTCTTGAGAAATTACGCGGAATCTTCCAATAAAGAAGAGGATTAATCTGAGAGATTTACATAATAATTAATGCAGTAGATACCGAATTTAATAAAGATAAAGGGAACTAATGATAAAATAAAAGCTTGAATACAAAAATTTACAAGAAAAAAAAACTAGAAACAGCTTATAAAAAGGAGAAAGCAGTTTTAATATGTTCTTCTGATGCAGAGTTTTAATTAAAAAGAGATAAAATTAGAAACTTATTCTTGGGATACCTCCAAGCTGCGTGGCTTATTTGCATATAAATCAGAGAAAAGTAACAGAAAATCATAATTTGTTTGTTTACTAACGTCATCTGAAATTGCATCACGTTTCTATTCACATGAATAAATAATTTTTATCCTTTGCATATAAAGCTCATCTAACTATTTTTTTTTAAGAGAAGAAATTTATTTTTTAATGGTAAAAAAAGCTCAGCAATTCAAGCGAAATTTTGAAACTGACATAAATATTTACGTGACGTGAGCAGATCTGTGATATGTTGAAGGTACAATTAAAATAGCGTTTTCACTCACAGGCAGGCGAATCCAGCACGTGGAGTTTGTTCCTAGAAATCCGGTTTAATGCTCATGATAAATGCAAATTAAAATACCTTATCCTGCCGGTAAAAGCAGTAGTTTGATCTGAATATAAATTTATTTTCATACAAAAAATATTCTACTGTCGTTTCAAGTAAATAGGCGTAATAAATGTTTTTTATAAATTATCAAGTTTTAAAAATTATAATTAATATCACATATAATTATTTATATTTAATCAGAATTATTAAACCAACAAGATTACAATAGAAAGCTGTTTTGAGACTGTTATAAATTTAATATCATAAAAGTAAATTTCATCTTATAAGGTATATGCTTTTAATGGAAACCCAGACAAGCACAACGAGAATAATCGTTATATTTAATGGAGTTGAAATTTACCTGATCATTTTACGTCGATGCGAAAGACTGAGCTTTATATTTTACAAAAGGTATTCAAGAAAAATTTAGAATAAGCTTTCAGAATAGTTGGAATTTGAAAATGGACTTTCGACTGTCCAAGTTGATTCTCCTTTTTTTCTGTTTATTCATTCTATTATAGATGATTCGATTACTTTTTTCCTACATTCTCCAATTTGCTAATGGAAATCAAAAAAGAAATGAAATTTCCTGGCAATTAGGAGAACTAATAAATCCAGATATATGTAGCTTGCAAGTCCTGACTACTAAAAAAAGAGAATGCAAAAATCTAATTTCGTTAAAAGTACCAATAAAAGAAAAGTGTCTCTGGAGAGAAAAATAAAGTTTATTGCTCTAAGAATGGGGAGGACGTTATGCAAAAGTGGGACAGATAATAATCGGGTGTTAGGTGGTTGTCTAAAAATCCTTTCAATACGTGACCTGTTGCATTCAGAGAGTGTCGTGCAACGACAATGGAGAATATATTATGGTCGTAAATTTAATTCAGGCACATCAATTTCGCAAGGTGAGGGCGAACTGAACATTTTCATCAAAGGGAAAGCGTGGGTGGAATCGCCTGGATTCCACAGGGTGAGCGAGACGACGTTATACGTAAGGGCACCTTGTGTATTCCATTTGACCTTGTCTATCTGTCTCACTAGCTCCTTATTCCTTCTTCTGCGTGGACAAACATGAATCTCGTGCCTTATTTTTCATCGAATATTCTTCATCTAATATTTTTCCATTTTCTCGACCATAATTTCCCTTCAGCGAAACGAAATTTGCATATTAAGACTTCCCACATTTATAATCCACGAATAAATTATCGAATTTCTTCAGACTTCCAGATTGTAAGAGAAACTGTGAAACTTTTTAAACGATAAATATTTTTAACTTGTAAAATAAATGTTTTCTAGCATATTCTCCAATTATCTATCATTTCATAATTACGTACACCTCGGGAATCTCGAGTCAATTAAAAATAAAACGGCTTTGTTCTCCAATTGAAAGAATATAGAGAAGAGAGTAAAAGAAAAAGAAAAATTATCCTCGATCGATCGAAATTAAATTCTAACGGGAGCTCTACCATGAAAAATTCCTCTTGAAAATTAGTCCTCATCCTTTCTCCCGACATTCTCGAGGTGCATTAATCAGATTAACTTAAAATGCAGGAAGCATGCATCCGCTATTCGATTAGTTTTTGGCTCACCACAAAGAGGATGTTGAATAGCTGGACTTCCAGGGTGTCGGTGGAGTGCCATATATCAATGATAATTTGCGGTTTATCCTATCAGAAATCGACATTCTGCAGACCTCCTGTTAACAGAAAATAAAAAGTCAATTAATACACTAACATATTTTCAAGAAGTTGAAATTATTATTCTACAATATTGTCTTCAATTAGAAATTCTTCTTTACTCAAATCTGAAACTATAAAAATGTCCTCAAAAATACTCTATCGATTTCATACTGATTCGAAGGTTGCATTACATACTTTCAATGTTTCCCATTTCCATTTTCATCTTTATTGCCAGACGTTGCATAAGGATCTGGCACTTCGTATCCATTTGGTGGAATTGGATTTACTCTCGGATTAAAAAATAAACCGTGGTGGCCATCTCCCCACCAATAAGGCTGTTAAAATAAATCAGTTCTAGTCAATATAGCCATAAATATATCAAACATAGTTAAGAGTACCTATTCTCTCAATTTATAGACTAAAAATTTAATAAGTGTCATGTATTTTAAGAATCATGTGAACAGTCTGATGCACATATATAATGCCTTGGGCGTTAAAACACGAACACGTTCATGAGCAATCGAGTGTTCACCTGTTGCACACACTTATTACCATATGAGCGATATTTATTTATCAAAATAATTAAAAATATTATTCTGATCAATTAAAAAAAAAAATTAGGATCATATTAGAAAAAATGATTTCGAACTTTTGTTATGCGATGCATGTACGGATAATTGATGTATTCTTGTCGCGGTTTCTTTTCTGCTTCGTGATGGGCCGGTAATATGATTGCCATTGACAAAATAACAGCAGGAATTGCACCAAAAAAAGTTGCAAACTGCCAAAATCTCATTCGAGACCTAGTTTCTGTAATAAATTTCATTTTCATTATCGGATTATCTTTGAAAATTGGAAATTCCTTACAATTAGAATTGCAAATTTTGGGGATTCCTTTGGCAAAATTTGAAGCTAGCCAAATTGGAAAATTTCCATTTTAGAAACATTTGCAATTGCAAGGATTCTAAAGTGGAGGATTTTCATCTAGAGATGATAAAATTTGAACTAAATTAAAAAAAAATATCAAACTGCAGAAATAAAACTGATTTCTACTCTCTTTTTACGTCTATTGAATCAAGTTTTAACCCAGTTTAATAGTTTTAGAAATAGTTGAAATGTATCGACGTTGTATTCACCACAATCAGTATTGTTAGCAAAAGTTAGAAGACTTAATTTAAAACGGACGGTTTTTAAAATTTAAATTGCAAATAAATGAATTTCTAAGGAACTTTTTCATTTCCTGAATATCGCTATCCACCAGAAATGAAATTACCTTCAGTAATAGGGCAAAATTCAATCGCCGGTTCATCACAGACACAAGAATCCTTGGGAGGCATTGGAGGTGGTGAACAAGGATTACTACAAGGATTGCTTAAGTCAATTTCAGGATCAGACATTTTTTCTTTGGATTCGCAAAAATCTGACTTATTTTCACAGGGATTTGGCTTATTCCCACATGGATCTGGTTTATTTCTACAAGAATCTGAGGAATTACATCCAGAGGATTTTCCTTCCCCACAGGACATAAACCTCAGAATGTTGGCAAGTTGTCCCGACGGGGCACGGAGTAGTTTTGACATCCCGTGTTTCAGTTTAATTTTGCGTTCAAGAGATACTACAAATTTTAGAGTCTTTCTGAGATTTTTCAGATTCACTCAAATTTGACATCAATTTAAATTTTCAGGACATTACAGACCAGAGAAACATTTTTGTTTTCAAACTTGTTTTGTTTTCTGCCATTTTAAAAACACGCGAGTCTTCTGTAATGATTTGAATTCAAGTTCAATAAAGAACTCTCTCAGAAAATGTTCCTCTGATATTTTCTGCATCGATTATTCCTTTTTTATCTGTTATACATTATGTGCAGTCGACTGGTACATACATATATTGAATATTATATGTAGATCATCCACATTCAGGAAAATCTATTAGAGAAACTAAATACTGTTTAAAAACGAACGAAATAGATCAAATAAAGTATCAACTCTCTGAGACTTCGACTCGACCTCTTTAAATGTCAAAGGTTGCCGCACAAGGCAAAATCCCTATTCCCCACAGATTCCCAAAGGAAACAAACAGCGGATGAGTAAATACCACGAAAATTGAGTTTAAATTTCTCGGGTCAAAAACACCTTAAATTCCTGAAAATGTCTTTTTTCTGGGATTTTGAGATCGGATTTCATGTTCTAAAAGCCTTATCTCATTCAAAGATTATTGAAAAATTGTACTATATTGTACTGGCAACACATTAGTGAACTGCCGCAGTCATTATTCATTTTTCTTTTATGAGAGTGGTTTTTGTTGCCTTTCAGAGCAAGACACGGTTTGATTAATCATTCTCAAAGGGAGGAGAGGAAAATAGAAGAATTTCATATATTAAATTTACAATTCTAACAAATATTGAGCAACCCAAAGATTTTGGAACACCAGTAATCATCAAAATAAAATCATAAAAATGCCCTGACATTTTTACTCGAAACGAAATACCCATCTGTGTTAAATTCAAAAACATTGTAAACTGAAGCACTTTGAACTTTAACCTTTTCAGAATTAGATTCCTCGGTTCTGCCCTACTTGAGTCAGTTTTTCATCAGTCGAATTTTATCAAAACTCCGCAAAATGTGATAAAGTTCCCAACCTTTAGAGGAACTTTTACTGGCATTTTTAATACTTTAGCGCCACGCGCTTTGGGTCGTTAAATGTAGGCGAGTGAATTTACATACTGAGCTTGTGTAATGAAGATCTGGTTCAGACTTTGCAAATTACGCTATGCAATTCAACATGTGTCTTTTCTTGTGTGCGTACACGTGGCAAGGACCTGTGTTTGCAAACAGTTCGTACTTTAATATTTTATCAGAGTGCCGTGGAGTCTGACTCGTTTGGGGTCGGTAACGATTCTTTAGACAGAGAAACTGAGCTAACGATGGTCCTTTATTTCGCTTTTGTTTTCTAAAAAAAACCCATGCCAGGGTAGAAAGCCAATTTTCGAGTTAATTAGAGATAATTTTTCTTCCTGAATCAAAAATTTAATACGACTAGAGACCGTTCATAAATAATTACGTTACGTTGATTTCGAAAATATGGAGAAGATAATAAAATTACGTATAGTTTAATGAGAGGCTTCACAAAGAGACAAGAATCATTACTGATTACGTAAAATATCATTCAGAAACAAACCAGGAAGTCGAATCCTTAGGACAATAATTTGTTTTTTTGAGATTGGAGTTGTTACAAGTGTAACAACAACCTTCAATCAGTTAATTAAAAAAGTAGTCTATTTTCGAAACCAACAGACCACTTGCATACTAATTAATCCACGTGTTAATTAAGCATCGCCAGAAGCAACAGAAGCGAGGTACTAATGAGTTTTTGAACAAGTGAAGTTGCAAGTGCAAAAAAGAAGACATTTTTAAAGAAGACCAACAGTCAAGCTAATGTGCAGATTAGATTGTTTAAAAAGAAAAACTTTTTAGTCTAATTCGATTAATTCTGTACGAAAAATTCTTGTACAGTCGATTTTTTTGACTAGAGTATTAAATATATCTCTGAGATCTAAAAATGGGATCATCCAGTTTTCGAATTAGGACACGATGGGTGCAGAAACATCAATAGGTGTCGTTCATTTTTATTGGTAAAGTGATGAAGCCTAATCGATCGACCTGACGTCTGCAAGCGTCACTCCCTACGTCACAGAATTCAGGCAGAGTGACGTCAATAGAAAATGAAAATACTACGCCATAAACCTGCTACGCTATGACATTTTCTATTATCCAAAATCGAACTGCTGGTAACGCTGACTCTTCCTTAAACGATTTTGAATTTTTTCGAAATTAGCATTTCTCCATTTTGGCCACCACAGCAATTTGTCAATTCTGTAAACAGTAAAAATGATCAATAACGATTTGAAATACTCAAGCATAATTTTCCATATTTTATAAAAAGAACTTTCTTTTATTTTTCACTTTGCAAATGCACTTTGCTCCTAAGCAGACTTCTTTTTTATCTTCATCGGCATTAAAAATAAAATACGATAAGTACCTCCTTCGACCACTTTCAGTCTATTATTAGAGCACGAGTGCAGACTTGCAGTTCAGTAATTATTCTATAGTTGTGAAGTTTATGAACATAGAGAACTGGAAATAATGTTTCAAGTTGCATTATAGTTGACTCTCTACTGGTCCTTATTTACGCTCGAGCCTTTCATCACAATACTCGAACCACTTTCCGCTTTGTCCTGAATGCAAACTGAGATTTTGAATTACGTTTTTGGCGAATGTCCAAGAGAGGAAAAGGAACGAAATGAGAATTCTCTCCCTTATCTTGATAAACTGGGCATGCCCCCGAAGAAAACTTGTGACACTCGTTTGTCGAGAAATAAAAAGACTCTTCCGACCAGTTTTTCTCAAGCTTGATACAATTTTCAACTATGTAATTCCAATCTAAATTAGAAAACCAAGATTTTTAAAATTGGAAAATTTCAAATTTATGTGTTAAAAAGTATTTAAATTATTTCTTGAAATTTGTAAATACCTATTTGGCCTTCAACTCTTAAAACATTTTATAAGATAAATGCTCTTCAAAAACAGATTTCTCCCAAGAGTGGCTGCTTTTACTCGAAATCTAAGCGGAGTCTGAAATTCCGTTTCTTCTGCAAGTCCGCAAAACGTTTCCTGCATTAGGCATTTGAATAAAACATGATAATAAATTCCAACTTTTTTCTAGATTTATGACGTTAAATAACTTCTCAAGGTTACACCTATTTTGAAAAGGAAAAGACTTTTAAAATGATTTTTCCTACTTTTTAGACTCACACGAATAAATGCGGAAATTTAAAGTACGCCACTGGTTACAACAAAAGTTAATAAAAACCTCTACAAGTATAATTCTTTCTATTATTCAGTTTTATATCCTTTTACCTAGAACAAACACATTTTACTTTAAACGAGATGGTAAAAAATAAAAAATTTAAAAGTCGTGTGCAAATATTTGTGTAATTTCCGAGAGCTCGTAGAGTTCGTAGAAAAGAAACACAAGGGTGGCTCAAAATAAGCACTCACCCTCTAGAAACAGAGGGTCACCTTTTTTAGATTGCTGGGAAAGGTGACAAAAAGGGTAGCTTTACATTTCGTTTTTTAGCTTTTAAAATTTAGTACATTAACTGTTAATTATTTAGCGCAAAATACCTCATCCTTTCAGACTCCTTTTGAATCAAATGAACTTAGAAAACAAAATAAGAGAGATCTGATTTTGCTATATCTGAATTTTAATTTTTTTTTTTATAATATAGTCTGCAGGGAGAAATTCATCCTTAAAAAGTGTATATTAGTTGTCAAGGTATTTGCGAAGATCACGCAAGAGTAAATCAGATTTGTCTGGTAAGCAGGTCAGATTGCTATTGTGTACAGGGTCTTTGTAAACCCCTGTTTCTCTCTAAAATAGTTTTTTTTATTAGTTAAAATTTGAATTTAGTGTTAAAAAAATAAATACTGACTTACCCAAATTTGCAAATTTAGCAAACAGATTTTTGTTTTCACTCGAAATTTATTGAATTGATTTTTCTGTTTGTTTAGACTTTCATATTTTTTGAAATAAAAAGTGGTATATTTTGAGTTTACAATACGTTGAAAGATAAAGGCAGGTAAACAAATGAAATATAAATATGATGAATACATTTTTCACCGAAGTATGGATTTTCTGAACTCGGCAAACAGAATATCTCCTTTTGTTTGCTACGTTGACTATCTGCCTTTTGTGTGAATTAAAAGCATTCTCTGTATTATGTATTGCAATTAAGTGGAATATTTTTTATCTCCTCCTCAAAAAATTAATTTTATATCATAAAAACTTTAATAACAATAGAAATTGGAAATTTGAATTAAGACACTCTTTCGTTCAAATTAATGACTGAGAGCGATCATAAAACCATTGCTAAAATAATTCGAGCCAGCAGATTTTTGAGGATTAAAATTTTTGGCTCAAGGGCGCTGTACGGTTTTTAATTGACATCAAAAACATAAATTTCAAACTATTACTATTTTGAGCAGAGGCTTTAATGAAATGTTATCACATCAAAATAATAATGATTGTGCATTGTTCTTTGAACAATATGCACAATATATGTATTAATCAAGGCTACTTGAGCAGATTTTGCATTTTTAAATGCAGAAACCACTTTAAAAAAAATTAAAACGGTCGTCTAAAAACTTGAAATCTTTTATACCTAATTCTTATCAGCGAAAATAAACACTCCACTATCATGCTGTCAAGTAAGCTCAAGTCATAAAGAGCCTCGTAAAAGCTTTCATTCAATGTCAAACGTCATTCATTACTTCTTCGCCTACAGTCAAACTTATATATTTTTGCGAAAACATGATGCGCACTCAGCCTGTAGCCTGATCAGTCCACCACATGTTTGCACATGTTTGAGCATGACAGGTTGACATCGAAACCGATCGATCGATCTCATCTGGTGCACTGCACGAATACTCTCTCTCTCTCTCTGACTAGACACTGAAATATATAGATATGTGTATGTACACATTGCTACGAACCTTGCGACGTGTTTGTGGACTATAAGTTCACTTTATTTTCTGTTGAACAAACACGAATGAACTCGCGGTAACTGGACCATTATTCAATCGAAGCGCGAACTGCCCATCAAGCATCAAGTTTTCTCTGGTTATTTCTGATCAGCATTTTGACATTTTCTATTCTTCTTCACCGTCGGCAAACGAGGTTTCTAACCTCACTTTCCATACCGACTACAAGAAGCAGACGAAGTTTTCATCTCAGGTTCACCAACCAAAAATTGGCCCGCGATTTTCAAATCAACATTTTATAGCAATCCTGATAAATCTTTGAATTGAATTTATTCATTACTTGCATTATTTTAATACTATCAAAAAATTTTATTTTACACAGCCCATTTATATTTATCACTCTGCGTTTCAAGAAACACTTTCCACTAGAATAAAAACTTATTTTCCCGGTTTCCTGATTTTCGCCCTCGGTGATTGGCACACCTGATGCAATAGTTCAGTTTATATTATTCAGGCGGCGCTGCGATCGATTCAATAAAATCCTCCAGATCGGGCATCGGGCGGTGTTCTGCGAAGCGTCATGTGTTTGACACTGACAGCCAGCGAAAAGTGACATTTCCGCGATCAAAAATGCGGCAGACGAAAGAGCTTTAATTTAATCAATTCTCCGAGCACGCACCGAGTCGCCTAATATGGGAGAATGGTTGGTCACGAGGTTGTGTTACTGGTCGTGTTACTGGCAGGTAAGGTATTCTTAAATTTTGTAAGACATTTCCCATTTGCCGATCAATGAGTTAGTTATATTTATCTAAGGTTCCGCGTGTGGTCATATACATGCCGCACGTATGTACCTGTATAAATTGCAACTATCTGATTGGGATTCAGGGACACATTATGCAAGTTCTCTGATAAAATCATTACCTTGTCCTTTTCTTCTTGTCTTTTAAAAAAATCCATAATTCCAGATTCCTCTTGGATTTGCCGCATTTTTTAAACAGCTCCATCCCTTTCTTTTTGTCGAACTTTCTAAATTTTATAAATGTTTTAAGTAAAATTTGCAATACATATAATATTTAAGCTAAAAAATATGAAGGAATTTTAGCCATATATACCTTTTTACTTGTAAAATAATATTTTTAAAAATCCATACCAGATAGACTTAAAGAAATGAGTAGAGAATGTCTGTCTGGTATAGAAATTAAAAAAAAAATTTTTGACGAGTAAACAGGTGGAATATATATGGCTAAAAAAAACTTTTTTTCACATGCCCTTAAGGTTATAATGTTCATAATTAATGCCAATAATTTAATTCAGTTCTAATCGAAATTTGAAGATTAGTTTTGTTATGTTATATTACATTTTTTTGAATTGTTAAAAAAAAATATCAAGTTTCGTTTGGATTTTTAATAACAAAGGTCAGATAGAAGAAAGAATCTAATATGTTAAACTTAAAAAAAAACAAAGGTATGAAAAAAAAAATGCATTTTGAAAAAGAATTATGATGTACTTTACATTAGCAATTAAATTTTCACTTGATCAAGTTGCAATTTAAGTCTCAGAATTCTCAGACTTGTATCTCGTGCATTGTATGTAGATTTTAGAGATTTCCGTTTCAAACAAATTTTCCTGATGATACCTAATAATTGTACAAATATAGAATTCATCCGGTTAATGAACAATGCAAGTCAATTTGAATTGTTTGATCTCAAAAGATACTGGTTTGTGTATAAAATGATTAGGATTACATGACAACAATTGAGTTATGTAATTTCAGAGTTATTTTGTAATCTAGAAAAAAATATTTTTGCAGTTTTAATTAAAGCGATTAAAGCAAATCGCGTTTTTGAAAATTGAAAAAGATCTAGATTCTAGAATATCAAGCTTATGTTTCCTCAAATATATTTTCAGTTTCAATGTAATACTTTTCACTTATTCTAACTGTAAAAAAGGTATTACATAAATATTTCATAAATTATAACTTGTGATAAAAAATAACATAATTATGATAACTAGGAAGCCAGTAAGCATTAGACATTTCCTGATAATTGAGTAATTTTCTCATTGACTCAATGACAAACAAATTGAAAGTTAGATAGTCAGATAATAATGTCCTGTTTATAAAAATATCTTTGAGACGGAGCATGATCAATCGGACATAATTTGAGCTTAAATGACCACGTGAGTCTCCAGAGATCAACCTCCTGTCACGTGAGATGAAATCGTGGGTTCAATTTCTCTGACTTCAAATAAAAATTGAGAGACACTTATCACTTGAGCTGATTTATTTTATGAATATTAATATTTCTGATCTTAATAAAATTATCATAATATTAATAATAATATAGATATTATTATAATGATAATATTATTTATAAACCCCATATTTTCAAAAGTACTTTTCTCATATCTAGCTGCAATTTATTGAAGAATAGTTCGGATAAAAATTAAAGTTACAAGTCATGACTGAATCGGATATCGCATGACTAATACTAAAAGGGCGGAATCCCCTTGAGTAGAATCCAAATACAGCCCTTCTGGTTTGAGTCACGCAATATCCTATACGTGTCAAATCGCAATTATAAATTACTATAATAAATGATAGTGTGAATCAGAAAAAAATCTGTATTTAAAAAATTACTTTTAAAAATAATAAGGAAAAAAATTCAAGACTTTCTTTTCTTTGAATTTCGAATCTCATTTTATTTTTTGAATTTTCAGGATGGCAGAGAGCACTAGCGGAGGTGCCAGTACGCGAGGTAGCAGTAGATGTAGGTCAAAATTTAAGTCTGCCTTGCGGGAGCTATGAAACATCGACGCAGACGGCAGACTTTGTGGCGGTAATGTGGATCATCGATGGTCGAGAAGACGGCCAAATTCAAAGATCGAAAGTTAAGCCTAATGGAACTCTAGAGCTAGTCAACGTCACTAAACTCGATGCAGGGAATTACTCCTGCACTCTAGACAATGACGCCAATGCTGTGAAAAGTTGGGTTATTGTACGAGTAAGAAGTGAGTAAAAAAGAAAATAAGGAAATACAAAAATAATAAAAGAATAGTAACCACTTATATTATATATATTTGCTTACTAAATTGTTGCAGCTCCTCCACCGGCTCTACACAATGTTTGGGTGAAACCCTCTACTATTCTAGCAAATATACTCTGGGAAGTTGGAGAAACCGGAGGTTATCCGATTATAGACTTCACTGCCGAGTATCGTTTAAAACCGATTCAAGGAGAAGAGGCTGAAGAATGGAAGCCCATCATCCCGAATCACATTCCTCCAAATTCCGTGAGTATTTTATTATCTTTTTTATTCTAGATACAACATTAGAGATATGTGCCAGAGAGTGGTACCACCAAAGGTGAAGATTAGAAATTATGGAACTGAATACAAAAAGAAGGCTTATATGAAAATATACAGAGGAGACTGTACGAAATTTATTATGTAATAGATGTAGGAAAAAGAGAGAAGGTAAAAGTAAAAAAATAGGAGACAAAAGAATTCTCTAAAAGTTGGGAAAGATGATTAAAAAATTGAGAGGATTTTAATACCGACATAGTAGTGAACTATGGAGTGAAAAAATCTAAATTTAGTGAAAAGAAAAATTAAGTTTATTGGAATGTGAAAGACAATTTCTGATAATATTCCAGTTCTACTTTAGCAGATCTCTAGGCGACATTCACATGTCCTTCCAGTGATTCGAAGTTTATATAACTTTTTAAATTGTTTGTTTTACAAATTCAAATTCTTTGTTCTCTTGTACGAAAGCCTAATTATTACTGTTGTATTATATTTTTTAGAGGCAGATTGATGTCTATCATCTAGAACCGAATACAACCTATTCGTTTCGAGTGTGGGCTACCAATCAACTCGGTCCAGGCGAGATTGTCGAGGTTGATGGACACACGCAACACAGTGATGAAGAGCTGGGTATGATTCTTTTATTTAAAAATGTCTAGAACTATTACGAATATAAGATCTATAGAATTTTTATTGTATAGAAATTGGAAGATGGAACCTCTATAGAGATTTAAATTGTATATAGAAACGTTCATGTAACCCTTTATGTAATTCTGCAAGCGATACCGATTTTTCAGAGCTGGCAAGACACCTTTTACAAGGAGCAGAAAATTTCGATACTCGCGTATGGGTAGCAGCGGTAGGGATTGTTATGGGGACTTTAATGATTCTTGGTTTCGGAACGTGTTTCCTACTCTATCGCGAGTGCAAGGCATCTTGTAAGCATATTCTTGTAATTTTAGAATTAAGCTTATGCTTCTACTCTATCTCTTTTAATCGCTTTGTTTCTGCTACTAGCTAACAATACGTATTCAAAAAAATATTCTCCTTCCAATGTTATGCGAGTCTTTTGTGTTCTCCTCAAAATTCTGACTTCATTGAGTAAAATTGCTTCTCTCATTACATAAAATGAACTTTTCTCATTGAATCATATATTTTATTTAGTCATATGTTATATTATATAATTAAATTTTTATTATGTTTCATCTGGGGATCGGTAGCAGAGACAATCATCACTAGACACCAGTTATCTATGGCCTTGATCTCTAGTTTCCTTGACAGTATTAACATTAACATTAACACTTACATTTTTTGATCGATATACTTATTACTTAATGCTATTCTAATGCAGCTCTGTTCTTTACTAATCTTTCGAGCTACGAGCGCTTAGACTTACTTAAATAGTTGTCTAACTCGTTTCTAATATGTTCGTTTTATATTCTAACTTTTGCACTCTACACGTAAGGCACTATAATATACTCAAGGTATTTTTATTATCTGATTAACTATTTTGACAACCACCAAACCTTTCTGCTATTTAGACATTATAATTACTAAATGGGGATTTCTTTCATTCTAACTCTTGCAATGTTTTTCGACCTTTCAAATTCAATACTTTTAAGTATTTTAGATCTTACCTATTAACAGTTCTACAACATGTAGTACTCTCAAAATCATATTTATTTTTAAGTGTTTGGTACATTTTTTTGAATGCTAAAGTTTCTCTACCTATTTAATATTTTCAGTAGTCAATTCTAATACTAGAATACTAATTTATAATCATTTATATTTACAGCACGTATTTTGAATGATGAATATAAAATAAAAGGTGATTTTACTCTAAAAAACTTTAGAAATTTAAAAATTCTACGTATTAGACTCAGAAATATATTTTCTCTTAATTACTACTCTTCTTAATTAAAATTTATGAAACTAACCAAATTGCCATTCAGAGTTGCAAAATCATTAAAGGTATAATCTGCATCTAACATGTAGAAAAAAAATTTTAGTTCTAATCAATAGTTACACTAAAGGGTTGGTGGTTTTAGATAATTTCTAGAAAGTGCACGTCTAGTGCTACTATTTTCCACTATATGAAATTAGAAGTAGAGCATTATGGCCTAGATAATGGCACTATGTGCTACTAGAAAAACTTTTTGGCTACATAGTTTGTAGTTAAAGGGTAGCACAATAGTCTGTCAGGCTTAAAACAATTTCTGATCGATTGCAAAATCTGAACCCAGAGTAGGACTTGTGCTCTAGAACCTAGAGTATCTAGACAATCTAAATTTTAATTCTTAAACAGAAAATTTCAAAGCGAAGATTATAAACTTCCATTAAAGTTCTGTTTAAGGTAATCGATTTAATTGATTTAAAAAATAATAAAATGTAGTTAAAGTTAATCAAGAAAACCTGACAGTGGTGAGTGATGAGAGAAAGGGAGAGAAAGAGTAGAAGCTAGTAAGGCTCATGGCCTAGACTAATGAAAATTAATCGCCGTTCCGCAATTGCAGCGCAGCTGGAGGAGCAGGAAGTGATTGAATTGGTGCCCAATATCATCCTAAACCCAGGATTTTTCGACGAGAGAACAGAACGCATCCCTCAAGACGAAAACTTCAACAATCAAACAACTACTCGACTGAACAATAACACCGTCGTGCAGCCTCGACGACTTTAGCGACCGATAACTCTTAGCTTTTATTCAAATCCTCCCTGGTAAGCAATCTGGATTGAAAGCTCGTTGAACGAATAAAAATCCAGCAGCAAAAAATCTCGAGAAGCACAGGAAAACTTCTCGAGAAGCTTGTTTCCCGAAACGAACTTCATCGCAGAACGCAAAGTGTTCAAACCTAAGACTCCTAGGTTTTTCGTGATGATTTACCATTTTTGAGAGGTAAGTTTATCGCAGGATGTTCAGTCGTTTGTAACTCAAACCCTTTGTCGCTGCTCAATGACCGAGCTTTGCCTGAGAAACTTCCGTGAAAAAAGAAACAAGAAGTTGTTAGTAAGACTGTATCTTCGATCTCGAATTTTTTCGAATTCCCGATATCTAGCGATCTTGAAATTTTGTGATTTTGAGTAACCATGACACTAATTGTATCTTTTTTTCTGCACGAGGCCCGTATTTATTTCTCAGTTGTAGGATCAGTTGATATCGTGCAGAAAAAGAGACATTTTTTTATAGATTAAAGTGGCTCTTGAATTTGATGAGTCGAATTTAGAGATCGACGAATACTCAAGTCGCGATTACTGCCGTTTTTAGGTGTGCACAAGGTGTTATACAATGTTCAATTGACGTAGTGCTCAGATCATTTTTCGAGATTTCGTCAAGCTGTTGAAAGATGGCTAAAACATCAAAATTGTGTATTTCATCCTCTGGGTGATTTTTCCTCTTGTACGATTTTAATCTTAAAGAAAGAGGAATCACCTAAAAATTTCATCTCCTTTTCATTCACCAAGTCCGTGTTGTCGATACTCATTTATTCACTTTTGCACCGACAGGCGTCTTGATATTAAAATCAAAGTTCATCAAAATCAAGCTAGCGAATGCACAACTCCAATAACAATAAACAGGAATAATTTAAGATATTTATCGGGTAAGGTCTTGCACAAGTTCCGCCGAATGCCACATTCGAAAAATAAAAACTTTCAGTAGCATTTAACTTTAATGGATGATGAATAAAGTTCTGAAGTTAAATTTATTATTTATATTTAAAATATTAAAAATATTATTTATAGAGATGCGATACCGAGAGATAAGCTAAAATTTCCTTTTAAGAGACCTTGATATTAAGTTTTAAAATCTTAAAAATCTTCATATTAAGAAGAATTATTAAACTTTATTTTAAAAAATACAATTTTTATGTTTATAGTTTAAAAAATATTGCAAATTAAAATTTTAACTCTTGTAAAATTTAGAACTCAATTAATAAACGAAGACAGAAAAAATATTTTCAGTTTCTGTTGTTCAGCAGTTGATGATTTTATGAAGACGCACTTTCAACGGTGTTTTTTAGGTACAAAACCAATTTTGAATGAAATCATATCAAGGATTTACTCTCGATTAGTGATTTAAAAATTTTTAATTGTAAATGGCTAAAATACATCAGGTGATGTAAAACTTTCGATACATTACTTGTTGCAATAAATGCAACATGCAAGTTTAAACTCTTTTAGTTTCAGTCTCAATTTTTTTAATTAAAAAATTTGAATTTAAGAATATTGCACTTCTTATAACAGATTTCATAATACATAATACTACAGTGTTACACTAAAAGATATTGTAATTTCGAAGCCATAATAATGGTCTTTGCCATAAGGAATGTGATCGTGAATGTCACGATTGCGATTTTAAGTCTCCATCTTTCAAGTAAAATTGTAGGGGCGTGAATCGGAGATAGTTGTTTCCATTTCTAATCACTTTCAGCCTTGTATCCTCGAATTCTATACTTGTGAATTTTCGGGATGAGTCACGTATTTCGATTCTATTGACGAGTTTAGCATTTTTAGATGCATTTCGCTGACAGGAAAATCTGAGAGTTTCATAGGTCTTTGGATTACCAAACAAAACAAAACTGATTCTAAACTTTATTTCTTTTATTCAAAAAACATTTTTCCTGAATGGAAATAAAATTAAGATTCAGTTTTTAATTTTGTCTGAGCGTTCCAAATAGATTTTTTATTCGTTAAATAACTAGAAACTCTGTAACTCTGGTCAACTACCAAAACCGATAATCTTTAAAAAAAAACGTGATATTTCAATAGTTCCACTTAAACATTCCCTCCTGTCAGTTGAATAAAGATGCGACAGTTTTGGTGCACGCAGGTTGTATAAAATTGGTTGTGCGTTGTTACATAGAAGCTTTCGCAGTCTTCTTGCTTTTTAAACTTTCTGCTAAAAATTATTAATTTTTGGAAAGATTGAAAAGCAGATTGACGAGTTACAGCTTCGTACTATGCACTCTGTGTTGTGAATGGTATTTACCTATACGCGCTAATGAAAGAATAATACAATAATAACAATAATATATGAATTTAATATATATATTATATAAATATATATATATATATTTATATAGCCAAGGCATCGTAATATTTTAGCTATAAGCAAAGACAATTTTTTATATACAAGACAACAATGGCTGAAACGCAATGATATAATGTTTATCTATATAATATATTATTATAGCGATGTTTTATCCTTAGATAGAGATTGTTTACGTAGAAGTTGTTCCTTTCTTCTTAGAAGACTTGTTGTTTTATTTTTTAATTTTTATTTTATTGTTTCGTCTTACCGACTTTTTGAGTTGACCTGTTTTTTTTTGTTTAACTACAAGTTAGTTATTAGGAAATGAAATTTTAATCGAAAGGAGAGCTTTAATTTCTGGTAATATCGGGTTGAAAATCAACTGTGACAAAGTGAAATGTGACTAAGAAGCAAATTATTCTTGTAACTAATGAATCAGTGCAGTAGCCGAGTGTAGATTCTTATAATTAGAACTATCTCATACTCTATCATACAAAGTATCTGCCCCTTATTTAGAATAAGTTTTAAATTATAAAGATTAAATTATCAATTTTGAATTTTTGAAATTTCATTAGCTTTTCTGTTTTCAGTATTAAATTAAATTAAGTTAGTTTAAGTTTCTTTTTGAAATTTCAAAACTTTAGAATTTACTAGTCGATTTATCTACAGTTAAATCGGAAATTCATTTGGGTTAATATAAAATATTTAAATAAAGAACCAATCAAGATGTAGGATTAAATAATTTAATCCTCAATTATTTAGGGGCAGATATTTTTCCTCATATCATGACTTCGGTATCATCCAGCACAAATCATACAAGAAAATATATTCGAATTTTATTTTTAAGAGTCTCATTTTCCATATATCTTATTTTTTGCGAATTTACATAAGACAGCACTTAATGAGAATAATCATTGCACATTGTAGTCTGATTGCTATTGTAATTAACTGCAAAACCGATTTAAAGCCGTATGATAATTAAGCGAATACCATAGTCTGTGGTTGCTAATGAATAATGATCGTCCCCTAGTTATTAATTAATAATCGAACCTGACAATTCTAGAATTCTTTATAATATCGAGAAAATAATTAAAAGCACAAACTTAAAAAAAGAATGTTTATAAAATATTCTAGATTTGTGGAGAGTATTCTGTGTATATTAGTAAGTTAATAAATAGTTTTGTATCCTCGCATAATTCGGACGATCAGATAAGAATTAAAAGGTCGACAACTTTCTAAATAATCGCGATTTATTGTACTCGTTTTAAATCATTCATTATTAGAATATCGTCATCTATTTCTCTAATTTAGAAATTAAAACTGGAAAGTGAATGAAAATCTTGAAGTTTAAGGATTTGTTTAAATTTTGTTATATTTTTTGTTTGTAGATTAAATATTTGCTACAGGCTTTATTTTTTCCGATTCGAGGTAGGAATCTATGTAATCGTTTTAATGCAAAAGTATCTAATCGCCAAGCACGCTTATGGAATATATTCCTCTAGAGATAAATAATACCGTCGTGAAAAATGAGAGTTTATTTACTGAATCTGCGTTTGAAAATTGTTGGTTTCTTATCTTCCTGATAATAAGCCAATCGTTTTCTTTAAGTTTGTTAGCAAATACATCAGTATTGCACATTTCATCGAGTACAAAATGTATTTTTCATTTAAAAAGCATTTCTCATTTAGTTGATATTTATAGTTATTATTATAATCTAATTAAACGACTTTTATGCTTAACTATTGATTTGGAAATTCAAACTGTTTATGATTCAATTAATGCTTTTAATTTATGAAAAGCAGCGATCGAGAGCAATTTTAGGCACATATCAAAAAGTGTGTAAACCAAATCGACTCTTGTGATCTGAAAAGTTACCATTTACAATTTATTATAATTACATATGCCGTGCATTATTGATGTAGGTATTTCGATCCTATCTGTTAATTCAGAATTCAGGGGTTGTGAAAATTCAAAGTCAAGCTGCAGCAACAAGGGATTAGGAATTGAAAATCAACGATAATTAAATCAATCTTTTCATCAATCATTTATCAATAATAATTCGTCACTTGTTTGCTACAACTTGGTATTGTAAAGCATAATATAAGTTGCGTATGCAAAAAGAGCTGTACGAGAACCAAAATACTGTAATGTTAGTATTCTAGTGACTACAGCTTTTACAATTGAATGTAAACTGTTATACACGCCCGTATTTTAACTATTATTATCTTAAAGTTTGCGCCTTTCACAAGACCATCGCTATTAATTAGTCACGCTGTGTCATCCATTCAAAGTTTATTTACAAAACTCATTACAAATACTGGTACAATAAATACAAAGTCATTCATAAAAAAGAAATCAGTTTATTTCAGTTCCTATTCAATTTTTATGTATTATTTTTATTTGTTATTTCTACTTAGATGTATGTTAAACTTAAGTTTATCTTATTTTAGCCTGTTTATTCTTGACTATTTTGTTCTCATCTAATTTTGAAAAGGATTTGAGCGATTTTAGAGCACAGAGCCGGCATGTCATCTAGATGAGTGAATTCAGCGGCTAGAATTGCATTTGTAACTGCAATCGTTTCTTCCACAGATGGTCCAGCCTTTACCCAAATTTTCCCATTCATCCCGACTGCCAACTCGTATTTGTGTTCTTTTGCGAGAAGTTTCAAGAGAGGACAGTTCGGATTTAGAATTTTTCGAACGAGACTCAAAGAGCAGGAAAACAACATACCGTCGGGATTTAAGATGCCTAATTTCTCCTTTTTACCATGTGAATCGACGCATACGAGCTCAGGCTCCATGTCTTTGCTGGCAACAAGTAGTTTTCCGAAAATTACGTCACCGACCTGGACATCTGGACGGTTTCTTTTTGAGGCACCCTCAAAGCCTAAATATGAAAGAGAGGCTTGTTCACAGGCTCCTATATCCACTTTGAAAATGTCGCCAGCTTTTTGAGTTACTACGCCAACTACATTTTCTCCTCGGTTTGGAATGTATCTGAAAATAATGACCAAATATTAATGAGAGATTAATACGTTTACAATTTAACTTTTGAATTTAATAGATAAATTCAAAAGCATCAATGTTTCACAAAATCAATCCCAAAATATAACATTACTCCAAAAAGTTACTCCAAAATTACTCAAAGTTTTTCTCGAAAATAGCTACATCAGTTTGGTAAACGAATAATTAGACAATAGATATAAACCTTCTAAAAATACATACCTTTTCTCATAGCTATTAACGTAATAAATAAATGGTTCCCGCTTCTTCAAAACACCGGCTTTGCAAACAAAAATCTGGTCTCCATCACGACGAAGTCCTGGACCCAAAATTACTTTTATTTTCCCTTGACTCGGAAAAACTTCCTTCACAATATCCCCCGGCATTACGACATCGTCGACATACACTTCCATTCTTTATATTAAAAAACCGACAACAATATGACTAAAAACTGCAAAGAAAAAAGAACATTTGATAGATTTCGAGTTATTTTGAGGTTAGAAACCCAAATAAATCGAAATTTCGAACTTACACATATGAGGCAATTCCCCTAATTTTAATAAGTAAATAAAAATCTATTTGAACTCTGTTAATGTGCAATAATTGTACATTTTTAGTTGCAATAAATAATAAGTTGTTTTTAAAGTCCACATCCACGTGCGCTTTCCTCGCTTTCCATGCTTTCCATACAAATAATTTAAATAATAAATAAATATATATATAAATGCAAATAGAATAAATTTGAAAAAATACGTACCATAGAAGAAACTAACTGCACAAAATCTATAATTCTTACTTCAAAAGCCAAAATACTTATGATTTTATTTAATTAAGCAATAATTAAATTACTTTATTTATTTATATTTTTAATAGAAGCAAAACTGCGCATGCGCTGCAGACGACGCAGCACAACAGCGCATTCTTATGGTGACATTTGAAAGCTTCACCGCGAAGGACCTAAAATTACGTTTGCAAAACGCGGTAAATCTCTTGTTGTGTCGTTCTTAAATAAAGTGATATTAATGTTAAATAATGCGAGATCCATTCGGATAAACAATACCCAAAACTAAAATTATCAGCAATATAAACTAAGGTAATTTTTATTACTTCAAAAAAGTCAGATATTTGTTTGCAATTATTGCGCAGCCCTCGCCGGATCGATAACTGCTTTTGCGTGTGTTCTCAATCCTAACCTAAGGCGCTTTCAATCTTTAGGAATCTTAGTCTTATATCTTTCCAATTACCATTTTATTCGATAGATTTAGGTGATGTAGATTATTTTTAGAACTTGTTTTTCTGACAAAGGTCAAGTGTTTTCTGAAATCGGTACAGAATTTGGCATTTTGCTAATATCAAAGTACATGCTTGGATTTACTTTTTGCACATTAACATGTTTGTGTGGATGTGAGTCGTGTAAATTTACACAGTTGCACTTGTCACACAGCTTTTTAAACTCAGCTTAACATGTTTCGGTGGGGTTTCAGATCTCCCATCTTATCAAATTAATCGAATTTGGTTTTAGATTAAATATGATTTTAAAAAGGCAACTTTTAAGTTCTTGAAATTATCTTTGCAGTGGTAGATTTCTATTAATTAGATCATTATGTTAAATATGGAACTATAGAAATTTATTGACTGAAATTTATACTAGTTTATAGTTACGATGCTGACGTCAAAGATCCATATTGGGTTCTACGAATAAAAAAGAATCTCGAAAAGAATTTAAAATCAAATTTATAAGTCCAATCAATTAGTTCAATAGAAGCATATTTTATAAAATTATACTTGAGGATGTAAATTAAAAAGAGGACTGTTTTTTCTTGTCGCAGGTCTAATCAATAAAAATGTATAATGGCATTGGATTGCAAACTCCCAGAGGTTCTGGGACAAACGGGCACGTTCAGAGAAACTGGGCAATCGTTCGCAAAACTAAGGACAAAGTTTCCTACAAAAATCAGGAAGGGAAGGTCGACTCTGCTAACAAACAACCTAATCAAGAAATTCTTGACCATGATCGAAAGCGAAAGGTCGAAATAAAATGCGCAGAACTATCCGATATACTAGAAGAAAAAGGGTAAGTAAACTATTTAGACCTAAGTTTATTGTTAAAAAAATGAATAAATAAATCGACATTCTTAACACAGTTTATAAAAAAATAGGTTTTCATTGCAATTTCGTTATCGTTAATGCAGTTGTTTTCATAAAAGAATTTCTTCCGATTTCAGATACACACCCGAGGAGATAGAAAAGAAAGTGGAGGAATATCGCTCTCAACTTATCGGTGAAGAGGAAAAACCTCGAGTACCTACAGACGAATTTGGTCGAATCATGTAAGCAAATAATAATTCTTTTCTAAAAATTAAAACAAAATAATAAACTTTTAAAAAACTGTCATAATATTTAGACGAAAGCTTAAATATGTTTTTCTAGAGGTACGAAATTTTTCTCAGTATATCCAGAGTTTTAATATGTTTTCTTTAATATGTAAGGATGAAGGAATGCTTCTTTCAAAGAACGTAATATGTTTTAAGGGAAACTTGGGAGACTATTTTTCATCCCCCGCCTAATCCCGGGTAATATTGAAGCCCGAGGTCTTCGATATTGAAAGCTTAAGGGGAGATACTTCACATAATGTTTTTTCTCCCATTGATTATTCTACCTCTTCGGTTTATTAGTTTCGAACCGAGAAACTTGTTTTGAAAAGCAAAATTTGAGCAGGAATTTGTTACTCAAATACATTTTTATTTGAATTTCCGAGAAACTTTTGTTTGGATTAAGTTGATTAGTAGCCAGAAATTCATAAAAATTCTTCCAATAACTATATAAAGCTTCGTCTAAAACATCTAGATTTCCACAATATTATTTTATTCTGTTTAAATTCTCTCTGCTTCGATTTGTTGCTTTTTACAGCTTTTTTCAGTAAAATCTACAAAAAAATACAAAGAATTATCTCTTCTTATGACTCTACATATCTGAAACTCATTTAATGCCCAGCTCTTGCGAGCAATCATGTTTGCTAATCTTCTCGTGATTCTTGTCTACTCTGGGACATTTTGAAGGCGGTATCCCTGTTATGAAATCGGTGATATTGACTTCCCTTGGCGCCGGCGCTTCTCCACTCAGTGGAGAAAAGGACGCACAATCGGTTTCTAAAAGGTGCGAGTAAGGGAGAAATTGCAAGTGGGGTTGCTCTTTCCCAGCATCACGAATTCGCTTCAGTATGAGAATGGACCGACGTCGCGATGCCACGCGTCGTTCCTGTGGCAGGAATTTCGTTGGGTGTGCAGGACTAGTTTGAACTAGTCGAGTTTTTGATCATGTAGCACTCTTAACTAAAGAGGCGTTCTCAAAATCACTAAAGTCTTCCATTAGTGTGTAAAAATATCTATAGCTAGTTTTAATCCAAGCCTTACAATATCGCGTTATTTCGCACTCGTATACGTAATTCATTCCTTCGCCATCTGTCGGAAATTCTGTTTAGAAGTTTGAAATATCAAGAAATTTCAAGAAAAAAGGTCAAAGAGTTTTGTTCTCGAGAAGAATTTACAATAAGGATCAAACGAGAGCAAATTTTCTACTTAATCCATGTGTCTCCAAGAAGTAGTATAAGAAGCTAAAGTAAGGAACTTAATTATGAAACTTAATTAATAAGAATTCGAATTTCTCATAAGATTTGAGAGACTGTTAGGATTATGTGCCTAAGTCCAAAGTCTTCCTTAAACTAAGTCGAAAAGTTGATTTGATATTCTATCAACGATTTGCGAAAACAAGATATTTTTAAGAAGCATTTAAAAAAGAATTTGCAACAGATATAAAAGAATTTAAAACTGTTAAAAGCAAATGAAGAATTTAAAAATCTGAACTAAGAATAATCAAGCTGTTCAGACAAAATCAGTTCATCAAAAAGACATCAAGAGGAACAATTTTGTTCAGCTTTTAGAGAGATTGCAAAGCTTATGAAAGCAGAAGCGAAGATACAAAAGACGAACCGCAGTAAGTAGGAAGGAAACTATTAAACCCCTACTACTACTGTTCTCAACGGAGGAAAAGCCTCCCTCGAAGTGGGGATTAAATAGCACCAGAGCTAATTTGAGAATCTCCTTAAAATAAATTAACCAACTGGAATCCAAGCCTTTTAATTAGGAAAATTGTCCTTTCGCTCTGAAAGGAAGCACGTCTTCAATTAACTAAGGAATTAATTATTGGATTGATTAATTTATACAATCATTTTACCGATGACGATGGCAACAACACCTGGTGTGAAAGCAGCAAGAGGACGAGGTCCTGCGGATGGAAGGGCTTTTTTCGAAAGACTCTGGAGAGGAAATTTCTTTTTGGATAGACAGAAAGTCTTTAAGCGTCCGCGAAAACGCAAAGTACAGGCCAAGCAGGCGGGGAAAAAAGCACAAGGCAAACAACATTGCTGTTGTTGTCAAAGGATTCAACTCCATCTGCTAGCTGGCCGTAGAAACAACATTCGTTCCGTTGTTAGGTGATTATTATAAATTTAAGCAAGTTGTTTTCATTCAACAAAGTTCTTTTTTCCATTTTTAAATCAAACTTTAAATATCTTATTTTGCTTTTTTCATACATAGGTAGATTTTTTATCTTCTTTGAATAATTGTCAATGAGAACTTTGTATTTAGTAGGAAGATATTTTTAATTCGATTGACTGTGAATCATAATCTATGTTTTTCGTAACCATAGCTAACAGCTTAGACGGATATCAAGGGAATTGAATTACTATAGGCTCTTGCAACTTCTCGTTTTACCTCAAGGTATTCGATGTACTTAGGGGGTGAATTCTGTCAATTCTTTTTAGTCTATTTCATAACCGAAGCCGATATTCAGAAGCCTTATAAATATTTAGTAAATGGCTTAGACGATTTTTTGAAATCAGGTCAATTATTGATTGTAAACAAGATTTTTTTTACTTTCAAAATGAACAAGTTATTTTGGTACTGTTATCCTTTTATGTATACATATAGTTTTTATGCAGATTATCAAGAAATGAATTTAATTTGAATCACGCGGTATCTATAATCTAAGTGAAATTTTTCTATTAGAAGCTTAGAACTCTTTTTCTTTAGAAAAACAAAATCAGTTTTAAATGTTCTATTTTAAATTACAACATTGCCAGATGTCCCATAACCATACTGAAAAGTAGAACAGGGCCAATACTCGTAGAACTTGGGAGGTTTCGACCCTCTGTTAAATCAGGCGTACAAAATCACGTGCTAACGTCATATCAGTTAATCCTCCCTATCGACTTTCATTATATGTAATTGCATTTGTCCAATTTAATTTTGTGGTAAATTTCTCCAATAACTAATCTTTAAAAGTAATCCTCCTCAAGGGCTTGCGCTAATTACCATAAGAGCAAATTTGGTTTCACCAACTTTACGCTCACAATAATAAATATTTATTGCTAAAACTTGGCCGTTTTCCTCCATTTCGTACAGACGGAAGTAAATGATCTTGTTTTAGTGAAAAATATTTATTATTGCAAACTTAAAGTTGGTGAAACTAAATTTGCTCTTATGGTAAGCATAAGCCTGTGGTCTTAACGAAGAAAATCACAATTTTACTAATACCTAATCTTCGACTGCCTTTCCTCAAAACTGGATGCACTCTCAAAAATTGAACTCAAAAGTAATGGAGCTAAAAGTATTCAATTTCGGTTTGTCAAAAAGGTGATGATTCAGAAGGGTGATGTTTGCACATGCGTGATTAACAATCTCCGATCAGTCTCCTTTTGTAGTGATCACGGTCCCGCTTTGCTTGATCATTTATACGGGGGTGTCAACTGTAAATTGTAGAGTATAGAGTATTCAGTATAGGGTAAAGGGGATGCTAGAAAAGAGAACAGCTGGATTGTATTGATCCATCGCGCGAGCTATAGTGCAGGGGTGGCTCTGCCTGGCTTTCCACTCGAAGAGACCAGGGAGACTAGTGTTATGTCACATCTCCACCCTCCCTGAACGTGTAACGTGTAATATAACTTGTATCTGGTGTCGGTCAGATAAAGTATTTTTCTTTTCCATCCATCTTCGCGAATTTAGTATTCAGAACCCATTGGCTTCCGCTCCCATGGAACAGTTTCAGTGACACTCAGAGTCATCAGAATTGCACAAACTTCTCTACTATGACTGTCAAAATCTCGACTCGGTAGGTCGAAATTCTTCTTTTTACCCGAATTCCAATTTTACCCGATTGAAATCAAATTATAGAGTTGTTTCATAAATCTTCTTTAAAATTAATCAAATAAAGTTCTGGGTTAAGGCTGGTTTCAGATCTTATGTTTTTCAACATATCAAATAATTCATATTACTTCCTGTGCTCCTTTTAAATTTCAGGATCTTTTAAAAATGGATGGCTTTAAGTTTAAAAATGTGGGCGATCAATATTTTAGAACAATATTCCTAATATTCATAAAATTCTGTAATTAGAATTCAGTAGCAACTCTAAAACGTACAATATTAACATTATTAATAAGAGTTCCTCCTTTATTTGTTATACAGTGTGAAAGAGACCCACCAAATTGCTGAGGCTCAGCAAGAAAAAAATGCTAAAATGCGGGAAGCTTTTGGAATTTCGGAATTTTTTATCGAAGGAAGCAGCTTAGATCCGGAACGTCATGCTCGAGAAGCAGAAGCCAAGGCGGCTGCCAGTAAAGTCTACAAGCTGATTCGAACACCGAGTCCAGTTCCGGACACGACCATTGTTGCAGAAAAAAAAGAAAAACGAAAACGGTCAGGAAGCACTTCAAAAAAGAAGAAGAAAAAGAATAAGAAAGAAAGGTACACTTTATAATTCAATAAAGTCAACGAAGCCTCGAGTTGCTGAAGCTTCTTTTACCTAATTTTCTCCTCTTAAATTGGCTTCTTTATTATTTCAAACTAATGAAATAAAAAATGAATTAATAATTGCTTTTAAAATTATATTAAGAAGTATATTTAAAATTAGAAAGGGATTAAATAGGGCAACAGTGGATCAGAAGACTCGAGGCTTTGAGACTAGATCCTCGTAGATTTCCCACCTATCCCTGATTACTCCTCACGATTCTACATTCGATCATTCCTACGCTCACAATTGATTTCTTTCGACGGTTACTGACTCATAAGTATCATAATTCACCTACTATTTCATGTCCCAAACACCTTTCTCTGTTTCAAACAGAACTGAGGAGGACTGAGTGCCTACTGAGTAGGCCTAGTAGGTAAGTGTGGTGTCGCGTCTAATTTCCTCAGTTTTAAAGAACGAAGTAGACTCTTATAGATCGATTTAATCTTTATAATAAACCGCTGGATGGAATAACACTGTTGGGCACAAATTTCAAAATCTTGAACTTTCCTTTTTGCATGTCAATTTTGCCTTTAAAACCATCCAATTTTTACAGAGCGAGAGGCGGATTTTTATATAAGTTCAAAATATTCTAAATGTAAAAATTACCGAGGAAATATCAAAGCACCTTTTTTATTATCAAAAATAATAATTTTTTAACTTCAAGTAATCGGCAATCTTAAAAGTAGTAAAAAAAAAGTATTATTTTTTATAATAAATTAAGTTTTTAGTATAATCTTCTCAGTAACGAATACATTTAGAATATTTCGTCTTTGTATAAAAGATAATTTTTAGATGGCGAATGCAAATTAAAACATGGAAAAAAGATCCCTGAACTTTGAAATTCATGTGTATCGCATCCACCGTTTCTATTAAAGATCGATTAAAACTCGAATTTCTCGTCAAGCATTAGGCCTCTTTATCTTTGATACAATCAGGGACTCGTCAGTGGCTACGAGCCGTTAAAGTAAATGTTTGCTAACTAATTGAATCCAATTTTATACTGTTTTAAAATTTGTTTAGAATCAAATATTGAATTCTAAGTCCGAAAAATTGAATTTAGAACGGATAATCAAAATTCTTAAAAGAAAGCAAACATTTACTTGAGTAACGCCTACGTGTTTAGAGTAAAGACCAATTTGTTGCAGACATGAATTTTTTATCTTTGTTGTTGTTTATCGATAAAGCTTGTTGTTAATGTCATCTCTCTATTTTTTTTCTGACAAGTCCGTCCCTATCGATGGTTATCAAGGTAATACTAATCCCATATTATATCAATACTCCTCATATTTTACATACTTGTCTTTTGTAACCTTTGGAAGATATGGTTTGTGATATTCTGGAAATCAAAGTTCTATGTTTGACAAAAAAGGCAAACCAAATCTTTCAAAAATGCTGTTTTGTAGTTGGTTTTTTAGCTGTAGCCCAGTGTTGCAAATGATCGCGAAGTCATCTTGTAAAATTGCAGTGACTATTTTATCACGAGCACACTAAGATTCATTATATAAGTGAGAATATCTGGAAATGTTGTACATCATATAAGAAACGCTTTGTGCATCTTGGGGAAAACCCTTAGGTAAAGCACTATTCAAATCTTGTTACGATGAAAGCCAGTTTTTATTTTTGCTGGGGTTTTTCTCAAAGATTATAATTAATACGAGTGTCACAAATCATTTCTTGCTTTTAATTGTGTCAGACTCACGCGATTTTTAATTATTAATAGGAACATCATTCTGAAGATGAAAAACGCCCACTTCTTGCTTTTTAGATTGAGGGTCATTCAATTTCCTGTTCATTTAAATATCAAGTTTCTTTAATTTCAAATTCATAGAATTTTTAATCCATAGACTATATATAATTCATCTAATATCTAATTCATTTTTAATGTAAAGTTTATATAACGTATTAAATCATAGAGTGAATTTTTACTAGAAGAAAGTTTTCGTTTTCACAAAGTTTCAGTACAAATAGCTTTTATATTGTCAGCACAAGGTTCGCACTTGTTAACATCATGAAGACATCCATTGCAAGTTTATAAAAAGAAAGAAACTAAACATTTGCAATGTCGAAAGGATTTTCATTTAATGTAGGTTGAATAACTGTTGTGACTTTCCATAGGTCTGAATCGCCAAAGGCCAGTAAAAAGAAGGAAAAGTCGAAGAAAAAGAAGAAGGAAAAGAAGCATAAGAAGGCTGAGACTAGTTCTTCCGAGAGTGAGTCGAGTGATGAGAGCGATGATAGCAGGTACAGTTTTATTTTTTTATGTCTACTCTTCTTAGAAATCTAAAACGATTCTAATTTTTACTAATCGAAACATCTTTTCAAAGCAGTTCTTCGGAGGCAGAATCAAAGAAGAAGAAACGAAAGAAAAAGAAGAAATCAAAAGCGGAATCAAAGGACAAGCACGAGGTAGGAAGTGACGAAATTTTCTTTCTCCAAAGTAAAAAGAAAAAAAAATAGAGGAATTTAATATCTTGGCACGAGAATCGGGTGCATGTGAAACTTAGATTAAGTTGATTTCTCTATGATTAGTTGCTTTTCGACTTTGAATTACGAAACTTTCTGTTGCCACTTCTCTCTGGGTACGCATGAATCATTGCTTGTTTCCATAAGAAAACTAATCTGATTTGAAGTTAACGAGATCATTATTTCAAAGTGTAAATCTCAGTATTGTTTGTAATTATCAGCGCCATTTGACAGGATATATTCCCTGAGTGAGTACCCGATATGCCGCTACTCAATGTAATAATAATAATAATTCGTAACTTATTCTCATTCGAGTTTGCAACTGTTGTAAATTGTAAACATTTCACTTTTTTTGTGTCAAGCACCAGTATCGCAAAAAAGAGACTCCGACAAAAAGAGACTGCTTATTTGATGAGAAACTCAGGGCTGTGTTCTTCATTTCCCAACTAAGTTTTAGATTTTATCCGGTTTTTACTCGAATGAAATTCACATCCCTGAGAATTTAATTTGCCAATTGTTTTTTAATATTCTCGTTAAATTGCAATTACATACTTTTTCGTTCAAATTTTTAATTTAATTTTTAAAAAATTGTAAAGATCGAATCAGCAGACTCTATTTAAAGTTGAGATATAAATACTGTATCGTTTAAATTGACTATGGTGAATACTGAATATGCATGATAATCGGTGTTAATTGATAACGAGAAACTGATTTCACGAGGTCTATATTAATCTTTTTTCTTTTAGAAAAAAAAGACTGCTAGCAAAAGGAAACGCCAATCTTCCGAAAGCTCCAGTGACAGGTAAGGTTTTAAAAAAATTAATGAATTTCTTTTTTCTTACTATTTTCAGCACAAAGCATTTCAAAATTTAATTATTTAAAATCTTCAATATTTAACGATTTCGAAAAAAAATCTTTTTAAATGAGAGTCTTCTATTATAAATTTGTCAATTTTAACTATTTAGTGCTAAAAAAAGATGAATTTTAAACATAATACTAAAATTAAATTTTTTTAAATTTAGTTCGCCAGAGAGACCAAAAAAGTCAACAAAGCACGACAAAGATCCTGAGAAGTCTGAAGATATCGAAAAACCTCAGCGTTCGAACAAATCACCAAAGAAGCAGGATAAACACCGCAATGAGACTCCACCTCCAAAAAAGAAGGATTCCCCTCCGAAGAAAATTGTCACTGAGAGAAAAGAACGATCTCCAGTCGTTGAAAAAATTCAGAGAAGTCCAAGACGCGAAAGATCTCTTTCGAGAAGCCGTAACGATCGTGGCAGATCTCCACGGAGATTTTCGAGATCCAGAAGGGTTTCTCCTTCTCCTAGGAGAAGAAGACTTTCCAGGTCTCCAAGGCGACACAACAGATATTCTCCTTCAAGAAGCAGAAGTCATTCGAGAATTGATCGAGGCTATGGTTCTAGGAGAAGACCTTCTCCTCCAAGACGTCGAAGATCCAGGTCCGTGTCTCGAAGACGATCTGCGTCAAGAAGAAGATCTGTCTCCCGTAGAAAATCGAGTTCTCGAAGAAGGTCTGGTTCCAGGAGAAGATCAGGGTCCCGAAAAAGATCAAGATCTCGTAGAAAATCAGAATCGGGAAGGAGGTCCGGTTCCCGAAGAAGATCAGGTTCCCGTCGAAGGTCAAACTCCAGGAAAATATCTGTTGCCCGAAGAAGATCAAATTCCCGCAGAAGATCTAGATCTCCTCTAAGAAATAAAAGTAGGCGAGACAAATCACGAGATCGTCATAGGTCTCGTAGCAGGTCCAGGAGATCCAGTCTGAGTTATTCTCCTGTCAGAAAGAACCCAGAACGCTATATGGATATTCTCCAAGATGAAAAGAAGAAGTCAAAGAAGCCTCTTCTTCCAGAGAAAAAACGAAGATCCCGTTCGAGATCTAAGAGTAAAAAGATACAGATTGCTCCTAGAGTAAGTCTTAGATCGTCCAGCGAAGATGAAGGAGAAATCATCGATGATGATCCGAAACCGGAGGATGAGGAAAGATTAAGAGAAATTAATACTTTAAAGCGTCTTCAGTCTGGCTTGGCCGCGAAAGCGAGAGAATCCCTTGGAAAAAAAGTTATTAGTCCCGTAAAAGTTAAAATAGAGATAGAAAATAATATTCTGGATATCGCACTTCCCAAGGATGACCCTCTCAAAATTGTGCAGGCTCTCCCAGCAATGATGCCTGACAAACTACCTGTACAACTCCCTGCAGTGCAATCTCCTATTTCAAGCAGATCACCTTCGCCTGCTTTACCTTTAACAAGAGGAGAAGCAATGATTAAAACCAGATCTCCAAACGAGTCTCCATCGACCTTACCTCCCAATGATGTTGGTAAGGTAGTAGACATTCGAGCAGACATTAGATCTAGATCTTCAAGTGCTTCAAATCATAATTCACCGATGTGGGCAAAGAAACATTTAGTTGGTTCTTATCCAAAGTCACCTTCTAAGATCAGATCCCCGAGCGAGTCACCACCTCCAATTATAGCAGCAAATAAACATATTCAGAGAGTTTTTTCCCCGAGCAATTCGAAGAAGAGTTCACCCGCATCAAGAAAACACTCACCGAGAAATAAAAGTTATTCGAGATCACCGTCCAGGTCTTATACGAGGTCTTTGTCTGGTGAGAAGAGAAACTCAAGGTCGCCAAAGCATCGATCGAGATCTGGTTCGAGGGATAAAAGAACGAGATCGAGGTCAAAGGATAGGAAGTCTAGATCTCCTAGGAATAGGTCCAGATCTCATTCAAGGTCAAAAGAATCGTTGAAGTCTATGAAGAGGAAGTCGAGATCGTCTTCGAGATCAAAGTCTAGGTCGCTTTCGCGGTCAAAGAAATCACCGTCAAGGTCACCTGTAAAATCTAGAAGTAGAAGCAGATCTTTGTTGAAAAAGTCAAGGAGTCGCTCACCGTCGAAGAAGTCCAGGAGTCGATCACCTTCGAAGAAATCGAGGAGTCGGTCCAGGTCTGCGTCTAGAAGTTCTCGATCTTCCATCAGGTAATTATGTAGAGCTTAATACATAAGATTCGAAATTCCTTCTTTCTTAGATTGTGAAATTAGACGTTTACGATTTTTGTCAGTTTATCGTCCATGAATTAAATTTCTAAAATTAAGGCATTAATATTTTTCAGTACAAGGCGGAGTCACAGAAGTTTCTCAAGTTCATCCCGGTCTTCAAGCAGCGCTTCAAGTCGATCTTCTCGTTCCAGTTCAAGTAGTTCTGGATCCAGCAGATCACGATCTCCCTCGATACCTCGTCGCCACGGTTCTCCCAGTTTTCTTGATCGACGTCGTATCACCAGGTAAAATCAGTAGTTTTGCAATCGTATATTATGTACCGTAGCTTTTTCGTTATTGATTGATTTTCCAATGCACTGAGCTAAAGTTTTAATTTTCCACAGTTGCATCGGTCGTAGTCTTGTTCGTTATTTTTTCTTCATTTTAGTTTAAAAATATTTTGAAAATTTATCCGCGAAAAAATTCTGCCAAAGGTTTTTATAGTATAAAAATCAAGAAAAGAATCGGAAATTATTAGTGAAACTGGAGTGTGTCCAGTATTTGATAAATTAAATATCGAAGTAATTATGGGAGTTAAAGCTTCTGCCCTTCATTAATTAAATTCAATTAAATCTTATTGTAATAAATTTGTATTTGTGTCCTGCAGGGACAGATCGAGGGACAGGCATAGAAGATAGTGTTATGGCTTCACACAGATATTCGCTTTCCAATAATTATTTAGAAGTAAAAGTATAATATTATATCAATTAAGGTTCGTTCACTCGAGAATTCCTTTTGACGAATTAAGACAAACTACGGATTAACATTAACGATTGAAAAGTGAATTTTTTTTCTTCGAGCAAGACAGCACAAATCAATAATTTAGGGTATGAACTAAAACCATTGTCTTGGCACTCACGACAAATTTGCTAAGATTTGATAATATCGAATTAAGAATTTGACAGTGACGTTTTCGTAGCAATTTAGTCCTCACTACTGTCTCGATAAGCATTATCTAGATGTAGCATGCGTGTACCTCCCTAAGTTATTGTACATTATATAACTACTTCGCAGTAATCATTTTCTTTTATTTTATGTCATTCACGAATAAAAGATACGTTCTACAGTAAAGCAAGCCTTTTTAGTTACTTGTATTATTATTATTTTTATCTTTGTGTTGTAATCTGTGAGCCTCTTTTACTCAGCTATCTTTTTAAAGAGATGCTCAGGTAAGTGATGTACCTAATTTTATTTTGCGTCTTTGCTTATTCATTATCTACCTTTATTGCATGTCGTTCTCCATTCCTTCGCATGACGTTTTTTCCCACCGTAATTATTATTAGATTACATTTTTAATACATTAGTCATTTTAGTACACTTTAGTTTTTAGACCTAATTCAATTTAACTTCATTTCAATCTAATTGATATTTCAAATTTACTAATCATCGCAAAACCTGTAACAATTTTCCTTGAATCAATTTCTGAGACTCATTCGATTCGAGCGAACAGAGTAAAATTTTTATTAATGAATGGAATTATTATTGCAAATTTTAAGGATACAGAATTTCTTAGAAAAATGTTGCTTTTCTTTTTTTTTTTAAAGCTATCTTTCAATGATCTTGTTGACTCTATAATATTGTTTGAAGCAATCCTAAGCCCTAACAATTACAAACTCTGCTCCCTTGAATGTAGACTAACAATTTTCCTGTCAATTTACAAGCATTAATTTCAGTGCTAGAAAAAGACCGATTCCTTATCATCGACCAACACCATCGCCACCATCATCACCGAGCAGCTCCGAGAGTAGCAGACACAGTGATTGGTCTAGTCCAAGTCAGAGATCGAGTCGTTCTCCAAGTCGTAGTCCATCTTACATCCGTTAAAGAATAAAAGAAAAGCCCTAAACTTAAAAACTCAAATTAGAAATATTTCAATCCTGACGAAAATTCTCATGTGATGTAGATAATTACATAGGTTTTACGCCCTAAAATTCAAGAGGAATCCAGATATTATTTTCTTTCTTCAGTATCCCTGAAAATCTAAAACCCTTTTATTTCCAGCATTTTTTTTAATTAGCAACAAGTAGTGTACAGACAAACACTACTTCCATATTCAGAACTACCTATTTTACTTATATAAATTTTACACGAATTTATATGATAATTGAAAGTTCCAAAAAGAGATTTGTTCCTGGGCGTGACTAGGAACAATATCAACCAGAAAAGATTTTTTTATCGTCAGATAAAAAAATATATCAAAAAGCATTCCGTTAGCTAATCGAGAATAATTATAAGTAAATAATGAATACTAATGATTCTGGTATCTAAGCTCATAAATTAGTTGCTACTGGCTTCTAAATGCCACTAGTGCTCGTCATCTTCTAGACTTTCGTTTCCAAAAAATGATTTTACTCTAGTCTGTATTTAGGATGATTTAACAATTTAACTGTACGATGTTTGTTATACAAACATGATCTAGTCGAATTTATACAGTCTACTCGAATATTTATAGACAATTCAGATTTCCTTCGAATCTATTAATGTCTGAGATTATTGTGATTCGATATTATTTAGTGCAATGTTATTCACACATTCCATATGTACATAAGTATTTAATATTTATACGAAAGAACTCTTTAGCGCAATTTTTATTCTTTCTACGAAGAATTTTATTTATCTTATTTATTAACAAATTCTTCTTTGTTTATTTATAAACATTCTTTTATTTATATAAAATAACATATTCATCACCAGATCAAAGATTACTCGCAATACTCAAGTAAAGACATCGAACCGATAAAAATATTTCTGTGAATTAAAATATGTCATGTGTCAACAAAAAAAAAAAAAAAGATTTTTCAATATGAAAATCGTCAGCTCAATTTCATAGAAATTGAAGTCAAGATGGGTTCGATGTCTACCATCTCTAGTCACTAATATTTATTTCCTGACCCAAAGGTCGTACGAAGAAAAAGAAATATTTAGAATAGCTTTTGAAAATCTGAAAAGAAAAAGCTGTGTAGCATTATTAGCAAAATAGAACAAAATAGTTCTCACCTAACGACTGAATGTTTACCTTTCTGTTCGCAAACCGTCGTCGTGCCATGAAAAGTGTTTTAATTTGGGAATTAATGTTTAACATATTTTAAATCATCGATTCTTATCACTTTCAAATCAATTCTAATTGCTAGTAATCGACAAATCCGTTGTAAAATTCAATCCGGATGATTATGATTATTTAAAGACAAAATGTTATCGTCATGTAATATACTCTGTATTGTTGTTGTGTGATTAAATCAAACTGCTTACAGAAATAGTTTTTCTTATCTCGATTTCCTTTCATAAAAAATTTCAGGACTCCAGCAAATTTTGGAAATATATTATAGAAACATACTGAAAATTATTGTCTATTATATTTTTATAACAAATTTACATTGGAATGTACAGATTTAAATTCTTTAACATGACATTATATTTTTTTCACAGTTTAAAGTCCCTTTTACTTTTATAATAGACGTAAACATGTAAAACTACCAAATATCAACTTTTATGATAAAATATACTGATATCAAAGTTTAGAAAAATAATATTTTTAAGTATAATAAGAATGTATAAAAACTCGTGTAACATAATTCAGTTTTAATAGTAATATTAGTTTTACGTAACGCACCCATTCCCATTTGTCTTATAGCATGAATTTAATCTCGTGCTTGGAAATAAAATTTATAAGGTCCTTGCAGATTTATCTTTGGCGAGTTTCGCTCGTTGATTAGCTAGGTAAATGGACCAGAATAAACCAACCATATTTACGAACAAAACACGAAGCTGAAAGAGAAAGATTCAAATTAATGAGAGTTAATATTTGTGCATATAAGTTAATATGTAATTAAAATTTAGTTCGAGACTTTAGACAGTTTTAGGTGATTAAAACTAGAAAGCAATTTAAATGCAAACATCTACTTATGCAAATTTACAATCGTAAATTTAAAATGTACAAATTAAAAAATTTTAGAAATAAAATTTACTAGTCATAGTATAAATTCTAATAATTATTGAAAATTCTTTAATTTATTTTGCGTATTGATTTAGATAGAATATAAAAAGATGTGAAAATATTAATAAAATTCTAAAAAAAGTCTTTTTACTAAGAATTATTCGTATGTACAAAAAATACAATAAAATTACCACAGGAGGTACGAATCGAATGTTGATGTACTGTAATAGCGTAAGATATTTCAAATTTGCTACGAGTGTAGGCCAGTACAGTTTTTTCAACTGGTCGCGTGATGCTTCATGTGATTTTCCCTGGAAAATAATTTTGTTCTACACTTTGCTCTTATTAAGATCAATGAATTTTCATTATATTTGTAATCGCATGATTCATGAAACATACATTATAGCTTAAAAAAATTATAACCGAGACAAAGTAGTCAAAGTTAAAAAATGTAAATTATATGTGCATGAAAATAAGTTGGTATATGAATTTTATATAAACCTCAAAGACTCTAGAAATTATAATTTTAGTATCAGGGACTTTTAAATGTGATAAGTAAAATTTACTGAAAAGTAATTCTACCTCAAAGCGAGCAAGCATATAAAGTGCTAGACCTATAAATGCTGGTGTGTACATAAGTCTCTCAACCATCAAAAGTCCCCAAGGATGTTTTATATACCGTTGGGCGTACATATAAAAATAATGAGGAACTGGACCACCGATTAAAAGTCTAAAACAAAATATTTAATAACAAGAGAAACATTGTGATGTTTCAGAAATTTTTTTTTTAGAATTAAGAATAAGAATAATATATATTTACCCAAAAAGAGCGAAGGCAACTAAACTGTCTTGGTTCAAATATTTCGCACCAGATAATTTTTGGGAAATTAAATTTCCAAGAGTAGCAAAAACGCAACTGAAAATAAGAATTGGAATTAAAAGTTAAAAATTATAAAAATTAGAGTCAAATGGATAAATATATGAATTTTTAAAGATTATTGTATATCTCGCTATATGCTACGCTTTGTAAATCATATTTATAGGTATATTTATAGATATTTAATCAAAACTTGGAAATAGGTGTGAAATATTAAATTTACGATTTGTACGAATTTGAAATTTTTTAAATACTGTCCGTTAAAAATTTAGCACTTCGAGGACACTTCAAGTTACAGATCATTATTATAAGGTTCAACAAGTAAATTTTAATGAATGAGAAAAACAAAATCCGATTCAAAAATGAAAAAAGAAAACTAAAAACTAACCTCGTAATCGCTTTTGTCCTCACAGGACTTGTATAAAGTCGGTTAAAATAAGCACCAACAAGCTCAAAAATAATATCCCTTGGCTTCGAAAGTGCCATTTTTTCTTGCAAATGTTATATTAAATACCTAAAATCGATCCAATAGAAACTTTGAGTCTGTCAACGAAAAGATCAAAGTGCAAACTTTTCTCGTAGAATTTTTTATCTTTCTCTTATCCGATTGCAACTCTTTGTAACTTTCAGGAACTTGCTCTCTAAATTATACGGATTAGACGAGTAATAGAACGAATAAACGGAACGGTAAACAAAAAACTGATAGAAAATAGGATATAGATCACACTGATGACACTGATGACTGATCACACTCCACCGGTTTGTCAAAAAGTTACCTAACCTATCAAACACACTAAAAAAAAAGTCAGAGAAACTTCGATCAGAAGGTTTTAAATATGAAGCGCTGTGCTGACGTTGTAGTAAAACTGAAAATAATGCTGTTGATTTATTATCAATTTTGTTGACTGCAATATGAGTGATAAGACTGTGTATGATT
>JAUESH010000043.1:3266910-3281347 GCA_032275165.1 Synergus magnus
ATCTTTGTCTAGAAAAAGATGTCATTATAGGAAAGAAAAAGACAAAATATAAATTACCGAGAACTTTAGAACACTAGCGCAGTCTTCTTTTAGATCTCCCAATCAGCGATCTGCCTTGAGCTTGACACCATACTTGCTTTAGAAGCTGTCCCATAGCTGTCCTGCTCCCAGTACTCCTGCGTCGATTTTCTTGCTGTTTCTTGGTTTTGCCACGCGCGTGTGCTCAATTGTACCAAAAATTTGTGTCCGTCTACAAAAATGGGAATTAAAAAACCCACGAGGCTCACGGGGGTCTCGTCAAACCAAAAGAAAAAGAAGCAAATTCCAAAATGTAATATACAACAGAAGGGGACCAGCGTAAAACAACTGAAAAGTGGCAAAGCTCTAATTATCGCGCAAGAGATTAAGTTTGCTAGGTTACTTGCCAGTAAAGACAAAAAGGTGCGTGATAAAGTGCTCAAAAACCTCAAAAAGTGGTTGACGGTGCGGTCCCAGAGTTCTTTCGGTAAGTTCCTTTATTTTAAAATTATTTTTTAAGTGTTTGGTGAGCCATATGCTTCACATATTCGATGCATAACTTTAAGTGATCTAAAAATGGAGGGACTACTTTTTAGAAATTTTGGGCATTATCTTTTCTCAGTTATGGTACTTTTTGTATTTTCTTTTCAAAACATCGAACATAAAAATTGGAATAGGATGGAAAAATAATTTTTTTTATAGAAATAATAGTCTGGAGTCAATATAAACATCTACTCCAAAAGGAATTTTGGCGCTAAAAACGTGCTTTTTATCATTATTAAGATAGATCTTTTTCTTTATTACTTTTTCGATTATTTGAAGTGAAATTCTTCGATTTTTGTTGTGCAAATAATAATTTTAATAAACATTTTATTTTTCTCCCATGCCATCTTGAATTATATATTTTTTTGAGTTTTAAAAATGATCTCATTCAATTTACTAAATGATGTATATATTTAAGGGTGTTGGGCTCAATTTCTAAACACAAAAATCCATCTCTCCATTTTACTCAACGAATATTAGTAGAATATATTTTTTCGCTCTACAGTGGTATTCTTTTTTAAAATAGAAGTGTGGATATAGAGCGAAAAAATGTTTAATTTAAATAATTTTTTCATAAAATGAAGAATTCCAAAGATAATCTAAAAATTCATTCATTTCATTTTATGCAAAAAAAGTATTAGTAAAGTATAGTAATTTTTTATTTATTTATATATTCTCATTCTTTATAGCATTCACGGAAGCAGATTTTATACGATTATGGAAAGGCTTATATTATTGCATGTGGATGTCAGATAAACCTCTAGTTCAGGAAGAACTAGCAGAATCAATCAGTAAAATAGTACATTGTTTTTCATCAATGAAGACTGCGCTACTTTATATTAAATGTACCTTCAAAAGTCTCGCAACCGAATGGTTCGGCATTGATCAGTATAGAGTTGATAAATTCGAAATGGTAAGAAAGTATTAATTTTACATTTCTTTAAAAAAACGTTGAAGTTTATTAAATTTATCATAAATTATTATACATATAAGAATGTAAGAATTCTGAGGATGACTTTAACTTCTAGTTGCTAAGAAGAATAATTCGGCAAACATTTGAAATGTGCAAAAAGAATGAATGGAATAAAGAGTGGATAGTAGAACTTGCAAAAGTATTGCAAGAGTTATTGGTCGCCCCAGAAACTTCCTTAGGAATTAAATTGCACATTACAGAAGTCTACATGGAAGAACTCGCTAAAGTAAGTTTTCAAAAGACTAAAAATATGTTTAAATAAAACAAGTGTAAGTAAAAAATGCGTTCAAACTTGTTTTTGATTAATATTAAATTTTACAAACTAGTTATAAATGAATAATTAAATTTTTTTAGGTATCCGGAGGTCAAATAAGTGAAGAAATTGTCACAGAGTTGATCAGACCGTTTGCAGCTTATTTATCAGGAATAGATGATGCCCGACAAATTAGGCACATTATAAAAAATATCTTTAGGTATTTAATGTTTCAATCAGATGTTGGAATGGATTATCTAGAAAAATTTGAAGCTTGGAAGCAAGTAAGTAACAAAGTTCATTAAATAATATTGGTCATCTTAATTACATCAATTATTATTCACAGGCTGGTTTTCCCTGTGCAAATATCGATGAAATGGAAAAAGTTGAAGTATCCGATGGTGAGATAGACTTGAGCAACGGAAGCCAGAATTCAGATGATGAGGTGGCGGGCCCATCTGAAAAGGCTCTCGATCCAAGAGCAGGAAGAGTCGATGTCGAAATTCCTCAAATTCCTTTCGATCCTAAAAAAATTTCTAATATGCTTTTGGAATACAGGTTTCACCCCTCGTCTACAACCAAATCTCGCAAAGAAATAGTACGCTTAGCAGAAGAGTGAGTTTATCTTTTATAGTTTAATAAATATCACAAATAATTTCTGATAATTAATGATAATCATATAACTACTGACACCTTCTATTAGATTTAATTTGATCTCACAAGGCGAAATGCCTCTGGGTGTGAAGGAAATTCGAGTACCTCTAAAAAAGAAGAACAACTACAAAAAGGCAGCTTTCCATCTTCTAGAATTTGAACAGGAACTTTACTCGGATTCGAATAAGGTAAAATTCATTAAATAAAAATATAATAAATTAGAATTAAACCAGCTTTAAACAAATTTTCAATTAATTTACGGATTTAGGCGTTGAAGAAACGAAAACGAAAAAACAACGAAAAAGATATTGAAGTTGAAACTGCTAATGAGGAAATTAACAAACCAGGGACCGCAAAGGTTAATAAAAAATTGAAACCCGACAATTCAGAGGCTTCAATTTTGAGTCATTTGAAGCAAAAACAGACACCTAAACAGAATATTTTAAAGAAGACTGCCAAGATTCCAAAAGCTGGTGTTCCGATCTCAAATGGAAATATAAAGAAAAAAAAGCACAAGAAGAAAAGCAAAGAAACGAAATTTGCAACTTGTGGCGACTGGCATGTTTCTAGTACAAAATCTGGAGGACCCTTACCGAAAAAAGCGAATTCAGTGGAGAGTACAATTCCCGAGGAGATTCAGAAGAAACAAAATATCATCGCCTTGTCTAATTTAACTGAATCTCTTAAAAATTCGAAGATGCCGACTTTGAGACCAGTATTAACGAAGTTAGAAGATCAGAATGGCGTAAGTAATAATAAAATTTTATTGTAGTTTAATATATTGTATTTGTCTTCTAATTGAATCTTCATTTTATTTCAGAAGCTTCCATCTACACCCGAAATAAAATCAAGCTTTACGCCAAATAAAAAACGTGTTAAAATAATGTTGCAGAGAAATACAGCGCAACACACTTCCGAATATTTTCAGCAGCTTCGACAAAGTCCTCAAATTCCTTATGATGCAAATCGTAAACCACGAGCTGGAGTCTTGAAACCGTGTCCTCTACCAAGCCCAATAAATCCATTTTACAAAAGGAACGCTAAGTGAAATGCCCGGGACGGTAAAAAATTGAACAATCTAACAGTGGTAGCATCGAGTCATTTGAACATCAGTATATTTTCACCTTCGATCTGAAACTAGTTAATTTGTACAGTGTGGAGTTCCAGATATACACTGCTAACTCTTGATCAAAATGTCTCGAACGTTCACTTCGATTCTCATATCATACATTATTATGAATGATAGTTTTACCGGCTTGTAAATATCGCAAATAAAATCATCGCATAATACTTTATTAGAGTAAAGACATACTTCATCAGCGTCCGGAATTTCATTTTACTACATACTTCAATATAAACAATAAACTTGATTGTTGTTACTTTAAACTCAATTATGTAATATAATTTTGAAAGATTCCAATTTAAAACTCGACGTTTTTAAAAGTTTAAAATAAAATATTCGGAGCTACGTATCTCTCGTGCAATTATCATCGACTTGATATTAAAACATGAATTATTTACTTAATAATTTTTTGTAGCTTATCAATAACAAAAATAAAATATTTTAATGGAAGTGACTATGCCTACGGCCTTTCCGTACGAGTAGCGCTCAAGCATAGCTTAGGCAAAGTACACTACGAAAAGTTCGTATGTTTAGATTCGGTCTATTTTAATACCTGAAATAGAAAAATTGGGTCGTTTAATATCATTTAGTACATATATCTAAATAAAATTATAAAACTTTTAACGAGGAGCAGCAACTTCTGTGGAATGATTCAAATCCTGTCAAATACTCACTCGGTTTCAGAATAAGGTTCTCGTTTGAGAAAAACGAAAGGTTGGTAATTTCTTGGTAGCACTTGAGAGCAGATTTTGACTTTTCTGACAGTTTTCTTGTCCTTCGTTACATTAGCCTTAAAAAATCTTAATTCTTAGATAATACTCTACACAACCTTGTTTGGTTAACAGCTTTTTGATTGTATTTATTACATTATTCATATTACACAATCTTCTTTGAGTGTAGTATGTCCTGTATGGATAAGTTCAAAATATAATTTTCTTACTATAATACATTCACAAATTATCGAACTACATACAATAAACATTGTAACAATAACTCTCATGCAGAGAGTTATTAAATATGGCGTCTTTATAGCGCGTATTGAATTTTCGCTTACATTAACTTTAGTTTCATTCTAATACATGGGCTAAATTACGTACATTTTCTTTGAAGTTTGTACCAAGGAGATTTCAGTCCAATATTTTGCAGTCGATTTTTTAAAGGAGGAAACTACATAAATATTTTATAATTATGACTGGACTGGTCAGTCAAAAATTTCTACTCGAAAATTTGATTTTCGAGGTAAAAGAGCCTACAGTTCTTAAATTATAAGTATTTCCAAATTTGTTCGTGTTATTAAATATTATCTACAATATTTGACAAAGGGATTTCCTTTTAATGGAAATTCCATAATTATCTTTAAGAACCTGACAGAATTTGTTGAGCAAGACAATCAGGTTCTGCTATTTAATACTTTGGCACGTGAATTCACATTTTCTTGCGATTTTTATTTTCTTAAAATTATTCTATATAACAGACTAGATAAAAATAGATCGTCTTCAGAGAAGAGATTTTTCATAATTTCTGCAATATTTGCCTGCTATCAAATAATTACAATAGGATCGCAATTAGAAATTGTTAATCAAAACGACTTACAATTTAAAGTCTTGAAACTAAAAATTTAGAGGCTAAAAATTAAAAATGGTAAGAAATTAATTTCTAATTGCGACTCTATTTAACAACGATGCATACATTCACTTAAGCTTCCTACGTTACAAATATTTGTTTTTTCCCTTCGCCAGCTTGTCGGCTTGAATATTTAATATTCTCAGTGGACAATATGAAAGCACGTAAAATACAAGAAACAGCAAGAGCTCAAAAATACAGGAAATAATCAAAGATAAATTGTATAAATTTAGTGAGAAATTGGATTATCAATTAATCAACTCCGGGTAGAATCTCTAAGTTACAAAAAGTCTTGAAAAGTTGACAATTGAACAATTCCCAAAAGTGAGTTTTAAGGAATTTCAACAGATTGGAACTTTCGAGGTAAACTTGAAAGCAGTAACCACCAATACTGGAAAATGTTTCAAAAAGAAATTACTACTTGTGAATAATTAACTATCTTAATTTTGACATAGATCTACTTATTTATATATCAATATCACAGTGACATAAATTGCTGTACCTATAGATTACCCTATTCCCATTAATAATTTATTAGTCAGTAAATTATTAACTGAGCTTTTTTTCGGAAATTTGCGTTCGCCATCGCCAGTACCATCCCATTTCGAGTTGACTGAAACCTGTGCTGAAGATTGACAAACAGATGAACAAAAGTACATGAACAACAGTCCATAGTTGGAAAAACGATGATGTGAGTATTAATATCACTGAAGATCCTAGAAAGAAATTTAAATTGAAATAACTGAAGAAAATTGCAATTCTCAACAAAAAAATTTAAACTTGTACCCACCAATCAAGAGAGTCCAAAAAACAAGAGCAATTCTCAGAGGCATTCGACTTGCTTTCGGCCACGGGTTAGCTGCAAAACATTTCTTTTGAGAAAATTGCTTCAAAACTTCTTCTTTCTGAATCCACTTTTCTTCCAACCAACGCCTCAGAGACAATTCGTCTTTCGGCAGATCTGAGACAGGTATCCTTTTTATCAAAAAATGGACTTCGCTGGGCATTTTTCCTGAAAGTAAATCGATTTCTGATTGGGGAATACTATCTGGGTATCCAATTGTTAAATCGTATACAGCATCGAGGTAGTTGGATTCCTGAAGATGACGAGCTAGGTAGGTGAAACCAGTCGTTTTAGGATGAAGAGTATAATTGTACTTTGGTAATCCATGTTTTGAGGCATATTTATCGGATCTTTCTTTACTACTTGGAGTCAGGTCGGTACCTTCCGGAAATATCAGGAGTTGGGTGCGACGACGAAGGGCTATTAAGTAGTTTAGAGAACGAGAAAGTCGACCTTGATCTTCTTCCCAACGGCGAGTTATGTACAGGAAGCCGTTCATCTGCATTATCCAACCTGATGAGACAAAATCGTTAATTCTAAATCCTTCTTTACTTACTGTACTTTTTTCAAATTTTAATACAAAATTTAATAATAATTTCAGTAGTAAAATTGTTGTACCTGGCCCAGGAATGTGACGAATGGGATCTTTCAAAATAAATTTGAGTTTGTGAGCAGCAACATGAGGCATACAAGCTTGATACATCGCTCCCCATAAAAAATTCCAATCGACCCTCGTTCGGTGATTCATCACAAGAATTGCAGAATCATCTGGAGAAATGTGATCACCCGATACCACAACTTTCATCCCCAATAGTTCCATTAGTGCCTAGAAGTGAAAACTAATATTTAAATTTATATTCAACAAAAAAAACAAAGGTTTTTATGTAACTTTAACTTACAGCAGGATAGAGTTCCCAGCAGGAAAAAAGCAGATCTCCACATTTTCGAAATTTCGGTGGACTAATTAACAAGAGTGGTAACAGAGGACAGGCGATGAACAAAAATCCTGCTACTATACTCCCATACCACAAACTGCAGTAGAGAGTTCCCCGAAGAAACCCACGCATCACGGTTCTTCAAAATTTCTTAAAAAATAATACACAAATATAAAATAATTATTTACTTCGATACAAAATTATAATTCGTACAAAAGAAAATATCTAATGTTGACTCTTTAAAATTGAAACTTCGGTTAGTAGAAAAACAAAAATGGAACAGAGTTCAGACAGTTCATAACAGACTGAAATTATTTTCTTACTTATTTTTCCGGTTCATTCTACAAACTCAAGGGTTTAAAATTTAGATAGAAAGTAAATTAAAAAGAAAATCATACCACATTTCACAGACATTGGTTGTTATCTACTGCCCTGTCACATGAAGAATTGTACTGGCTTCCCTAGCTGAAGGGCTTCCCAATTTCCACACCCCTGTTACGGTTGCACTGTATCAAACTTTATCCTCCACCCGGTGTCTGGTAGCTACTGGGATGCTGTGTGGACCATTATTGATCTGCGCCACTCACACAATCACTCAAGCGCGCGATTCTTTTCACGTAAAGTGAAGGCATCTCGCAAGAATGCCCAAGCCCAACTAAATTTTATTCATTTAAATTAAATTTAAAGTCAATTTAAAAGTTAATTGTGTTGGTAAAAATATTCACAAAATAATTTCTTCGATAAATTATATATTTTCCACCATTGTATTTACAAACAGAAGTTTATAGACTTGATACTGCTTTTTTACATTAAATATTTTATTAAATTCAATAACAGAGGACTCGTCAGCAATAAATTAGTATGTAGTACAATGGTATACAGATTTATACTATCTCTAGTACGGTATGAGCTTCTTTCAGCATTTTTTTCCTATCTAGTTTTTCTACCACACTAGTAAGTCATTAATAAAATCTTGTACAAATATTAGACGAATTCGAAAACAGAAATTTAAAAAGACCCAAACTATAATTTAGAGTTTTGAGGTAAAATAGAACGAAGAATAAATTCATAAGTTGAATATTCGTAAACCCTTTCCCTTGTGCTTTTCTTTTACTCCCACGTGCCCTTCAACCAGATTTATTAGTTCTCACAGCTCTATTAAAACACCTTCGAAAATTTGTATACTTTAATTGCAAGTCATATGTATAAATGGTAAAATAAAATATAATTAAAAAATCTATCGGAAATTATTTTCATAAAAACTTTGTCAAAAAATGTAGTGATTTATGAGAATTGATAGCACAATTACAGATGTTCCGCAGCTTTTCGTAAATATTTTTAAAAAATCTATCTTGCTTGATCTACGAGATTCGAAGGGCTCAAAATACTTTATATAATGCTATCAAGTATCCTGCTAGACTTTACATTTTGAGATAGCTTATGATATTGCGCACCCCGTTTAATATGATATTTATAAAATATGGAATGATCATATGCACATCCTAGCAATCTTTCGAACTATAAAAGATAGCTTGAATATTTGTCCAAAAGTTCTTTCACTTCTTTTAAAACTTGAGGTTCATTGTCACTTGTTGGCAGTTCGTATATTTGATTTAAATACTCGACGCCCTCCTTGTATTGGCCTAAAGCTATGTGGGACTTGCCGAGGAAGAGTTTGTTTTCGAGGAAAGGCTCTTTCGCCAGCAACTCTGCTTGTTTGAAAAGCACAATCGCATCTTCATAAGAGGCACTTGGAGGCTCGGTGAATAACGTTGCCGCGACCTATATAAAAATCGAAAGAATAATTAAAATTGTTTAGGAAATTCAATTAAAATCCAGGGTGGCTATCCAGTTTTCAGAAGATAAAGACAGTTTTATATTGAAAAGAAACACTTGCTTTTCTTTCAATCCAGGTTAAGGCCGATATTTCGAATTTGAATCGTCCAAGAAGATGGTGTATAGTGCTATCATCAGGTCGAAGCTGCAAAGCTTTTTCGACGTATTCTGCGAAGAGATATCCGTCTATAATTTTTTCTTTCATCTTCATAAATTTCGCTCTTGATCCTACTAGAATCGCGTACCATTTATAAAGATCCGCGTGGGGAACTCCAAGAACTGCCTCGCAAGCTGTGATGCCTGAATTAAAATTGAACTGTTATACTATTGTTTGAAAAATGTAATATTTTGAATATTTCATTCTATTGTTTTAATAGATGGTGACCTTCGAATGTAAATTCCTTTTGAAGTTCAAGATCAGTAGCATTAGAAGAACAATCGTGGCAAGCCCTTGCAAGCCTCCAAATTATTTCCACGTCGTTAGGCTGTGAACTGGCTAATGATTTTAACTTAAAGTAAACTTCAGTCTGCAAACTCTTATCTTTCCTGTCTTCATCGAGACTCGCTAGCGACGAATACACGCCATTCACTGCTGTTGGCCTACATCACTAAACATATACTTTCGTCCTAAAGTCTATCGATTCTGATCCCAAAGGTTGTACAATTACATTGAAGTGTCAGAACATTTAATTAAGACAATATTTAAAGCAATGGTGGCATAAAAAAGCATACGACAATAAATCATTGACAAATTCAATATTATTCTAAAAGCAGAAGCGGAATTTGTGATTGAATCACAACTAAAATAAAATTTAACTAAAGCTCAAAGAATTATAAAACCTCGTAGATCAAACATAATCAGTAGGAATTAAATCCACGAACCTGCTATCCATATCACCAGCGCCTCCTTCACTATCCGAACAATCGAAGAATTCATCGTCCCCAATATCTGTTCCTGCTGTTGAATAAGCATCTATGTCAGTCTCAGTGTCAGTCGCAATATAATCTGTCGCATCAGAAAGGGTTTGTCGACTTCCCATAATTTTTTTCCTTCTGCTTTTCTGTTGCTTCTGTTGTAATCTAATATCAGAAGCAAAGATTTAAAGTGGTTTTGCAGATTTTCTTTCTTGTGTCTTTTTCCATGACTTTAATAATAGTCTTACCTTAATGCATTTAACTCGGCCTGAATTTCGAGGACTTTTCGGTTTACTTGATCAACTTTGTTATTCATTGCAGTGTGCTGTTTCTTCTCAACAATTTTATTGTAAATGAATATCGTTGCAGCAGTTATGACACCAACAGTTGCACTGATAGCGACTGCTATCATTGTTGAATTCTGTACATTACTCATGATGCTGTAAAATTTGAATTTTTCGTATGAGTAACATTTGTGAAATTGTTTTCTAAATTATTTAAATATGAATTACATAAAATAAACGTTTAAGTTTCTTACTGTTTCAATACAATTTGGTATCATTAATTTTTCAATGAAAAATTTACCTTAGTGACCTTAACTGCCAAAACGCTTAGAACTTTCAATTAGAATGATAAGCAAGCAACACGTAATGCAAAATATGTACTTATATGTTTACTCAGTGGTTCTCAGTTTAAAAAGCGTGAAAAGTTTGAAATAAATGTTTGAAATATAAGAATTTCGATTACAAAGATTTAAAGTGGTTTTGCAGATTTTCTTTCTTGTGTCTTTTTCCATGACTTTAATAATAGTCTTACCTTAATGCATTTAACTCGGCCTGAATTTCGAGGACTTTGAATAATGACTTTAATTGAATAATGAAAAACTTTAAATGCTTAAAAATTGAACAATTTTGAAATTATAAATACACATGACAACTTCAGAAACTTTTTAATAAAAAAAAAATTTTTTTTTTAAATCTTATAAAAATAGAAAACAAGTTTATTTTTAACCAAGAGAACGAGTTATTATTCAAAACTAATAAATAAAGAATCCACTTTTATATTTATTCTTAATAAAAAAGGAATTTCCCTCTCTCTAAATAAATAAAACTTCTCTCTACAATCTCGTTACAAAGTTCGAGTCGGAATGAATTGCATATATGTATAAAAAAATAACAATTTTGCATATAGATATAAGCAAAGAGGATTTTAGAAGCAAATACCTTACTTTTTGTGTCGTCTCTTATCGATCAAAAGTCATAAGTACAGAGATGCAATCGATTTCTTAAGCCTTGAAAGTATATACTAAAAGAACTTTCTTCGTTCTCAATTTTCCACGTAGCCACGATGTCAACCTTTTTTTACCTATAACAATATGACCGATGCAAAGATGAAAATGGAAACGTTGCACTCGGTCTGTCGACCTTTTAGTTGAGAAATTTTCGAAAAATATTCACTATATTCAATCATACCCGGCTTCAATTTTAGGTTATGTCGATAAACGCAAATCAAAATCAGAAAAACTTAAGAAACACCACAAGATTCCAACCTTATCGTTTCTTCCTATTTAATGTTTTTCAAATTCAGAAAAGTCACAAACGTCGGTAACCAACTCCAAGATTCACAAAAACTCACTGGAATCAACTGGAATTTTCGCTAATCATTGATTTTCTGTTCCACAACATTCCGCAGGGAAGAACGGAAAAACTCTAACAGTTTTTTTCTTACTGCATTTTGCCACAATGCAAGAGAGATGAAGGTTGGAAATCAACGGAAAATTCGGAAAATTCCGTTTGTGAATGACGAAGTCAGCCAGAGAAGAGGTGGTGGGATATTGCCTTCAATTCATTTTCGGCTGATTTTAAACAACGCCCCCCGTGCTCCTTAGCTTTTGGGAATTAAGGGCATATTATGTTTTACCATAAAAGCAATTTAGTTTCGCCAACATTACGTTTGCAATAATAAATATTTTTTACTGAAACTACGCCATTTACCTCCGTCTGTACCAAACGGAGATAAATGGCCTAGTTTTAGTAAAAAAGGTAAAAAATAATTAGTATTGCGTGCGTAAAATCAAAGTTGGTCAAAGACATTGTAAAGTTTGCGAATCTAAATTTGCTCTTATGGTAATTACCACCTGGTCTAACCTTTCTTGTAAGGTTGCCGATCTTATCGACCATTTCACCACTGTAGGGATCTACCTTATATTATTGGTGGCTGATGCTGTCGATGCTGTCGGTGGTTATAGTTTTTCCAATAGTTTTTCAGTGTTTTCTTGCAAATCCGGTAAAAAAAATGCGTTCAGTAATATGAGAAAATTGTGGAAAAATAGGTGAAATGTATGCAGTGTACATATAATTACGTTGTAGTGAGAAAAACTAATCAGAGTGACCAATGTAAGGATCGTGGAAAATCATAACAAAGAGAGCAAATTGTACATTTTGATGAACTGAACTCGCTAGATTGATAACATCGATAATATAAGTGTTGTTTGGAAGTTTCAATATTAAAAATATATAAATGGCACTTTTATTTACAAGTATGTGGGACTCTACAATGTTCCTGAGCACTCTAACCCCAAAATTTTACGTCGCTCTCACCGGAACATCATCCTTAATTTCTGGACTGATTTTGATTTTTGAGTGGTGGTATTTTAGAAAATATGGAACATCCTTTATCGAGCAAGTTTCCTTAAATCACATATCGCCCTGGATTGGGGGTGGAGACACTTCGACAGAAGGCAACAATTCTAGGTTTGTAAAATATCTATTTTTTAATCTATGTAAATATTTCTACTTAAATTGACTTGAATTCAAGAGTACAACAAAAGTATCCACTTTTAGCATAAGCAGTACAAATTCATCAAACCAACAAAACGTACCTGAATGCAAAGTATGGAGGAACCCTATAAACCTTTTTCGAGGAGCAGAATATCAAAGGTTTTACTGGGCAACCAATAAGGAGCCTTTGACCTACTACGATATGAATCTTTCAGCCCAGGATCATCAAACCTTTTTCACCTGCGAAGGAGATAACGGCAAAGCTGAATACGAAATCATGCAAACTGCTTGGAGAGAACGAAATCCTATGGTTCGAATCAAAGCTGCTCATACGGCCCTCGAGCACAATCCCGACTGTGCACCAGCTTATATTCTCCTAGCAGAAGAAGAAGCTACCTCCATTCTCGAGGCAGAGAAAATTCTAAAGCAGGCTCTAAAAGTCGCAGAAAATAATTACCGAAAATCTCAAAATACTCAGCACCAGGGATCGATAGCTGAAGCTATTCACAGGCGAGATACAAATGTTTTGATTTACATAAAACGAAGGCTCGCTATGTGTGCAAGGAAGTTGGGGAAATTAAAAGAGGCTGTGAAGATGTTTAGAGATCTAACAAAAGAAGTTCCACCGATTATGAACGTTTTAAATATACATGAGAATTTAATAGAGGCACTTCTTGAGATGCAAGCTTATGCTGATGTCCAGGCTGTTTTGGCTAAATATGACGATATCAGTTTACCAAAATCTGCGACGATTTGCTACACAGCTGCACTGTTAAAAGCTAGATTAGTTGCTGATAAATTTTCACCTGATATCGCAAGTAAAAGGGGATTAACGACTGCTGAAATGTCGGCAGTTGAAGCAATTCACAGGTACAAAGATACACTATGATAAGTATTTAAATTGGTTTAATAACAATAATTAAAACTTTATATTTCATTTATAGAGCAGTGGAGTTCAATCCCCATGTTCCAAAGTACCTTTTGGAAATGAAGCCTCTAATTTTGCCACCAGAGCATGTCTTGAAACGAGGAGATTCGGAAGCAATTGCTTACGCATTTTTCCACTTGGCACACTGGAAACAAATGGAAGGAGCCCTGAATCTGCTGCACTGCACCTGGGAAGGAACTTTTAGGATGCTACCCTATCCACTCGAAAGAGGACATTTATTTTATCCCTACCCGACCTGCACTGAGTGTGCAGATCGCGAACTTCTGCCAGTGTTTCACGACGTCAGTGTTTATCCAAAAAAAGAGTTGCCATTTTTTATTTTATTTACTGCAGGCCTGTGCTCCTTTACAGCACTTGTCGCGCTTCTTACGCATCAATATCCTGATTTAATGGGTGTTGTCGCCCGAGCTGTGTTAGCCTGGCTCTCTCTTCCATTTTATTATATTATGGACAAATTGGAGACAATCTTGCCATCCAATCTTTTGCAACAGCTCTCTAGGATATAAGACTCTTTGATTAGATTCAAATTTCAATGTGATATTTATTATTTTGGGAATATATCAAATATTCCGCCATCGATTTAAGATTTTAGAACAGAATTTGGTACAGATCAATAAAAAAAAGATGTAAAGTAAATCTAAATATATCTAAATAATGTAAATTTAATGTAAAGTTTCCGGTATGGCGATTTCATCAGGGAAAGTAATCTAATAATTTAATCCATGTCATAAACTTACTTCATTTCATCTAAGGCTGAATATTTTTTTTTTTGCATTAATTATGAGTGACGAAATATCATTGTTCAAGCTTTCATTAATATTTATTGTGATTTTTTATAAGATGCGTTGAGTACATTTTTCATAATAATGGAAGACAATGGCAAACCCTCGCTATTATAAAGCAATGTTTTGAAAATCTAAGTTTTCTATTTGAGTATGGAGACCGTGTGTATGATGTAACTTTGTGAATATTAAATAAAACCCTTTATGTT
>JAUESH010000043.1:3288442-3304196 GCA_032275165.1 Synergus magnus
AGTTTTTACCTGAATCTACGGTGCGATTCTGTGCCGCCCAGACCCGAAGCCGGCACAGAATCGGCAGTTGAGTGTAACGCGTTACCTATTTTAGAAAAGTTACGATGTGTTATAAATTTTATTTAAGTAGGGTATCAAGTAAATATAAAAAATTACAAATATTACCTTAGTTCATCTGAGAGAATCAGATTTTTGAGCTTGGTCCCGTGAGACTTCTTTTTTGATGGTAGATGAGCGTCGGAACTGTATGCATCTAATAACCAGGCACATTTTAAAGAAAAATCTGCCGACTGCCTACATCTGAAAAAGAGCAAGGTAACGGCTTGTTTCAATGAGGAACCCACTTTCTAAAGTAAAGTCTCTTCTCTTTAGAGCCTTTAAACTTTTTAGAGTCTTTAGTACTGAGATTGTGTAAGAATGACAAAAATTAACACGTAGAACTTGCCTATGGACGAGATATGGATAAAGGACTTCGGTAACATCGTATAATTGTATATACATTAAAACCAGTTGCGGCAAATAGAAATCCACATCATTGTCTGGGAAGCTAAACAACTTGTTACCTGAAAGTTTAAGGAGATACGTTACTCAGAAGTTACTAAGCATTTCTGCAAGTAATTCTATGTTCTAAATACTCGAGATGCAAATTGCGAGTTTAATTGAAATATGTACTTTCAAGGAAATGATGCATAACAATTGTGGATTCAGGTTGTAATTTTAATGAAAGATATCCAATTACGTGTCGTCTATTATTGAAGATCGGAATTTAATTTGGCTCATCTTCCATTTATAAAAGATAAAAGAATCTGTTCTTGGAAAATTGAAGGGCGAAAAGAAGATGGGAAATGATGTCTTTTGTAGGTAATTTTACTGGATAATTACCAAGTAAATTGTTCACAATTAGTAATAATTTGAAATGTATAAATTAAATCATAAGTGATTCAAATGCAGGATGTCCTTGTGTTTTAAAACAAAGCTAGAAAAAGTGTCGACCATGAAGACATTTTTTATTGGCATAGACAGTCTGTCTCGTTTTTAGATTGAGTTTATTTAATTTACGTTTTTGATTGCAGAAATATTCTTACGCTCTTTAAATTCACAAAATGCTCCTTAACTAACGAAATTTCTGTATAAATTGATATTCGTATGAGACTATTGATTAATTTATAAATGAAAACGCAAATTATATTTGGAATTTTACAACATTCCATGATAATTTATTATTATAATAATGTTCCAACACTGAATTGTATTAAATTTCAATGGAACTTGTATAAAATGCAAACTGTCGAACTAGTAATTTGACGTCCAGCGTATTCTGTTTACTAAAAATGTATATAATCACAGACGACCTTGATAGATAAAAGAAAATATGATCGATAAGTGTTTCATAGCTTATAAATATCTTTGTATTATTATGAAAACACTTGCAATAAAAAATCTGATTTTTTGGCAAATTAAAACTATCAGAGTTCAATAGAATGATTATGAAGCATTTAAAATCGCTCTATTCATTAAATCTGCTACGAAGACTTTAAATTTTAAATAAAATTGTTCAATCTCATTTGTACGAGTAGATTGTCTAATAAAAAATTATTCAATGTTTAAAGTTTTCCCAGTTAAAAAATAGAAAGTAATCTCACCTAAATAACTCTGAACTCCAGGTTCTTTGGAGTTAAAGAGGTAAGAAATAGCCATAGACATGTCGAAAACTTGGCTTTCGAATAACCTAAGTAGACACCCTTCGGTAGGTTTGGGCTGTGCAGTCTCTTGCCTCTGAAGTTTAGGCTGTTCCTGCACCGATTCTTCCTCAGGTTGCCCCGTGCCACAGCACAAGGTCATGGCAGCTCCTGCCAACTCATTTTGCATCACGACCGCGGGTTGGATTTGAAAGTCCTTGCTCTCAGTTTGACTGTCCCGCAGTTCTTTGGCAATGTAGTCACAAGTTTGCAGTTCTTTGGGAGTACACTTGCCATTCGGCAACTCACTGGTCACTCGATCTCTACTCGCGATTTCGTCGGGAGCACTGTCACTATTCCGAAGACCCTTCATTATCAGATCGTCAGTGAGTCCAATTTCAACAGGAGACACAGACATGACACTACCGTCGCCGTCGACAACGTCGATCGCGTCCATATCGCCACCCTGGGAGAGTGACGAGTCCAGACTCTCGCGACTGTGAAGATGATCCACACTCGACTCCCTGGTGGTGGCGTTCGCCGTGTCGCTGGAACCGCTGTCGGAACCACATAGGATCCCGGAATCATCGGAACCTAGACTTGCAAGGTCCTCTCGCTCCCGGCATCGTGACTTGTTCGAGGAAGCAGCTTTTGTTGCTGGGGTCGGACTTGTTTCGCATTCAGGACTCGGAGTCACGTCCACTTCTGGTATTCGTTGTAGAGCCGAATCCAAGCTTCGGTTTCTGTGATGCAGAGTTAGGGTGACGTTTGCCTGAGGAACGGGTGGCAAGAGGATACCCATGGATCTAGTAAAAAAAAAATAGAAGGGATATTTTTTAATGAAAGTAACTTAGTAACGCTATAGATAAATAAGTTAGTTTCTAATAACTATGGATGAAAGAAGTAGCTGGATTAATAAAAAGAAACATGTTTCGAGTCCTGATTAGATTTAAATTAATGCAGTTAAATTATACTATGCAGAAAACTTTTTTATACGAACTTCCCTGACGTAAAGTAGCTCTGACATTCAAGTTTTTAATTGTTTGACCTAAAATTTTGTCCCCATAACCTAGAGAGAATATTAAACAAGAGAATTCCTTCTTCAAGAAAAATTAAATACAACCTAATTTTTTAATTAAAGAATTGTAAATTGAAGGCAATTTATTTATTGTATCCTGAAACTGATTTTGAAGTTTCTAATAGAGAAAAGTAAATAAAAAATGGCACCTATAACTTTTAACTGATTAATCTCTATCTGATGACTGTTTATTGATTTTTATCTTTGAGAATAACAAATCTGGAATGAACTAAATTTGTCAATTCTTCAAAGAGTTATACAGGTGTCCAATTCTCGATAATATTTACTAAGCCATTATACCTACAACCGATAAATACCGATAAAAATTAATGATGAAAACTCTAGATACAATTTAATATTGTTCGTTGCTAGATATTTTCAGATTGAAGGTCTCATTCTCTTGGAACTGATAACTCTTTCTTTATCTTGGATTAATTTCCAAACTCTTAATATTATATATTTAATTGATTAATTGGAATATTTGATGATTAAGAAAATGTTTAAAACCTAGGAAATGACCTATATTTTTTATGCGATGTGAGTCACTACCATAAAAGTTTAAAAATACTTAAAAAATGGATCAAGTACCTAAAATCCAAGCTATGGTTTCGTTGATGAGTTGTTAGCCTGTTCCGGATGTTTGCTGGAGGACTTGGCCTGCCATGTACGAGGGGAACATTGCAGCTGGCTAATTTGTTCCTTTTGATATGTGCCAGACTTTCTTGACGATTTTGTCCTGCATCGGACACTGGGACAGCTATTACTTTGCTCATATTAAAGTCAACTGAGCACTAGCTCGGCTAACAGTCATCTGCTGCTCATGATGAACATGTTACCTGAAAAAATCACAATATTTTTATTCGTATTTCTATATATGTATACAAAAAATTGAACTTCAAAGAGTTACTAAAACTAAAAAAAAAGTAATCGACACGTCAATCGGATTAATTTGGAAAGAATTCAAGCTTGATTTGATAAACTTGCTAGCTTCTTCCAGAGGTCATGACCTTTCCAATACGATATTCAACGTTATGAAATCATCACTTCTTTGTAGTTAACACAAGAATCTGACAGTGCAATATAGCCTCATTTTGAAAGTGGAGACTGATGATATACTATCTTTCTGCGTTGTTGTTAGAAGAAGGCATTTATATCTCTGAAGTATGCATAGTCATAAATTCACAATATTCATTATCTCAGAACAAGAGAGAATGTGGACAAATTTCTGGAACCTTTAATGTTTTATTATATCTAAAAAATAAATTATGAACAACATTTTATGCATATATATGTAACTCGATACAAAACTGTTCTAGTTTCTTGAACTTTTTCTTTTTATAATCCAGTTTAATTCTGAGTTTGGAGTTTATTTTGAGAGTTTTAAGCTTTAAGAAGAGGCTTGCTGGTAGAAATGTTTATTTGGAAGATTTTAACGAGGGGTGAAGGAACGGATGTAGTGTAATCAACTTGCAAACAGTTTTAATTTCCAGAATTATTTTCAATCTTCTGTAGTTTTGTGTAACAATCGAAGTTATGTAAAAAAGTTTTCCGAGCAAAATTAAATAATTATATATATTTTTTGAATAATGTGAATACACTCGTGGATACTAAAATAAATTCAGTTTTCAATTTTTGAAACTACTCACAGAATTAATTGCTAGTATGATAATCACATTTTAATAAGATTTTATCTAATTTCACTTATCATCTATATAAAAAAGACCATGAGGAGAATTACAGAACGAACGGTTGAGAAACGTCATGAAAGTTATTCAATAATTGTACAATGATAAAGCTTAAATTGGCCTTTATTAGCAAACTCGGAAGAATGAAATTTTCGAATCGTTGAAAATCACAATCTGTTTAAAAAAATTTTTTCTTTCGCTTGTCACAATAATATTACAAACAATTTTTGTGTAATTATGACTTTATATACGTCATTATTTTTCATTACATAATTAATTAAACCCAAAGAGATACCATTCGTCAGAAAACCTAAATAAATAGACACTCCGTATTAAAAAATGAAAATATAATATCATACTACATACTCAGTACAACAAATACAACAGTCGTACTATTCTCAGCTTTTGTTACGACTGTAATTTACGAAATATCAAAAACAAACACTAACAAATAATAATAAAGATAAAAAAATTCATTGGACCAATAAAAAGAAGATAAATCATGCTTAGTTAAGAGAAACAGGAACTGCACTTTGAAAACTATTTTCCTCGTCGCAATCATGTGAAGCAGAACACGTATTCCTTTTCTCATTTCTCAGGATTCATAGCAAAAGTAGAATGTTTGTATAGTAGAACACGTACGTCTTTTTTCGAATGTAAATACGTGCTATTTTTTATCCCAGAACAAACGCAATATAAAATGTCTTCATTGGAAAATTCAAAGCATGATCTGCACGAGCACGAATAGATAAGACCCACTGCTGATAACGTTTCGCCAATGTAAACTGCTGGAAAATCCGTATCACAATTTTTCAATCATTTACCGTCTAATTTGATTTAACTCTAGAAATTCCTAATAAAATTTTATTTAATTAAAAATATAATATGATATTCAACCAATTTATAATAAAAATATTATTTTGAAGAGTAATTTGATTTGATTTAACATTTATTTAATAATCAAATGGAAAATTCAGGTCAAAATCTAGCGTAATAAATTTGCTATTTAAATGTATTTAGTGCAAAATGAACAACTTCTGAAAAAGGTAGGTGCCTTGGATTGACATTTAAAGGTGTGAGTGAGCGGGTTCAAAATCGGTGTGACAGGTGTACACTGTGCAGTGTACAATGTGAAAGTCGAGAGGGAATTCTGAATGGAATCTAGGCTATGGCATTCCTCTCTTGTGATTTTTTCTCTCGTGATCTCGTGTACAACACAAGACCGATTAACGTAGAAATTCGAGGCCTCAAAAAAGTATAAATAAAGTACAATTTAAACCACACATTTTTACTCTATTAACGACTATTATTTTACGAAAGTTTCGAAATTGTATCCATTAAAATCAATCAGAGCCCAACGAATTTTTATGCTTTTCAAATAGAATTAGCTCAATTTTGAACGCTTCGAAAATAAAAGGCCTTCAAATTGGAAGCTTCGAAAAACGGCCTTCGCATTTACACGCTTTGAAATTCTCCTTTCAAAATTAAACGCTTCATTCAATTTGGTCAATAGAGTCAAGCCCGCTGTGGCTTTAAAAAAGAAGTAGAAACCAAAATAGAATAGAAAAATTATTAAATTGATTAGAAACTTTTTCATTATCTGTTTTAAAATAAATATTGAAAAAGAGATGTAACCCCAATTATTCAAACAAAAATCTTAAATAGATAGCAATTTTTAGGAAATTTATACGGAAAGTCCACAAATATTAATGACTAATTTGAAGTGTGATTGCATATGATTACTAATGATGACTACGAGTGAATGGAGCTGTTTGAATCAAAATTCTGGTTCTTTGAAAGAAGAAGCCTTATAAAATCCGCTAACAATCAAATTTATTGGACACTGATTGTGAAATGTAACTGCGGAGCAGCCAAATTCAAATGAGTGGAAATTCGAACGTTTTCAAATTAAAATATTTTTCAATTTTCACATCTGTCAATATGATACTCTCCATTTTCGTACAAATAACCAGCTCCAATAATTAACACCCGGGCAATTTTCAGAAAACACCTAACCTCAAATAATCCACAAATCACAACACTAAAAAACTAATCCGGCGACAATGTAAATATACAAAAAGATGGAAAATCATCCATTTCCGGGCGCGAACTTAACAATATTGAATCATCATCGTTCGGCGTAATTTTGTTTCCCAGTTGTTGGAATTTCAACCCGGAATTTAGGATCAAGAAGGAAATTCTAATTTGTAAAAACACCCGTGGTGGTTGGTTGTACGAAAGTTGTATAGTTGTTCGCGATGGGTGTGCCAGACTGTTGACCATCTGATTCAACCCCATGAGGCCCCCTTACAATTCGCATTCATAAAATCAATCTCGCAACCGAGTCGTCCGGCCGACGGAGGTAGAGGCGTTGTCAAAATTGAAAAAATGAAGCTCACCTCGCACTCTGAGATCATCCGAGTCGATCAGGATATTAGCATACTTCAGACTTGGCCTCGCTTTTGTACAAAGCGAAATTCCACGACACTATAAACACGCGATATCCTTTCCAATGGCTGACACGGCTGGTTCGCTGGGCTGTCAATGCTTCGCGATTCGCGTCGTTTTACGAGCACTCTCGGCAATTTCGCCCACTAATTCACCAAACACTGTCACACTCACGCACTAAAGGTTTGAGGAAATGTGTTTTGGAGTAATTTTCCATTAGATACGCGATTAAAGTCACAATTTTGAGCAGGAGCTCTACGTACCAACACGAAAGTCGGAACTCGAATCTTGACTGAGTGCTACACGAAGCAGTGAGCACAAGACAAGACTGGCGAGGAGACACGCCTGCCAACTGAAAACAGCATCAAGTTCGAAAGCAGGAGTGTATCAAAGGTTTTTGTAGCCCTCTTTATTTCTCTTAAGTTTTTGATACTAATTTGAAATTGCATAATTCTAATCGAGTGTCTATTCATCCAGCTTTTCCCACGGATGGTATTGGCAGGACGGACAAATTTTCCTTTCCAATTTAGCCAATAAAATTTTCAAGATTTCGCATTCATCTTAAAAAGCTGGGCGACTAGCTACGATCTAATTTTAAACCCACGTAATTAAAAATTATTTCGATTCGAAAGCAGCGAGGGGATATCCACTAGATTTCAAGAAAAAATTCTCGGTTCATCTGGCGTTTGAATCAAAGCTTTCTTAAAAATAAAATAATAAAAAAGGCCGGAACACCTTTTCCAAAGTTTTTAGATACTTTGCTGGTTCTGGAGCGTGTCTGCTTTCCGCATTAGAGATAACACCAGAATGCAAAACGGGTCTGGATTTGATACTCGACTCACATTAAAACGGCGAGTTCTTATCTTTATTATTAAAAGCGTTCTGTAAAATATGTTTTGATGCTCTGCAGTGGTATTTATAATAACATGACTGGATGGTCCACGAAACAAGACCGCGAGCCCTATTTTTGTTTTTACGAGCAGGCAGGTTGGTAATACTACCTCTCTGGGTGTTTGGGTAGAAAGGTCGTACAACTGTGAGTACTGCATGAGTACAACGTGAGTACAGCTGCACTCCATGATTGGCTGCAGTGAGCTGTACTCAAATCCAGGGTAACTGGCGCCAAACCAGTCTCACGTCTACGTCTCATTGTTACGTGAACAATTTTTTTTAACACCAAACCAATAATTTAAAAAAATTATATCAGCGAATACTTTTGAAAATAATAATTTCAATCATTTTCAAATATTGAAGCTTTATTTAACATTTCAAACCCATTTATCAGAGAAGAATTCCAAGAAAATTTTCCATAGGATATTAATTTTATTTTTAATTTACAACCACATCTGCCTGCAATAAAACTATTTCTTGAACGGGAAATGGATTCAACTCAAATTATTAATCAGCAGAGAGTCCTCAGTTACACAATTGAAATTGTGGTGGAATCCCCTTGCCGTTCACGACTGATTATATTTTTATCAACCTTTTTCTTGACTGAATGAATGAAAGCGTAGAGAGAAAGTACAAGAATAAAAAATGAATAACATAAAGAAGGAAACTGCAGTAAAAAAATTGGTATGAAAATCAGATTCGAGTTTTAGTATTATTAAACACAAGTCTTCTTATATATTTCAAATTTTTTACCGATTAAACTTATTGAGCTTCTGGATAGTGTAAGGGCATATAAAATTCAGGTGGCCGTTCTGACTGGCCCCTGTTGTCTTTAAAATCGATTTTGAAAATTATATTTTTGAAATATACGTCTTTGTAGGAAATTTCAAAGCCATATATTTCAAAAATTTAATTTTCAAAATTGATTTTAACGACAACAGGAGCCCGCGGGAACGGCCACTTGAATTTTATATGTCCTTTACACTATCCAGAGGCTCAATTTTTTTTTTTTTTATTTTTTTTTTATTTTAAGCATGTATTGTAATTTTCGCAATTAAAAATTGATGTATCTTTTCCAGAAATATCTAATACATAAAGCTATGACTATGATTCTTGTCAATTATGTTTCCTGTACATAATTTTACACGCTTTCTACTTCCAAGAAAAAGAGAACGTATGTATGTAATTTTTAAATATATTTGTTTAACTAGTATTTTTCTAAGATTGAATAAAGTCTTGAATTTTTATCCATCGATTTTTACAAATGAAAAATTAAATTCCAAAATATATACACATCTCATTATTATAAATATTATTATATGTAAGTAATAAAAAAAATTCTAATAAATCCTCACCATTCCTGAATTTTCTGCGTATCATATTTTTAAATAAATTGAAAAAATTGGAAGGCTTTTTAGTTCTACTAAAAATAGGAACATCCTTCTATTTTGCATTGCTTTTGCCAAAAGCAGCGCGACATAAAATTATCCCGCGAATTTTTTTAAGATATTTTAAAACTGTTCTTGAAATTTTTTCATTTTTTTTTTTATTTTTTTATATTTCAAGACATTTATAATTATTTTAAAGGATTTAAAGATATTTTAAATGATTTCAAAATATTTTAAGAGATTTAAATACATTTTACGTAATCCTTCGAATCTCTTGGAATTTTTTGACAACAAAGTGTTCAATATTTTCGAAATATATGGTAACATATCACTTTTTTAAGATAGAATAATCGCAAAAGTTTGAAGTAGAGCTACACTATATTAAAGTAAGTTCTCCACTCTCATTTAAATGCAAAACTTACAGATTACCATTCATCTCATGCGTACATAGTGAGGCGTAATTGTGTCGTAACTGAGTCAAATGCTCGAAAAGAAATAATCATAGAAGTTCTGAAAGAGCAATTGCTCGAGTGAGCAGCACTGAACGCGTCACTAAAACCTTTTGGTCTGCACCTGCAAGTCTTCTCCCTAGCTATCAGGCGATGAAAATCAAACATGTATGATGCATCACCTTTACCCACTTTAGATTTTATTTTTATAGCGCGGAATTGTAAAATTATGGAATATAGTGAAGATATGAGAGGATGGAGGCAGAACATAACATATAATAATACATTAATACCCCATGAATCTAATTTTCCAGGTAGCATGAAAACAAGAAGCTTTATATAGAGCAAAAGTAGGTAAAGAGTTAGATTGATTCTCGACTCTCGAGCTTTTGGTCTCAGGGGACACTATTGTGGCCTACCGGACTTAATTCGCCCGCAAAAGGTCATCGCAAAGCTTTTGTTCTAATTCTATTCGTGTCATGAACGCTCTAAAGGCTCATTAAAATTTCTGAGTATCGACAAAATAATATGCATGCAATTGAAAGATGTGCCTCTTAGAATTTTTCTTCTATTAAAACTTCTGAATACAAAATGCAATTGCTATAAAGTTTGCATCTGCCAAACTTCCAGACGTTCATCAAAATTACACGGAGAGAAAGATATGGTTGGGCCAACCATGAAAATGGAAAAATATTGGGCATCCATATCCATGGTTGATGTAACCATATTTACGGTTGTTGCAGCCAAAGTTTGGTCACCGCAACCATTCAACTGCTTAGCTTAGACATTTTTTTGGTTGCAATGACCAAATTTTGGCTCCAGCAACCCTAATGTGGTTGCAGCAACCAAAGATATGGTTGCCCCATATTTTTCCATTTTCATGGTTGGCCAACCATATCTTTTCTCTCTGTGTAAAATCGCATCCCCAGAAATAATTGAATGTTCTTAAAAAAATTGTACTTCCAAGTCAGTAGTTGTTTCAGGTGCAATTGCGAGCAATGGAAGGACATTCGTGATTGGTATTCTGCGCGTTGGAATGCGTTCGAGGGAATACGGTTCACAGCATATACACATGTCTATGGTATATATTCACGTCAATATAGATCATAGGATACATGTGCTATATATACACATCTGTAAGATACGTTGACAGATACGTGGAGTAGACATATGATCCAACATCCATAAGATCCACCCCATCCTTTAAATGCTTCTAGCCCAAGCAGCTTATATGTAACTTATATTTGCGAGTTATAACTGAAAGTCACTGAGCCTTGACCTCTTCACGCATTCCAAAGAAATTTCAGAACGTCGAAGAGAGAATGAGGAGACCGCAAGAAGAAGTTACGTTACGACTCTGTAATACAGAGGACAATGACCGAATGCATCACAAACATCAGATGTACACAATACGGTTTGTAAAGACATGTTATGAATAGCATGATGCAGGCACCTAATTCTTCACTCAATGAATCGAATTAAAAATTAGCGTTCCTCTTCAGATTCTCATATCTTCTTTTGGATAATTCCAGCACATAAAGAAGATATGTAATTTTAGTATTATCATTATCATTAACAATTCTATTCTAAAAATCTAAACCTTGTAGTTCTGCGTGGGTTGGGTGCTGTGACCTAAAATGATACGAAACGTGAAGGTTGTGTTATCTCTATGATAAAGCTTGAAATATAGCTATATTTACTTTTAACAGTTTAAGCTTAAAAATTCGCCATTCTCAAAAACTTTAAGAATTAAATCATCAAAAGAGTCCTTTTATTATTAACAAAGTTAACTTTCTCAAAGGGTGAAAAAATGTTAATTATATAGAGAAGTAACCGATGTAAAACATATGTATTCATTGAGAAGTGCACTTTAGTTGAGGGCTCGTTTATATCCGGAAGAATAATTCCGAGGAAACCCGAATATGTTCTTTCACGAATGCCTTCAGTGATTCACTATAAGTTATTCGTGCATTTTTCGTTGTTTAATCTTTTAAAGTAACGAGTCCTCAATTTTTCATTCTTATTTTCTTGAATTTTGTAAGACTGCTCGCAGATTCAACGTAACTCGAAAATCTACGGGTTTCCAAGTTTTTTAATCCTGAAAATTGTAAGCTGAAGTTTCTAGATTTGAAGGCATCCGAAATGGTATGCACTTTGGGGTTTCTGAAGACTTATTGAAGGAAAAAGTCCAAGTAATAAAAGTGATTCTGAGAATATGAAATATGGGTGGAGTGTAAGATTGTGAAAAGATATATCGAGCTATAGGAAAAGCCGTGTGTACAGTTCATACAAATTGGGATCTATATCTTAATTATGCTCTGTCCATTGTGCTACTGTTGCCACTGTCATTCATCAAGTTCCTCTCTCACATTCTATAGTCACCCCTATAAATATCCAAGCTATTGTTAAATAGTAATTCCAAATGTCTAAATCACAGCTCCACCCTCCAAACGACTATTACTGATTCGAATACGCACGCGATACATTAACTGAACACCAATTTTATATACGTATAAGGGGAAAAATCTCTCACATATATTTCCTTTAATATCCTTCTTGATGAATGAATTCATTCTTCCCTTTTTCAATATTAAATTTAAGGTACACCCTTTTTAAGTTTGATTCACTTTGAGCACTTTAACACTGTGAGAGTCACATTTTATGCAACAATTTAATATCATCTCTTGATTATAGCTCTAAATGAGCTTCGCGGAAACATGTAATAATATTTTTATATTTATTTTTATTCTGGTAAGCATAATTGTACACTTGAGACTCTACTGCTAAAAATTTTGATGGATTTTATTATTTTGTGTGTTGAAGATAATAAATTAACCATTTTAAAGACCTTAGTCACGAACATTCTTGGAATTTTGTCAAAAAGTAAATTGCCTTAATAAGTCTATAAAATTAAAATCTCGTATCATATTCTACCCATCTCCATTCAGTTTGTTTATCATGTTGTTTCCTATCTAAAAAAAAATGTTACCATATATCACAAAAATATCGAACACATTGTTGTTAAAAACCCGATGTGGAATTTTAAGTAATTTTAGGAACTTTTAAGAGATTTCAAGAGATTTTACGAAATATAAAGGAATTTCACAAGATTTTGTAGGATGTTGAAGGGAGTTTAAGGAATTTTATGAGTGCGAAACCGAGAAATTAATCGCGCACAGAACGCGCGGGTGATATTTACTAATGATAAAAAAAAAGAAGTGTTTGTGAATGAAAAGAAACAAAATTTAAAAAAAAATTTAATGTTTTTACAGCCCACTCTCTAAAATTTAAATTATTGAGAAATAGGTCACTGAATCAAATCAGTAAGGATTATCACTGAAGTGATATAGTAACCATTTTCCAGCTTTTGAAATCAGTGAAATCTGACTGATTCAAATTTAGAGAGCACCAACTTGGTACCAAGTGTGTGAACATATGTATTTTTATCTACGTGAATTGTGTGCGACAGTCGGACGTGTAATATTGTGCAAATGAGTTGGAAATCTTGTATATGATGGGTGCAGAATAATTTTTGCCGTCATGATATAATGTGGAATGGTCAGTATATATTTTGCAACAATACAGACTCTACATTGTACAATGAGGGGCGAATGATAATGTGCACCTCATACATCCCTGACATTCATATTCACAGTTATATGAGGTGCCCGAGAAGGTGCCCCGCTGACTTTGCATGTAGAGCGCATCAATAGGGGCCCATCATTCGATTAATGTGCTTTCAGCACGAAGTTGGAAATGGCAATTGCCCTTCCTTGCGTGGTTAATGCGAGGTCATCGTCAGATCGTCCGTCTCTCAGTACAATCTACAATTCCACAAGCGGTGGCGGGCGCCTGAACGCCGTTAGTCCACGATATCGCAGGGACAATTCTAAGTCTCAGACCCGTATAGTCACTTGTTATTATTCAGCATTCTCTCCTATCCACATTCACACTCAATATGAATAATGAATATATCCTCTTAACAATAACAATTTTCTGTGCTAACTGTATTTTGCGTTAAATTCCATTTACAATGTATAGTATACCCCTCTAGACGTAAAATTTTGTTATCACATTACTCTTATTATTCTGATCTCAAAACGGTTTTCTTGTTTTGGCGTCTATGTCAGAAACTTTGTGCCTTTTCGCTTTTTATCACCACTCCTGGTACAAGTCGAAACTTCCGTAAAAGTAAAATAAAACCGGAAAAGAAGAACCGAAACTCTTTCTTTGTCCCAGAGATCGATAAGTCGACGTTATCTGTAAGCATTACAATGACGCAAAGTACTTTCAGGTTCCTTCAACTTTCGGCAGAAGTCTTGTATGCGTTTGCTCGAAAGTGGACATTGACTTTTTTTTTAAGTAATAAAAGAAAGTTTGGATTGATTCTTATACCCTTTTACTTATAGCTAAATTGAATATTAATTATGCTCGCTTCTGAAAGTGAAAAAAATTCAAAATCATATGTATGTTGATATTTCTTTCATTCGATATAAAATTACACATACATGTACCTTCTCTTCAGAAAATGTTTCTTTGTACTCAATATACTTTGATGGAATATTGGAACAGGAATAAAAATTGATTCAAAGAAGAAAATTGTGCCTGTCTGGGTCTTGTGTGAGACAAAGTTTATCTGACATCAGGAGAACTTTTCTCTATTTACTTTTTCTATTACCCACTCCACTTCACTTCTTTCGATAAGTTTTTCTTAAGGAGTATATATAGAGAGAAAAGTCAACAGATTAAAATTTTCACATCGTTCTTAATGAAAGACAAGAGGAAGCAACAAATCTATCCTGTGGGAACTGGAAAGAATAAACCACTGTAAGGAATATAGGGACAGACAAAATTGAACTCTGAACCTTCGACTTCTAATAATTTTTTTTTCCTCCACTTATAAGACTTTCCAGGAATTCTTTAACAGGAGTCCAATTTCTAGGCCGCTCCCCATGGTGGTCGTCAAGATCACCCAGAACGTGAAATTCGACACTAGAGTATTCACATAAATATTCTAGAGTAGACAATTTCTTTAATTTGCACACATGCAGATTAAGGTCAAGAAAAGTGAATTAATGCATATACATATTATACAAGTAATGCATACAGGCATTAATCAATAATTGCTTTTGGAAATTTAGAAACATTCAAAATGTAAGGCATTCATTGTGCGTGAACGAAATAAACTATGCTTATAAGTTGGGATCGTTGCAATGAGAGTATTCGACCCTTGTGACGTGTAGGACATGTAATACGTGCGGGTAGCATTCAAGGACCTCACACATAAACCCCATTCTACGTACCACAAACCCACCAGATAGTAATTGAATAAGAACCGCAACTGGACCGGACCCTCTAACGTTGCCGACGATTAGGGTGCATTGAATTCGATTACGTCTATGTTATTAGGACATAAAGGGATTGACTTTAAGGCGTCAGCTTAATTTCACCAATTTTACTAATTTCAATTAATTTTTTACTCATCTTTTTACTTCCTTCTGTAACATTTAGTACATATATTAAAAAAATGACGTAAATAAGAACCATAAACAGTTTACAAGATCCAGATTCCAGAAAATGTACACTGTAAAAAATTTCGGGAAATTTCCCTACAATTTCTTAGGGAATATTCCACGTTTTTGGTAGGCAAGATGATTTTCGCGAAAATTTGAGGGAATTTTCCGAAAACGTCTGGAAATTTACTAAAAATTTTACAATACATACAATTTTTTAGAGAATTTCTCTAAATCTTTTGTTAATTTATCGGAAAAATTAGGGAATATCCTCTAAATCTTTGTGTATCGAAAAATACCTATTATACATTGGGAATTTTTTCAAAAAATTGTTTATTTTCCATTTAAGTTAGTTAAATTTATTTCAAAGGTTCTATTGGTCAAGCGGAATATGTAACAACATTGGTTAATTAATTTTCAGTGTATTTAAACAAATTCCATTTGTTCCATTCCATTTGTTTAAATAATTTTTTTCCAAAAATTTGTCGCACTGTCAGTTTGTTATTATTAAGTGACATAAATTTATTTTAAAATATTCTCCAATTCTCTAAACAAAAAATTCTGATATATAAATAAAATTAAGGAAATTTCCCAAACATTTCGTGGGAAAAATTCCAGAAAAG
>JAUESH010000043.1:3328470-3356272 GCA_032275165.1 Synergus magnus
TTATTATTGTGAGCGTGAAGTTGCGGAAAATAAATTTGCTCTTATGGCAATTACCACATGCCCTTAAGGGCCTGTGGCATGTGGTAATTACCATGAGAGCAAATTTAGTTTCCTCAATTTTACGCTTGCAATAATAAATATTTTTTGCTAAAACTAGGTCATTTATCTCCGTCTATACGAAACAGAGGTAAATGGCCTAGCTTTAGCAAAAAATATTTATTAATGCAAGCGTAAAATTGGAGAAACTAAATTGCTCTTATGGTAAAGTATCACACATGCCCTTAGGTTCATTCATCTGCTTGTTGATCGGCTATGGCGGGAATTTTAAATGTTGAAATATTTCTAAATAAAAAATTGCGGTCCTTTTCAAATAAAGCGTAAATCAATATGGAAGAAACATATTTTTGTAGTGTTCTGTGTGCAAACAATGTGAAATGAAGTGCTGAAAATAATTTATGCGTAAATACGTGACCAAACAAACAGAGGCATGAATGCACTTTAAAGGGTCGTAGAATCCGGGAGATTAGCAATTTGTTGTTATTTTTGTAGAAATGGACTGCTGACTTCCCCCACGGAGTCGATGTTTCTATCCCACGTGGGCTCATTTTAAAACTTTCAAAAAGTATTAAAATAAGAATTACAAAGGGTGTAATTAATTTCTAATCTCATTTTTGGTATAAAGTTGGAGTTTTAAAATGGAATTTATGGAAAATCTGGGAGAAATAGTGCCTGAAAAGGCGATGATGTGAGTAAATTTTCTTCAAACGGAAACATAACCTCAATAATAACATGTCAAAATTTATATGCATGTTTTATTCATCAGCTTGAGCGTTTTGAAATTTATTTGTTTTTTATTTTCAATCTTAAAATTAGTGCTCTCCGTTTCAAGCGTCTTGTGTCTTCATAATTTCATAAAAAGATAAAAATATATCAGAAATTTAAAACTTTCCTAGACAGATTAATCACCTGTTAAACATCAATAGAAAACTATCATTGTTCGATTACCTATTTTATCATTGATAATGGATTCACCGTCGTATTGTAGTTTGTCCCCATTAAAAAGTCGGTAAAAAATTGTTTTCACAGATTATGCTGTGAATGCGGAACGCAAATTGAGCCAAACCCTGCAAACATGTGCGTAGCATGTTTACGAACTCAAGTTGATATCACGGAGGGAATTCCAAAACAAGCAAATTTAAATTTTTGCAAAAGTTGTGAAAGGTAATTTAAAGTCTTTTAAGAGTTTTCAAAGTCGAGGAATTAGTTATAAGCAAATTAAATAACTCTAAAATTAATGTTTACTAAAATAAATGAAGAATACACATATAATGAAAATGTAAATACAAATTAATTTTAAATTATAGGTATTTGCAACCTCCGTCAGAATGGATTCATGCATCCTTAGAATCACGAGAGCTATTGTCTCTTTGTTTAAAAAGGTTGAGGGGCCTCAGCAGAGTTAAATTAATTGATGCTGGATTTATTTGGACTGAACCTCATTCCAAGAGGCTCAAGGTAATTATTTAATTTGTATTTTTATTACATGCTCATTTGTATAAATAATATTTTTATTATTATTACTATAAAATAGGTGAAATTAACCGTCCACGCTGAAGTTATTGGAGGTGCCGTTTTACAGCAAGTTTTTGTCGTTGAGTTCACTGTAATTCATCAAATGTGTGATGATTGTCACAGAACTGAAGCTAAAGATTTCTGGAGAGCATCAGTAAGTGAAAAAAGTTGTTACTTAAAAAAAAATAATAAAATAAAACGTTAATTTTATTTGATATAATATTATAGTAAGTTAATTTGATGAAAATTATAAAAACTAATAATTATTCTAGGTACAAGTGAGACAAAAAGCAATAAACAAGAAGACGTTCTTCTATCTGGAGCAACTCATTTTGAAACACAAAGCTCATGAGCAAACTTTAGGAATAAAGGCCGTCAATGGTAATTACTTTTCTTATATATCTAAAAATTTATGTATTTAAAATGTAAAATAAATCTAGAAGTCATTTCTAATTTGAATTTAATCTTCTTTCTCAGATGGAATCGATTTTTATTTTGCAAATGAAGCAGCTGCTCGGAAGCTGGTAGATTTTCTCGTAGCAGTTCTGCCTTGTCGATATCAGCATTCAAAGAGATTAATATCTCACGATATCCACAGTAATAACTACAATTACAAATTTACCTACAGGTACGATTTTCATCTTCCAAAATACACAAAATTTCCCAAGAAAAACAGTTAGTTTGAATTTGAAAAATGTTTAACTTCCAGCGTTGAAATCATTCCAATTTCGAAGGAGAGTGTTGTTTGTCTTCCAAAGAAACTTACTCATCAACTGGGTGGAATAAGTCCCATTTGTTTAGTTCTCAAAACAACAAGTGCGTTGCATATAATTGATGCTGCATCAGGTCAAGGTAAAAAGAATAATCTAGTAATCTAATTTTTAACCGTAAACAAAAGAAATAATTTCCTGATTATTTTGTAAGTTATTCATATCAAGAACATTGAAACATTGTTTTAAATTTACTGAAATTTTCTTTATCTTTTAACTTACTCACAATACAATAGGACTTTCAGTTTCTTTCTGTTTGAATACAAAATATAGGGGATTTCTTTGGATTAAAAAAATTCTTTCTTAACATTTTTTTATCATTTGATGAAATACTTATCTATAATCAACTTCGAAGCCCAGATAAATTTCTCAATCGTTTTATTTTCTATCTGATGCATATTTCATGATTAGATAATAATAGCAATTATTTTCGAAACATGATCTACAAAAATGACTAACCTTGAATTTTGAACAATTTTATATTTTGCAATCTATCCAGAATTATAAAATGAATTATTAATAAACCATTTTTATATATTTTTGCAGTTGCAGAAGTAAGTGCAACTGTTTTTTGGCGACAGCCGTTCAAAAGTATTTGCAACCCGAATCAATTAACAGAATATGTCGTAATGGATATCGAACCTATAAAAGATAAGGAGAAGAAGGTATTTCCAGGTCAAGGGGCGATTTCAAATAAGGTAATTCTAAAAATATATACAATAAACAATTTAGTGAAATAGGACACTAGGGTATGTATCTCTTATTTTTGCAATCAGTTTAGAACATAAAGTATCATAATGGTATATGGTATATAACCATTGATAAGAATCATATAAGAATCCTAGCCATTGCCTCATTTTCTCTAATCGAGGTAATAATTTAAACTCTGTTTACACAAGTTTGCAATTACCACGTCTGGAAATTTTTTTAAAAATGGCTCTTTAATTACACAATCGGTTCTTATTTATGCATTGATTGAATCGAACCAAATATTATTTTAGGACTCATTGAAATTCATTATAAAGAAAAAATGATCTTTTATTACAACAACATATATATTTAGTTTTCACCAGCTGAATAACTAAACCATGAAACAAAGAGAAAATATGCATATCGTCAGTCCTTGTTGTGAATGTTTTTTTTTCAATCTTTATTAGGTCACGATCGTCGCATTTTTTTAATCTGTCTGTCATCATTATATGACTGAAAACTAAAAATTTCCATGTAGTTTTATAACTTATTTACAACTTAATTGGCATCTAAAGACTGTGAAAAATATTGCAAGAAAGAAAACACTTATTAAAACCACCAGTTTTATTAAAATTCGAAGAGTTATATTAATTCTTACATAATACTGATTCAATTTTCAGCACGTAATTGCTGATGTATGGCTCGTAAGAGCAGCAGAATTGGGAATAAACGAGAATATGATTCACGCTCGCACTCACCTGGGTCACATTTTGAAACCAGGAGATTCAGCTCTTGGGTAAGAAAACTCACGAATTTACATTTTATAAAAAATCAAATAAAGGTCTAATATAAAATTCTAAATTAAACTCAATTCTGTAATTTACATTAAATCATTTTATTTTAGATACGCTATGGCCGATAGCAACATAAACGATTCAAACTTTGAAAAATTGAACTCTGACCTCATTCCCGATGTGATTTTGGTAAAGAAATTTTATAGAAGGGACAAAAACGCTCGTCGTCATCGATTGTGGAAGTTGAAGCATCTCGCCGAGGACGTGGTTAGCATGAGCACGGAAAACAAGTAAGTTCCTTCGCCTTGTCCTCGATAAAATGTATCAATGATGCAGATAGACCTTTGGGAATTACCAAGTTAATTACATGATTTATATGATTTAAATCTCCTTACGGTTTTTATTTTTATTTTCAACTCGATTTTTTTTTCAGCGAATACAACGAATTCTTGGACGATTTAGAAGAGGATCCTGAAATGAGACAAACCATAAACATCTTCAGGGACACGAAAAAACAGGTTCCAGTTGATGCAGATGATCAACTTGATCCCTCATTCCCACAAATCTCTCTGGAGGAAATGCTCGATGATCTTTTCATTGACGACGTTGAAATGTCAGAAGCTTTCGAGTGAGATTGAAATGAGATGATTCGATTGTAAAGGAAATATACTAATATGAAAAATGAGTACGAAATACAGAAAATAAATGGAAACCTAGAGAATATTTTTTTAAATCAAATTACGTAACAATTTGCGTCAGTCAACAAAATAACGTACATTATATGAAGAATCTTTCTTATTTATTTACACTTAGTTAGAAAATCTAAATTATTATGTTGCTTTAATTACAAAAATTAATGGGATTGTACGGGTAAACGTTGAAGGTGAAGGTAAATAAAGATAAGTGTCGAGTACATTGCACGAGTCCTATCAATTGAAATCACGATTGGTCTCTAGAGGCAATTAAAATGTCGTATCGGTGTCGAATATTCACGTGGAGAGGCGGAAAAATGTTGTGGTAGTGGGGTTGGTACTTTAAGTAGGTAAAGATCGCTCTTATGAAGTTCACAGTAATTCTGCTATTCTGGTAGTAGTGAAATCCAATATGAGGATTTTCAAGATTTGCCTCGCTAGTTTGGTACTCTTCGCAATTGGATTTTTTACTGCTAATTGCTTTAACGGTAGATTGATTATTTTATATTTAATTTAAAATCGAGATCTTTTATCAATAATATTATTACACTTTTTTTAAAATCCTGTTTTAAAGTTTGATTGTCAGTTTATATTATATTTTATCTGTTTTCCTTTCGGGTTCTCTAAACTATGTTATTAATTCTTTTGATACCGATTTCGGGTTTAAAATATTTTTTTAATTACAAATGTAGTTTTTTTTATTTTTTCTCGGAGAAATGAGCTTATACTTAATTCGCTTTTTCAACGAAAATTATAAAATTTTTAAAAAATTGTATCTTTGCTATGATTAATACTTGAATAAGCGAGTAAAAATTCAATAACAAAGTAATATGACAATTATTTAAGTTCACGTGTGTATACAGAATAAATTTAGCGTTCTTGCTTATGTAATTAAATTATTATTAAAAAATTCAAAAGATTTCCTGTTTGAAAAGAGTATAAAATTATGTAAACTTTATTTAGTAAAATCTTGAAAAAAAAATCTTCAAGAAACATTCATATGATGATTAATTATTTATTTTTAAAGATGTATTAGAAAAAGAATAAGAAAATAAATTTCTAACTTCGTAAATGAATTAGATCAATTATAGAATGGATACAAAAAAGCAAATCTATAGAGTCTCTTCATGACTAGTGAAAAAAATAGATAATGAATACATTACGCAAGTTCTTTTCGATCGATTAAATTTTATCAGTTGAAAGACATTGATTCAACATAATATATCACGCAATTTTCCAGACTTCGCCCCATAACTCTATTTTTTTATTACAGATAAAAGTGATTCTAGTGCATCAAAAATTTGTTTCCTACACATAAAGATTAGAGTAGAAATATAAAAATACACTTTATTCAATAAAAATAATTTCACTAAATAAAATCTAAAGTTTATTTAATGTTAATATTAGATGGAAAATAGCAATTTAAGACTGAATTGAAAAGCGTCTTGAATTTGAAAGATTAAATATCGATCATTCTGTGATAAAATCTAATTCCGATATAATTGATTCGAAAGTCTCAATCGCAATCAATAAGATATATGTAAATGTTATCTTTATGACAATAAATGATACCTTGTTAATCAATGGAAATAATCAAGAGCTTAAAACTTAATTCTTTTACTATTCAATATAATAGTCTTGAAAAATTTTTAAACTTATCACATTATTAAATTAAAAAAAAATCGTGAAATCATTTCTTAAATCCGTATCTTATGATTTAATTTACATTTTACATCAATGTGGAATTTGTTAAAAATAGCAAACGAATCACAAGGTCTCAAATATTTTCGCATTTGTTCAATAATTTCGTAAACTTTGAATTAATTTGTTTGAACAATTTTTCATCGTGTATTTATTTTCAGGTGATTGAGATAAGAACTGAGAATAAACCAGACAAAAGCAAATATGTTCTGAAAAAAAATTTAATCACTTAAATAATATGCCTGTTAAAATATTTTGAATAATTTTACATACAAATGTTTCTTGAAACTAACATTTTTTAATGATTTATCCAATTTTTAAATTCTTTGATTTTTTTTATATAGTGGTTGACATCAAAGCAGACATTTTGAGTGCTGAAATTGAATTATGGGTCAGATCAGGAATTCAATCGAATATTTTGAAGGAGGCAGTTAAAGCTTTAGCCTTACCAACTGCTCTTCAGAGAAAAGATTGGAAAACTTTTGAAGGAATTCAAGCTGTCACCGTTTGCACCATTTGTCAGATTTTAGTGAAAACTATTGTCACTTTGAGAAAAGGAGGTACACCTCCAGAAAAAATCACGAAAACTATAGCTGATTTGTGTACGATTCTTAATCTTCAAACTGAAGAAGTTTGCACTGGAGTTGTAGGTTTAAATGCTGTGAGTAAATTGGTTTAATTATATTTTTCAAGAGAAAGTAAATTACATATAAAATTTGACATTTTTCAATTAAAACAGATAAATTTTAAAAAGTTTAAATAAAAAGCGATCAAATATTGTTATTTAAATTTAAGAGTCTCTAAAATTGTAATCTTTTTCAGCCAATTATCTTGAAAATTGTCGACACCAAAGAAAAGGTTCACGCCCGAGATATTTGTGGAGTGATTTTGCAAAGTCAAGAATGCAACACGATCAGTGAAGAATTCAAATGGAATATTACAGTAGATATAAGTCCACCAAAAAAAAATTCAGTTTCAAAGACCGACGAAACAATCAAGATTGTACAAATAACTGATATTCATTATGATCCCAGTTATGAAGTCAATGGGAATGCAGATTGCAATGAACCAACTTGTTGCAGAGCTGGTCAAAATTCTACAAATAAAAGTAGTAAATTGGCTGGATATTGGGGAGATTATAATAATTGTGATGCCCCTTGGCACGCTTTTGTCGATGCTCTTAATCAAGTGAAGAAAGCTCATGGGGTAAACATTTCTCAAGATAGAATACAATAAGTCTCAACATTAAATAAAAATTTTATAATTCATTTTTTAAAATGAAGATGTAAATTATTTAAGTTTTTTTTCAGAATGTCGAACATATTTACTTCACTGGTGACATAATAGATCATGGAGTTTGGGAAACAACGAAGGAGGGCAACACAGAAATTTTAGTGAAAAGCTATAATTTGATCCGAGACACTTTCCCGGATAAGAAAGTCTATCCAATTATGGGAAATCACGAGCCGAACCCACTCAATGTGTAAGTTTAAATTTAAAAAAGTGTTTAGTTTACGAAATTGGAAACATCCGGAATATTAAAATTCATTTTTTCTTAGCTTCGCACCCCATGATATAGCAGACGAGGAACTAAGCACAGTTTGGCTTTACGAATTGATGGCAAATATGTGGATCAGATATGGATGGTTGCCAGAATCCACACGATCGACGATCCTTAAAGGTGGATTTTACACTGTTTCTCCCAAAAGAGGCTTCAGAATTATCGCTCTTAATAACAACGTCTGCTACACTTACAACTGGTAAAAAAAAACTGCAAAAATCAAATGGAATTTCAATTTGCAAAATAACTCAATGTAAAGTAATAATAAATTAAATAAAAAAATTTAATTTTTAGGTGGATTTTGTACCAACCGAAAGATCAGGATGGCCAGTTGAGTTGGCTGGTAGAAACTCTTCTGCAGGCAGAGAAGGATGGCGAATTCGTTCATATTTTAGCTCACATTCCTCCTGGCGACCATTCATGTTTTGTTACCTGGAGTAGAGAATATAGAAAAATCGTGAACAGATTTTCACATATAATTTCTGCTCAATTCAATGGACATACTCATAATGATGAATTTAAAGTTTTTTACAATCCTGACAATAGTTCCGAGATTGTAAATGTTGCCTGGAACGGAGGAAGCATCACAACTTATGCTGATCTCAATCCTAATTATAAAGTTTATGATGTTAATGCCAATAGTTATGTAAGTTCATTTTTTCTCATTCTCAAACGAATGCATTTAATTTGAAAGATTTAACTTTGGAAATTTTCTTTCAGCTAGTAGAAGACTACGAAATGTGGATTTATAATTTAACTCACGCAAATGAAACGCCTGACAGAAATCCTGAATGGTTCAAATTATACTCTTTCAAAAACGAGTACAATTTAAGTGATACTAGTCCAAGTTCTCTGAACAATTTTTTGGTCCAGATGTCGAAAAACGATAGCATAATAAAGCAATATCATGAGTGAGTCCTCAAAATTTCCGTAATTTCAATCTCTTCGAATGTAAACTTGACTTTATACATTTTACTTTACTTTTCAACAGAAACTTTGTTAAACACGCCGACCCTGGGTTGAAGGCAGGATGTGACTCTAAATGTTTGAAGAAAACTTTTTGCTCAATTGTCACTAGCGAAGTCAATAACGATAAAGAATGCAAATACTTCAAGAATCTAAACAACCCCTTCTACCAAATCATAAATAGCACAGACATCGGACTCTCGACCGAGAACATTTTTCCTGGAAAACTAGGAGGCAAAATTATTGGCTGACTATATTCGATTTTAGAAAAACGTTAAATAGAGAAATACGAGTGGAGTCCAGCTCGAAAGAAGATCTGTTTCGTGTATAAGGCTGATTTAATAGAAAAGTTTGCTGCGAGTGCAAACGTAAAGTCATCGACTGAAAAAACGATTTTATGGATCCTGTCATAAATAACGCTTGTTTATTGTTAAAACTTCTTAACAGTATTAAAAAGAAATACCTAGTAGTTGTGTTATTATTTACAAGTTTATATTTACACAAAGGTGTGAGTGCTTATGAATGCCTCATCAATACTACGGTTTTAATCGTTAACTTTTTAGTGTCTATTTTCTACCTTTAATGTTATTTAATTAAATCGAGACCCTGCCACTTGATTGAATGTTTCATCAATATTTCCTGCCAGGACATTTTATCCAATATCTGGACCTGCGATTAAATCATATTTGAATTAGTGAATTTTTTAAAACGTACACGAAAAACTTTAATACTAAAAACAATAATTGAAATAATTGAAATACCTGTTTTCTAACATAATGTACTATTTTTTCAAGTTTTTCTGGATCGTTGCCTTCAGACTGGAGGAACCTGCGCCAAAGTGCTGCAGCTAAAATTTTGTCATCGCCTGTAATTCCTTCATCGTAAGCTATTATGCAAGCATTAAACTGTTGAGAGAGTAGTTTCACTTGCTTCCTGACTATGCTGGAATTCACTGGTTCAGCTTTGGTCTGAAATATTAGTTAAGATTATCGTTTTTTTTTTACTTTGATAAGAAAAATATAATTTGAAATTTAAGTGCTTCGAAAAACTGAAATTAATTTTCTTTAAAATTCAGCAACTCACTCCAATTTTTTTTGTTCGCATGTTCACGTCGTCCCACATTGATTGAACGATAGAATTTCTAACAATTTGGCCATCAGTTCCTTCAGCCATACAACGAACCATTAACATCCACACGTGAAGTTCAGTAATAACAAACCACGAGTAGAAAGTATCAGGCAACGTGAATTCTACAAAGATATAAAATATTATACTCTGGAAAAAATACAAGCTCTCGATTATTTGAAATACTTTTTTACGTTAATGTTCAGATATTTTGTAGAAAATATATCTTAAAATGAGTTTTGAATAGGATAAGAGACGTATGTTGCTATACCTTTATAAAACATGTTAAAATCTATAGTATCTGGGATTTCTTCGTATAAATATACTCCTGTGGCTTTTAATTTCTGTAAAAAATAAATATTTTTAGCACGATTCGTGTCTTGGAAAAACTACTAAATAAATAAAAACTTTCCGTAACTATTATAAAATTGCAGCAAATCATATTCTTTAAAAATTAAAAAATCAAATCGCCTATACGATTTCGGAGCAAACTTCTTTTTAAAAATAAATGACAAATCCGAAATTCTAATTCGCTTTATATAGTCAACATTTAAAAAAATTTATATCCTATCAAGAATCTCATTCATTACAAATTTAATTCAAAAAATTGAAAAATCAATAATCAAACTTGCGCCAAAAAATTACTCACCAATTTATTAGGATTAAAAAAACTTATCTTGCTCTTAATCTTTTGAATAATTGCACCAGGAATACTTAAAGCCATATTTGTAGAAGTGTAAAAGGGCCTCGTCGAATGTAAATTTCTCACGGGGCAAATAATCTGAGCACATGTTGGTGTCACCAGTTCCAACAGTTTTGCTGATCCTTGATTCAAATTATTCTTCACCGTTGGCATCAGCATAAGCTAAAAAAGCAACATTCAGGTATTCTTAGACTATTGCACCAATGATGCAACAATTCATCATTTTAGCATTTTCTGATCAAAAAGATAAAAAATACAATAAATAAATAAACAAGATGAACATTTAAAAAAAGTTATGTTTGCCCTTTGACTCAAATAAATACCTTGACCACTGGTGTTATTCGCATTCTGTGCATTTTCTTTTATTATTTAACGTCCTTGGTCGATATTCTCTCTTCTTAGAACCGCACCAGGAACTCACAGAAACATCCTCGCGGGAGAGAAGAAAAGGGAAAAGTGCTGCTTTTGAGGTTATGTTGGAAACGGCAAACGCGTGAACTTTTTATCGAAAAATGAAAATGGACGTTTCCCAATGAAGTGTAAACGCTAGTAAACGTTACACCTCATTTAGAGACGATTTTAATCTTCATTTGTACACAGATCACCTCCAAGAGCAGAAAAAGTGGTAAATATAAGAATCATCTTTATTTATATCAAAAAATTTTGAAAGAAACTGGTATTTTTCTTAGTTAAAAATGCGGGAAAGCCTCTCTTGCGGCTGTAACCAGAAAAATTATCCATCCACTATTTATTTTATCTTTTCTTTAATTTTCGGAGTTTTGTGAACATGTTTAGCTTCTCTGTAACAAATAGAAAAATTCACAAGTTTTTACCTCATTCCTTTCTTTTTGCAACAAGAGAATTTTTGAAATATTTTTTTTCTTGTTTAGGTTTTCTTCTTCAGAGTTTGAAGAAAATCATGTGCATCAATTTTGATATTTGGGTATTATAATTTGATGGTTTTTATCGTTTTCAGAAGATTCACGAGTTTTATAAAACTCCAGGTCTTGAAACTGAAAATATAAAACTGGTAAAAATATTGTTTTAAATAATGTAGATTAAATTACAAATTGATCATTCATTATACGGCATTCAGTATAATGCATTCAGAAGTAATTACTTCTGAATGCATTCAGAAGTAATTACTTCTGAATGCATTCAATATTGTAGCTCTTTCAAAATCCAGTTTAAATTTTTTTCAAATTTATGTTTTGAATAAATGAAAAGCGATAAAAAAAATTATGTACATGTTTTAATTCTCTATTTAGAAAATGGCAACTCTTAAACCAAAGGCGAAAAGCAAGAAACCAGGCAGAGTTAATAAGGCGGACGCTAGAAACTATGACCTGTCAAATTTGCGTCAACCAATACAGACTAGTATTTCCAGCTTTAAAGAAGTTGTGAAACTTTTCGAGGACGCTACTCCGGAAGTAAAAGATTTGCTCACCCATGAGGTCAACATATTGTACGAATGCCGAATTTGTAGAAGCATTTTCAGAAGCCTCCTCAACGTCGTCTCTCATAAGAGAGTCTTTTGCAAAGGGAAGGTCAAAATAACGCCTGAAAGTAAGGTACGTAGTTAAACAAAATTTTATTGAATTGTAGAAAAGAAGAGTTTTTAAACAAAGATTCCAAAAGGAGCTTACATTTTTTTGGAATTATTTTGATTTCTCAGGAAATTTTTTGAATTCGACAAAGCATCCTCTAAATATAGCAGAAAAGTCAAGTTGTCCTTCTCACTAATTTATTGTTCTTTAGTCGCGAGATGACTACAATAAATCTTCAAACCACACATCCGAAGACCTGCAAAGTCTAGAGGTAGACGAGTCTACTTTCGAAATGCTAGACAAACCAACTAAAAATAGCAGGATTCTTAGAAGTCAGGCTCCTTGTAAATCCCAGAAAAAGGATTTGACGAGTGTCGTTCACATGCTACAAAAGAAGCAAAAAGAAGATTTAGGCGAACAAGGAAAACGAAATATTGCGAAAATTCAAACGGAGAATGATGACTGTGATCAAGTCATTCTCCAAGTTTTGGAATCGAAAAGAGCAGCATTCCAGACTTTAGTTCAACCGAATTTATCTCGGGTGGATTTCATGGAAAATCAGGTCTGATTCAATTAAAAAATGATTAAAAACTATTTATGAATACATTCATGAAATTGCATCGGATCGAATAGTCAATTTTGTTTTAATGATTAATAATCTAAATTTTACAGATCATAGAGCTTGATAGTATGAATAATCAAGACACAATTACTCTTGGAGCTGATGGTCTAATCGAGAAAAGTGATAGTCCTGTACATTTTTATAGTAACGAGGAGGAAACCAACAAACTTATTTGCGAGATATGTAAGTATTTTAAAGTATTTATGGCCGCCTATTAAAGTTAAATTATTGTTCAGATTCCGTAAAAAAGTAATATGAAAGCTTAGATCTGAATGCTTGAAATTCAGAATGATTTTTACATATTAATTGATTATTTTTCATGTTTATCGAATTTAGGTGACCGACAGTTTTCTACGAAGAAAACCTTAAACTCTCATATGAAAATTCTACATGCGCCTACTCGTGTTTGCTACTTGTGTCCTCTTGCTCCCTGCACAGCTGAAACTTTTAGCAATCCGGCCAGTGTTAAACGCCATTTAACGAATGGTAATTATTCTTCTCAAAATTTAAACTTAAATTATTCATTCTTAATGAATTTGGCTGTAAAATCTTTGCACAGTTCACAAGAAAATTGGTAAGGAGTTGAAGGATTTGGGTCAGAGGATAGAAGAAAAAATCGTGCGAACGAAGGTTCCAATTCTTGCAAATAAGAAAACCAAGAAGCCGGAAAATGCTTGTAATAGTTCGGGCAAAGAAGCACAGGTGCTTGTAAAAACCTTGTTCACATTATAATTCTTTATTTTAAAGAGCTCTTCTTAAATAATGTATTGAATGAAATTGCAGGAATGGATGGTGCGTTTAGATTCTGAAGTATTTCAAGATTGTACTTTGTGTGGAGAAAAATTCAGTTGTAAGGCGGATTTTATGATACATTCGGAAAATTGTATTGGTCAATACGATGAAAGGTCCCCTAAGCAAATAGCAACTCTTCATGAAGTATTATTGGATAATGATGAAAATGTACAAGAGAATTTTGGGGAACCAACTTCGTCTGAGGTGTGCGAAACACAATCTATGCCCATTCGTGTGCAAAAAGTTTCTAGTCTGAACCTAGAGGATTGGGAAAAACTGCCACAGTTGTCTTCTGAAAATGAGGAAAGATCAAATACAGGTGAAAATAATACTTGATAAATTTTCCTTTACATTGTAATGTTGGTTTAGTTACAAGTTTTTAAAATAAATTCAAAATAGAAATTGTACATAATTTAATAGGTTAATAAAAATAATAAACATAAAATTTCATTTTCAGTCAACCCAGCGACAATCTCTCTTTCTTCAGCAGTAACTGTCACTTTAAAAAGACCCAACAGGCCAGAAATCGTTGAGTCGAGAACCCTTGAAGCTCCACAAGTTGTTTACACACGTGTGGAAAATTCAAAAAAGCGAAAGGCATCTTCCATAATCGAAGTTAATGGCCAAATCTCTCCAGGTTTGTAGAAATGATTTAAATATTCGTTTTTACTCTTTTTATTCAGGTACATATTTCTGTAATAAATGAGATTTAATAATTTCAGGAGAAAGATTGAAGAAAACAAATACAGAAAGCGAGATTGGAAACGTACCAAATAGGACAAGTGCTCAAAATTTAGAGGCAAAGATAGCGTTGATATCCGATTCGGTAAAATTGGAATGTATTCCCTGTAAACGAAATTTCAATTCTCTTTCGAGTTTGCAGCGACATTTAGAGTCTCACATCAAATTGAATCGATATCGTTGCAGCAAATGCGATTATAAGTCTAGCAATAGAAATGACTGCATTGGTCACTGTAATCGAGTACATAACGCTATGAATAATCGACAGGTGCTTAATGAAATGATTTCTACAATACCCCCAGATCAGTTGACTATATCTCAGGAAATCGATATGTCGAATTTAAGCGTCCACGACATGTCTCGATCCTCTACTGATGCAGATTCTCGGATTTTAAGGGTGACGCCGGTTATGAGTAAGTAGACTGATGAGACTTTTGCATCATTTACGTAAATTATCGTAGAATTCAATCTTAAATCGATTAATTTCCTTCCAATTTCTTTTTTTCCAGATCTGTTACAAAAGCAGGACAATAAAACGATAAATCCTTCCGACACAGAAACGGAAACAGAAGATGGTGAATCTGTACGAAAACTTGACTTGCAGCCAGACTTGAATGAAATCATGGAAATCATTGGAGGCTCAAATTCTACCTCAGCAGCTCGAAATTCCAATATCAACAGAGAGACTCAGTCTTCCGTACAAAACAATAACTTAGAAAAGTCTAGTGGAATAGTCGACTATAGTCCTGCTCTCGGAGAAATCTATTGCAACACCAATTATCCAGACGAAGAAGACGAAATCACTAGCGAATTTTATCCTAGAAGCAGAAGCAAGACAATACTTGAATCCAGAAGTGGATCGCGAATGGAAACTAGAAGCTCATCTCGATTAGGAAAAAAACTAAACTCTGATGAAGAGGACGAGATTTCTCCTAAATCATGTCAAACTGGATCACGAGATTCAAGCCGAGGCAGTTCTAGGAACAGTAGCAGAATCAGGAGTGAGTCTAGAACTGAATTTACAATGGTCACAAGGAGTCGATCTCGTTTAGGGAATCAGAGTGATTCTAATTTTGACGAAGAGGAAAATCAGGAGGATTCTTGGAAAGGATACAGCAAAGATTTGAGTACTGAAACTAAATCACGATCGCGGTCTCGAAGCGAAAAAGATGGTAAATCAACAAATAGACGAAGTGTTTCAAGACAAAGTCGCGGAAAGCGTCGGAGAAGACCTCAAGGTCGCGAAAGAAAAACTCGAAGTATTTCGCGAAGAAGAAAAGAAAGCAGTGAATCTTTCAGCAGTGAAAGTTCGCAAATTCTACGTCCGGTAAGGAATCGAATCAAGCATGTAGACAAGGATTTTATTTATGACCTTGAAGATGTTCCCTTTCAAACAGAACTTTCGTACTCTCCAAGGAGTAGTTCTGAAAAAAAACCTCCTAGTGTTAATCAATTTGCTCAAGATCGATTTATTTCTTCACACAGCGCGACCAGAAGGTTATTTGGTAATGAGACTGATGATTTAGAATTTATTCGAGATATTCCGAGTTCGAGTTCTGATTTGGAAAATTCTGAACTCAATTTTAGAGGTTTTCCGAGACAGACACAAATCTTGAATGTTGAGTAAATGGTTTTAAGCAATTTATTTTATCTTGAATTTTCAATTTGTTGTAACTTTAGTAAATTATTCTCACCTTTGAGCTCTGTTTTATTTTCCAGGAATTCCGCGTGAATATTTAGAAGGTCATGTAAGAGAGTTCTACGACTTTTAATGATTCAGAGTATTTTTGAGGATTTTTAAACCCTCTGTGATAAAGCATGCTTTTTTTTTCTTTGAATTTTAAGTAAAAAGTTTTTGAATTGAGAGGATCTTCCAAACTTTCAATTATTCATTCAATGTATGTATTTATGATTGTAAATATTTTTGCTTATATGTAAATACTGCAGATCATGTATACAATCGAAATTATGTTTTAAGCAGTATGAAAGCTTCGTAATTTCTTGAGAATCCGTGCGGGATTTCGAAGTTAATGAAAATTAGTTTGCAGGATTGTCTGTATGAGCTGAATGTTCAGAAAAGAATTTACTTATTCAAAATTAGATGTCTAGATATAGACTCGTCAAGAGATGTTTGGTTGCAATTATTAAAATGCACGTACTGTACACTAAACTAAACTAATTTTTGTATAAAAATTTAAATATCTTTTTTAATAAAATTTATAGTAAATATATCGATGATTATTGGCTTGAATAGAATGAATGAGATTTTCTTTGGGTTTTATTATTTTTAATGTGTCGTGCTTCAAGTTGTGAAGAGTTTTACTTTAAAGAGTAGTTTTGAATATTTAAAATTATAATTGTTGTATTTTCGTAATCAAGATTCAAGTACAATTTTTCCCGCGCTCCTGCGCAATCAGTTGCGCAGAAGTTTTTTCTAGCCCTCTAGCGGCAAAAGATTGGACTGTTGAGAACGAATGCGAAGCGGGCGCAGATCACGCCGATTGGGCGCCGGGTATGGAAGTGTATTTTCATAGTCTCGAAAGTTTACTAAATTACAAATAAATCCGAATGTACGGTTGTTAGTGTCTCCTAAAAAACCCTCTCTTTCGTATTTTAAGAAATTTCGGTAGTGTTTCGCGAATGACAGTGTAATTCCGAGTGTTGTGACAAGGTTTATCTTCTCTGAAAACTCGCCGGAGCAGCGAGGATTTTTCTTTTCGGTAAGCCGTCAAAAATCATTTAAATATAAAACACTTAAAAATCCCCCTTACAAAAAAACCCTTAACCTTCCAAACGGTTTTTTTTGTTTCCTTTTTGTTTGTAAATACGTCTCAGCTTGATGCGTCAACTCATCTTTTCACGGTCATGCGTGAAATCTTCCAAATCTTTTCATCTCATGGCATCCGGACCAAAATTTTCCTTTGTTCGTAAAAAAGCCTTCAGTTTTGGAAAGAAAAACTTTTTTTTGTCGGATGTAGTCAAGGGAATAATTACGAGAACGGATGCTGTAAATTGCGTTATGTCACCCCAGTATTTTATGAGAGTAAACCAAGCATCTGCCGTAGATGGGAATTAATTATGTAAATATTTTCAATCAGATTTTTCAAGCCAGAGAGAAATAAACGTAAGTGTTGTGAGTGAATGTCGGGTACGAGTTGATAGTCCTTTATTGATGTGTATCTCTCTTGTTTTTTTCATGTGTTATTCTTTTTTCTTGATTGTGTCGATCCTCAATAACAAGTGGTTCTTTCAAAATTCAGGGAATTTTTACAAGATGAAATGCTGGGAATTCTAAAAAGCCTTTTTCTAGAACAGTCAAGTGATTCATAAATATCTATTTTATAAAATCAATTGAGTTTCAAAACAATGGAAAAACATGTATTTAAACGTAACTTCAAAAGTTCTAAAAAAGCTAAAATGCCATTAAAATTCCGTGTGTGGAAATCCACACAGGACAATATTCAAGGTGTGGATTGCTCCATACGATTCCCGCCGGCCTTGCTTGTTTAGGTTAGTTCTTTTGTAAATTTTGACTGAACCTAAAATGTAAAGGTATTTTATAATTATGTATTTACTCGTCAAATTACTTAAAACTGGAAAATGACAGGAATTCTGTTGATCATCGTGACTAATTCGACAACCTATCTACAATCTCCGAAAGTATTTTTGACTCATTTTTGCACATTTTAGAATTGTTACGTTAATTTTTGTACAAACAGTTTATCAAAAGATCATTTTCTTGGAAGTTTTTTCGATGAAACAGAGGCAAGCTTTTTTATTCGAATTTTCGGAGCTAATAATACATATATGTAATTTGATCTTTTTTTTCATATGAAAATTTATAACTGGGGAATTTGGAAGCTGAAATTACATGGAAACGACTTTAAGTGGCCAGATTGCGAGGGTTATTATTTAAATTTTAAATAATTTAAATAATAAGTGGCCCAAGATCGCCGACGCCTTTTTAGGTGTGTACACTATTATGTACATTGTACACGTGCATTTCTCATATGACGAGAGTGACGCACAAAGTTCGTGCAAGAATATTAAACTAAACTACTGACTCGCCTGGAATGATTGTGTGTAATCATAATGTGGATGATGTGGATGTAACCAGTGTAACCTACATAAGGACAAGCTAGGTAATGCTGGTAATGACCAAATGAGCCTCGTTATCAGGGTTGTATTCAGGCCACGTGTAGTCGCACTTTTTTGAGCCTTTGAGGCTTCCTGAACTTTAAGACATCAGTATCATTCATTTTCATCTTTACACGTATCGCGTAAATTTTGTAACTCAACTCGTAATATGTATAACAGCATTTCGAGTCTTCACGTGGCTATTCTAAAACTGTAACTTCTGACTTGACAATTGCACAAAAACGGTTCTGTTTAAATGCTATTTGGTCATTTAGAGACTTCAGAGTCATTGCCACTATACTTTTTGCTCCAAATTCTCCATTCAAGTTTTCCTGCACTAAATCAAATTAAAAGTAACCTCTAGCCAAGGTTCTTTTAATCTCGCTTTTAATAATCATAATTTTTAAGTTTTTATTGAATTAGTTTGATATTAATATATTTATAAATTTTTAAATTGGGTTACCGACCATTGACAATGCCCACTGACTAGCCTAATGTAATTTGCTTTCGCGAGGAACCTAATTAGTCATCAAAATGTTTTCACTCTCTTTAGAATGACTAAGCTAGGGCTAAATTCGAATAAAAAAACTCCTACGCAAGCAATTAGTGCAATTATATTATTCAAGTAATATACATTGACAGAGGCAACAAAACGGAGACTTATATTCTAATAAGCTTAGATTCTTATTTTCATTAAGCGGATGCTGTTTTCCTTTTAATATTCTTAGTGCATTTGGCTTTTCGATGTTAAAGGACCGTTATTCAACTCTAATATTCTAATAGAGGAAAAGGGACCGGCGAAGTTTATATGTGAAAAAATTTGAAAGAGAATTAAAATTCTCTACAGTGAAAGAACACGTGGTTCGAATTTTTCTTATGAGCGGAACTTTTGTACGTTTCATAGGTGGATTTTTGCATCCTTTTATTTCCATTAAAATTGAAAGGAAAGTAAATATTGTCTTAAATTAAAAATGGATTTGCAACGACTGTAGTGTCTTTCCCAAGAAAGTTTTAGAAATGTTCAAGCTCTCGCTTAGCTGGCAAAGTGGCTTGATAAAAGTCAATTTACCGAACAGACGCTCCTCGGCTATTAAGAAATGAGTTTGTTCAAGAACATCCGCAGACATCTTCTTATTTTCGCAGAGATGATTCTCACTAAATTGCGAATGTGGCGAACGAAATTTCGCGGAAGTCACATCTGCACGTGCTAATATAAGTCGGTCGTTAAACTATTGTCATTCCAGTTGATTAGGGCAGATAAACTCAATTTGATGCATGTTCATCTAGAAATTCGTTAACTTAATTGGTTCGAACTCTTTTCAAGTATTTTCTTGATTTCATCCACTTTTGGTGAATAAATATGCAAATGAAGAAAATCTTACTGGAATTGAATAATTTAGAAATTTCTTAGAACTATTCGAAATCTCTTGAAATTCGAGTGATCAGTACCTCGAAAAAATTATATTAATTTATAAAACTTGAAAAAACCGAGTGATGTCAAGGCTGAGGTGTTTGAATCATGAAGGAAGTAGGCACAGGGGGTCAAAAGACTAGTCGTCGAATTTTCATTCCTGATAAGATAATCTATTTCCAGAGAGTGTTATTTGAATTGAGTTGTACATTAAGTGAAAATCGGGGAAGATATGTATGACTAACGGTTACGAACTTTATTACATTGCCTATAGATAATATCATCGATATCGATAGCTATCTCAACAGGTGTTATTACTTCATATATATACCTATGAATGATGCATATATTGTATTTATTTGATATTCTTGACTAAAGAAAAATTGATTCCTAAATTTCAATATACAAGATGTTCTACTTTCTATTCTAATTTTGTTTTTATAGTCTCTGAACACGTAATGTGTTTGGTAATTCTTTGATCAGGATAAGAGACTCTAGAATGTGGTTAATAATTATTCGAGTGGGATATTATAGAAAACTCGAGAGGTGGGAATTCTTATAGAACGTTATGGAAAGGTATTTTATCTCAGCATTCCGTCCATTTGTCTGGTTCTATTTCTTAGTACCTGCTCCAACTTGAAATCTATTCCACGTAAGAGAAGCCACGAGGTGCTTAGAACTTCGATCAAAGAAAATCGGACAATGCCTTTAGGTCTTTTAGATTTCCTCCTGGCGGAGTTCTTTGAGCTTTGAGATTTTGAGACAAAGTCCCTATTCAGTGGTGTTGAAAATTTTAGTGATTTTTAGAGTTCATAGAGCTTAAGTGGAACGTGTTTTCTTGGTATATTTATTATTCATAATCATATATATACTCTGAAAAAATGTTCCTTATTTCTTTGGACTCTTCAGAATTCTTTTCTGCTTCAGAATGAGATAAATTTCTTAAAAATTGGGATAAGATAACTATTTTTTGTTTTATTGACCAAAATTATTAATTATTTCTTTTTTGAATGATAAATGGAAGTGATTCCTTCAGACAAGATATATGTCAGTGCCAATAGTGTGAACTCGCTTAAATCAAGCTATGACAATCTACTGAACAAGTTCAAAGAACCTCGATTGGAGATAGGAAACGAGCTTCCTCGATAAACATTATTGCCATCTCACGCGAAAAGGACAGTTAGAAATTTGAAGTCTATAATTATAGGCTTTCTGAACGTGAGTAATTTCAGAAAGTAAATTTAAAAAATATTTCTGAAGATAGTAAATATTTTCTTGAAATTTTCTTATGGATAAACAATGCATCTCCTTTTGTTTATTTTCAGCGTACGTATATTCTATCAAAACGTCTTTCACAAGGAAAACACGTGAGATATTTTTTAAGAAGAGGCACGAAGCTACATTACTTTGGAATAACGAAGGTCTGAACGTGGAAAAATGTAACAGGGAAGCGCACGCGGAAATCAGAAACAAAATTACATATTCAAAGTTTGAATATCATAAGCAGAAGTCAAGGCTTATCGTTTTTAAAAATTTTTTCTTTGGTTTTTCTTCTGAGGTTAGTCTTATTTCCAAGGAGAGCTTGTTCGCTATAAATTTATCTCAGTTTCTGACTCTTTGACTTACTTCAGGTACAGAAATTTTAAACTCACTGGAGAGAGAGATATGAGATAGGAGGAAAATTCGCGAGAGAAAAAGATCATATGTGATATTAACAACTCTGATTCGAAATTGATATCTGACGTAGCGTGAACACTCTCTGAGTCAGTCTCGAAGGTCACTGATATTAAAACACAGATTAATACGATACCTTCGTACTTGAAAATATGATTGTCTTATATTAAAGAAATTTGAAAGACAACTTTTATGTGAAATATTAAAAATATTTTATTTGATCTAGCAGTTTTTAAAATTTTGCATTTCATCTTCTGGCCTCTTAGACTTCCGTATAAGGATATTAAGGATGCGAGCACGTCTAGTTAAGCAGGAAGAGAAGAGGGGAGATGTATCTTTTGAGATATCACTTTCATCTCTCGCGTGGGAAACCGCCAAGTACTTGAATTACAATGAGACAACAAGTGCAGGATACTTTATAGAAAATTTTTTCCTGGTTAACTTCTGTATCTTGTGGATTACTTTACAGAATGAAACCATCTTTTTCAATTGATAATAGGTTCTAATTGAAATGGGATGCAAGAAATATAAACGTAATGAATTTTTCATCTAAATGCTCTTTGCTTTGATTATTATGGAGCAACATAGAATCTATCTTTATTGATGGGAAGAAAACTTGTGTACAAATTGAAATGTTCTTTAGGGTAATCAATATTTAAGCAAGCAAACCTGTCGGAAATAATTCAATTACCAAAGGCGTAGTTGCAGAGCGTGGATTCTGTTTCAGTTTCCCTATGTGAATTGTACAATCGATTCTCTGTTTCGTCTCTTATTCCCTCCGGAGCACTCAACTTTGAGTCATTGGAAGAGCCACTAATGAGAATTAGTCTGCTTTTGAATGTACCAAAAGTTTTGAACGTTCAAAGCAAGGAAACATTTTTTCCCATTTCTATTTTATTCAAAAACATTGTTCCAACAAAAAAACAATACACATTACAAGTTTCTTTCATACAGAATTATTTTCAATGCAAATGTATCAATATTTTAAAACTGTTTCTACTTTAAAATATAATCAATACAAAAATTCGTTCATTTAAACGTTCAGAACTTTTCAGTCATGCTTTTGAAAACTCGAAATTATTTCAATTTGGAGACAAGTTGATTATCGTTAGTTTCACAATTTTTTCTTTACGTACTTGCAGATTTCAGGTCACAGTTGGGTCAAAAAAAGTAACGAAAAAGAGTTGAGATGACCTAAATTTGAGTAGGAAACGAGGTGACTTTCCGGTTTTTGGTTTACTCAAGCAAAGGGTTAATGCCTGGCCCGTTGGCTTTACGAGGCACACAAGAACACATATATGCGTGCTTGAGAACTCAAGTACGTTATTATGCACAAAGGAACTCTTCCTCAGTTGGTCCCCGTGGTGCCTCTCTGCATCCTCGAGTCACGTTGTAGGTGCAAAGCTCGTATTCATTGCACTATGTCTATGAAAGTATCCGTGGCACACTTTGCTTAATGTTCACACCGAGGGTGACTCGAATGAAGGCTGAAGAAAGTTACGGCCTTTATGCTCGCTCGATCGTAGGTCTACACTTCCTGTCTTCTGCATCTGTGCATTACAGTCAACACTATAATAGTTTATAGCTGTAGAGAGGTCGCGGTATACTCAGCCAAGAATCAACGATAATGGATAATTGCGGGATATAAACAATTACAGAGAACCGTCTTCTAGAATCTAGTCGCTAGTTGTTGAATTTATTCTACTTAATTTCTTCAAGCATTCATCAAATCTTTCAAATCTAACTATTTTCTTGTTACTGCTTCTGCAGAACCGTTTTCAGTTAGTAGAAACTGGAAAAAGCAACAGAAGAGATTGAGTTTAATGCTAAATCAGTTGATTCTTCATTAGTATTAAACAGTGGACTTAACTTACAGTCATTACAGGTGAATTTGATTTTTCATCTGAGATCATTCAATCTTAGTCACAGAATATATTTCAAGTTTGAATTGGAATTTTTCCGTTAAATTTTATTAACTTGGATTGGAGATCAAAGTTTTTTTTTTCTGTTTTTAGCCAAATTTGGTACAATTAGCATTTTTTAAATAAAAATTTGCTTGTTATTGTTATATTTTCTATTTTTTCAGGGTTTCTTTAATTTCAAGTTATTGATGTTTTATGCAATTTTCTATTAAAGTTTATATTTTAGAGAATTTGAATTCTTCATTTAAACGAGGGATTGACAACTCGTGAAAGCAGGTGTACACTTGCACTGAAATCTCCTGAATTCTCCTGAAATATCTGAAGTCACTTGAAATCACTTGAAGTCACGTGAATTCCCTTGAAGTAATTTGAAATTTCTTGAATTCTTCTGAAGTCACTTGAATTCACTTGAAGTCACGTGAATTCATTTGCATTTTCTTAAGAAATCACCTGAAGTCAGTGAAATGTTCTGAAGTCATTTGAATTCATATGAAGTCACAGGAAATCTCATGAATTCATTTGAAGTCACATAAATTCATTTGAATTTTCTTCAAATCTCCTGAAGTCAGTAAAATCTTCTGAAGTCATTTGAATTGAAATGAAATCACATGAATTCATTTGAATTCACTTGAAGTCACGTGAATTTATTTGAATTTTCTTGAAATCTCCTGAAGTCAGTGAAATCTTATGAAGTCATTTGAATTCACATGAAGTCACATGAATTCACTTGAAGTCATGTGAATTCATTTGAATTTTCTTGAAATCTCCTGAAGTCACAGTGAAATCATCTGAAGTCATTGAAATATCTTGAAGTCAGAAGTAGGTGTACACCCGCTTGGTCGAGTTGTCAACCCCTCGCATTTAAATTTTGTTGACTTGGAGATTGAAGTTTGATCAATTTTCAATATAAATTCTTGGACGTTGAACAAAATATTCGAAGCCGACTTCCTCTTTTATGATGTCTCAAAAATGTCATTGTTTCGGAAAAGTTATGGTTATAAGCTCATACGATTGAATGGCGTGATAAAATCGAAATGAAAATTGTTCTGGGAACAGAGGGTGGAAAAATATATATTAGAGGTAAGAGTAATGAGCCTCACACAGATAAGGTACGCGTTCGTTTTTTATTTATGGTTGTCGCACGTGGGGGTGGTACGTGGAGCTTGGATGCCGAACAACCCCAATGGTCAATTCGCCCTCGGGAGAATCCTCCCACACAACGCCATAAACGTATATGAGACATGTAATGCACGGGGGCAATGGCATTGCGCCTTTGTGCAAGCTTATGTTACCTCGAGTCGTTATGGAAACGCTGTACACCACAAAAATAGTGTATTCGTCTCTCCATGTCACGAATAAAGACCTGTCAAGTCATGACACTTACTGTCATGACACTTGGGGGTTTTCCCCCAATATTCTATTGGAAGTACCGTCAAGGTAATGAATGGCAGTGCTCCTAAGACTAGGGTCAATGAAAGGGTGGAAACCGTGGAAACAAATTTCTTATGTCTTTTGTTTTGATTATCGTTTCGTATCATGTGTTCGGCTTAAGTCTAGAGATAATTAAAAAAAGACAAAGACGGTCATTGACCCAGTGAAGCCTTAGGCAGAAATCCGAAACGAAAGCTACCCTTTTTCCCCTCGAAAAGAGGGAGAGCAATTGATTTTTTGTTGGCACGAGTGGCGAAGTTGCATGCATTATTTCCATCCTTTTGGAACCTGTGTATTTTGCATACAATAATATCTTCATTCATTTCACAAGCACAATTGCTTAGTGGGGTAGGTGCAGTGATTACCACCTTTCGAGGAGGTTCGTCCCGACGGCTCTTTTACTATAGTTCTAATTGGTCTTCACAGATGGATAATTTGCCCGAGATAAGAGGCGGCTTGTGACCTCCATTGTGATGCTATTGTACAATACTACGCAGGTTCTGATAAACCACGATCCTGGCGTTGGGGTTTTTTCATCATCTTATGATTCATCGCGACTGCTGGTTGAGGTTGAAAATTCGAGGAAATTTCATGAGTCATACATCTGGGGAGGATCGTATTATTATATTTTATATTATATTTTATATAAAATTCTAACATTGTAATCTTTAAAAAAATCTATTCTATTCTATCTATCTATTCTTCCGCTCCTCTTCACTAATTGTCTTAACAACTCTATTATAATGCACAACGTTTGGAGAATCGCAATTGTCTACTGTCGACTCCTTCCTGCTCCTTTCCTTTTTTCCCCTCGACATTCTCCAATCCGTAAATGTTTCTTTCCCACGATTGAAAGCAATAGCACCTTATATCCGCCCCTGGCTTTACTTGTTCGATGCATGGAAGGATACAGCTCGCGAAAAAGGAAGAATATTGTCGAAGGAATGGAAATAATTCTGGAACCTTTGTCTTTGCGAATGGAACGGTGGAAACCCTTTGTTCCGTGACGGGCACCATCGACATTTCGAAGAGTAGAAAAGCCGGTACAAGGGTTTTAAGCTTTGTAGCTTGAAGATTTCAATTATGAGACTTTATAGAGCAAGCATACGGAGCCATAAACTGAAGGACGCTGTAAAATGGCGAGCGAAGGGCAGAGACAATTCACAACTATAGTGGCCAAACGACTCTTGGGAATTGAGATTTCTCTCCTTCTCATGAGATCCCTTCTTTTACATTTTGAAGGTCAATCTCAGCATCAAGGAAGAACAACTTTTGAATGCGGGTTTTTAAACAAAAACTTTTCTGATAAGAATCACAGGGTTCTGATCAAAATTCTCATTCGGGAAAGAATTCTTTTTATTGTAATATGTAAAAAGAATTCTCATATTTTTAAAAGCCATGTTTATAGTTGTATATTTTTCGTGTGATGTATTCAAATGCAAAGGTTGTTACTCATCTTTTTATTAATAGAACATTGTCTCAGTACCTAGAGAATATTACATATGTTATAAGACGGTGCAAAATAATAGCTCACGTTAGAAAATTTTTAATTTCTGAGGTAATTTAATTTAATTTTTAATTTCGAATTCGGCAGACAATTTTTTAAATCTGATCTGAAGTCTTCCTGGGATTACTATCATGTGCTTCGATTATACCTCATCTCGTTCGGCGACTTGAAACATTGATGGGGTCAATGTGAGAGTCAACTAGGTGTCAATTAAGGTCGGGAATTTTTATCATTACATCTATAGATCTACAAAATTAATTCTACGGGACATTGAGTGTATCTTCAACTTCCAAATTACAATGACTTACAAGGTATAAAAATATATTTTTTTAAATTCGTCGAAAGGGATTTATAGGTATTTTTTAAAGAAGCTTCTAATTCTTTTACCAACATTTACGTGAATTATTAAATCTCATTCTCTCGAATTCCTGATATCCGTTCCTTACACTTGGAATCCGATATAAATTGAGTAATAAGAATATAGGATGACCTCCGCTCGAAAGTTTCCTCCGTGAAAACGATTCTGGGAAGGATGATCGGTTTAGAAAGTCTGGTTGTGAACCATAGTTGCCTATAGTCTTACACTAACATAAGTAAGGCTTAGTTTTAGTCTTAGTCTTAGAGAAAGATATTTCTCCCCTTTCTCATCTCCTACCGATCATCCCATCTCTTTTCTCTCAGACTCAGACATACAATTACACGACCTGATAAAAGAGGATCGGAATGATCGGTACGATTGTGCTTATATGTACTTATATATTATATATGTTGGTGAAGTGTGGTGAAGGCCGACTCATGAGTACATGGGAAAGTTCCGTTAAATGGGGCGTAGCAGAGGCTTCTACTTTGAGCATAAAAACTTGAAAAAATTCCTGGCTTGTATTTCCACCTAATGAGATCCATGTTATTCACCCTGTCTTTGGGAAACCCGCTTATACATATAAGAGTCCTGTACTGGCTAGACATTCAGACATTAAAGAACTAGAAGATTTATTGTGGGTAAAAAGGGTGGTTGAATCAACTAAATGTTTGGATTAAATCTCTTTAAAGAAATCTACCTATTCTAATATTGATTTAATTTAAGTCAACCACAGATTCAGTTTTTCCGCTTTATCACATATTTTGAATTTGTTTAAATCTGATTACGAATTATGTATCCACTGCAATTTTGGTGTTTTTATTTTAATTTTCTGATTTTTATATCCTGAAAAATGTCTTAAATATCTCTCTGTTGGTGAAGCATGAAAAATTTATTTCAGATCTTATGTGCGATTATTAAATCGATTATTAGGTCGTGACTTATAAGAATTACTCTTTTATTACACAAGTTAATATCACATTTTTCTGTTTATTTCTATAAATTTAATTAATAATCTATTTTTCTTTTTCTGTTTTAGGTAAGTTGCATTCTATGCATTAACTTGGAAATTGGAGTGGAAAGAGA
>JAUESH010000043.1:3356372-3371695 GCA_032275165.1 Synergus magnus
TAATAATCTATTTTTCTTTTTCTGTTTTAGGTAAGTTGCATTCTATGCATTAACTTGGAAATTGGAGTGGAAAGAGATTGGATTTGATTTTCGAAGGTGAATTATCAAAGATCGTTAAGAAAATGGCATAAACTCTTGTTTTCCGCCTTGCCTTTATATAATAATACGCAGTATAACTGGGAATAAATTTCAGTCAATAACAGTCGATTTTACCATCTTAATTTGAATCAAATCATCTCGTCACGCCCACGATTTCGATAAAATGAGTGATCACCTGATGTTGAGGAAGGTTTTCTGTCGGGCTTTGTTGTTCTAGTAACTTCATAATTTATTCTTCACTATTATTCTCCTTGTGATAAAAATCTTGAAAGCCCACGTGATAACGAGTTTTCTCATCAAATGCGAAACAATAATATGGTAGGAAAACACGACTCAGCTGCTGCTCCAAGGCCAGCGAGTACGATGCAACTGATTCAGGGAAACAGGTTTTAGTTTTTTTTTTGCGCCGGAGTATTGTTTTACAATTTACGATTTGTAATTTGAAATTTCCAATTCACAGGGATAAAATAATGGCATTCGTGATCTTTATGATTTCGAAACTTGCTTTAAAAATTATCGCCAAGAGCACTGCGTGAAATGACAAATCGTAAAGTCTGTGGTTATCTTGGTTCCGTGAAAAGAAATTAGTTTGGAAATTTTCAGATAATTTTAGGTTGAAGGGTTCTTACAAACGAAACGCGAGAATTTTATGTCAGTCTGGTTGTATCTCTCGGAACAAATTCTTTGCCGCAAGCTATTAACACCCCGGGAGAGAGGAAAAATGATTAAACCCTGAGTTGAGTACTTCCGGCACGTTAAATGCACTCTCTGCTTTAAAAAGAAATGGTGACTTTATAATCTACATTCTGCATCTAGATCTACTCATTTTTAAATGGGTCATTGAAAATGTTTTGCCATTAAAAAAAACCTTTGGTTGACTTTAGTCGAGATAAGATTACTCATTTTGTCACGGATCTTCTTCTTTTCCTTGAGTTAACTTGGTTTTATCACAAAGATGATGCTTTTTATTTTGAGGTGATGCTTTTTCATCTATCTATAAAATATTTAAAAAATATTCCGTTGTTAGATGTAATAACTTGGACTAGCTAGCTGATTTCTGACCTGGTACAATGTTCGTGTGTTTATGAGACTTCACCTCATGTCCGAATAGAGCAATATACCAGCATACGCAACAATATACGTTTATACGTTCGAATAAAAGAGCGCGCCTTCTCTTTGGCACAAAGTGATTCAGAATCAAGAGCCGTACAATCACGTCGAATCGATTTTTATCGCGAAAAAAGTCGATTTCAACGCTTTCAGCTAGCCAGCTAGCTAGCACCGCGATAGGAATCGATATCAGGTTCGACGTCCGCGTTGCACGACGCTCATAACTAGCTTGGATTTTAAACGAAAGGTCGGTGCACTTGTACTTTAGTTGAGAGTATTCGATGAATTCCTGTCGACAATCTCTGGCTGAGAAATTATTTTTTACCGATTAAAACCTATGAGTTCAAATTATATAAGAGGCTTCCATCAGAATTTACAGAATCGATCCCACGCGAGCGCGCGAAATGACTTTGAGGAGGCAAACATTTAAGATCGATGCAGAGTATGACGTTGGGAAAAGAAAGATCGGAGGAATGTTTAATTAAAGCATAGAAGAAGAGGAAGTGGATTGAAAATTGGTGAAAATCGAAACAAGCATTTGCTATACTTTTATGTCAAAATCTTTGGACTTTAATAACGACCCAGACGCAATCTTTAGCTGAGAGAACTCTCAAAATTAAAAAGAATCGACAGCGATCGACAAAAGTCGAGTGAGCCTATCGTCGTCAGATTCTCACAGACCTCAACGGAAAAAGAGTTATTGCAGAATGCAGAATTGACGCTGGGCAAAATGTTGTTGCTCTCACGACATCCTAGCCACCTGCAGGCAAAGGATAGAATAGGATAGGCACACATATTTTCTAGAGTTTATATAAAACATCGTAACCGCGTGGCACTTGCTCTCACAGCACAATATACAGGGATCGCAATCTGTAATTAATGAGCCCTGCCGTTCAACAGCTACTTATACAATATGAAATAGTATTATACATATATACATATTTATATGTGTGTAATTCTGTACAAAGTACTTCTTTGTGTAACTCTTTTACTTCCAGTATTATCGAGTGAAACGTAAGGCAATGTACTGTCATAATCCTTGTAAACTGTATACCTCATGCTTTTTCAAGTACATATCCATATTTCTAGATAAGACTAGATCTCCCCTTCCTAGGCACACCTGCAGGAAAAATTTTCTGGCATCGTTAACTTCTCTCCTTGTTGAAAATTATTACATTTTATTCGGGAAGGACGCCGAGAGGAGGGTGTAAATTTTTATGTTTTTATAACTCGTGTAAAACTTTCGTTTTCGTATTCACTCGTCCATAAATGTGTAAACGAGACTAAGTCCTCAGGCTCGATTAATAATAGTCCCATTCACTTCCAAAGGTAGCTCACCTCACTGTCTGTATCCAAAGTGGGTTTCATTTGAATAGCACTTAAATATAACTTTAACTGAATAGTAAAAGTAATACCTGACTTTGCCATTGCGTATTTAATGCAACTGCAATTCTTTCGAATTTCGTTTCCTAATATGGTTCCAGTGGCACTGACGATTGACGAATAAGGATTTTTACTCATTCACATGACACAGCTTTTTATTACATACTTTAGATTCCCACTAATTGTCCTCATTTTATGAGTAGTTTGTAATTTTAAAAGATTGAATTTTTATAAGCAGCTGCAATTAGTATGCCTGTAATTAAAGTAGAAATTTAAGAGATTTAAATCGAACATTGGACAGGTGTTACGAAAGGAAGTCTACACGATTCGTCGAAAACGTGAATCTCCATGATGTGAAAATAATGCGATTTCAGACCACACAGTTTCTCGAGTGTAAACTAGAACTTAAATCTTAAAGCTTCCCTCAGGCTTATGTTCCCATATTTCTCCTCTTCTCTCCCACATTTGGCACTACTTTTTTCAGAGACATATTCTTACTTCTCTTTCATACGACATCCTGATTTTTTTTAGAATTTCTTTCGTTCCTTATAATGAAAACTGATAAAGAAGAATGCAGGGTCGGATAATCGGATTTGGATCGAAAAGTGGCCCGGGAAACCGGGAAAAACCAGGGAATTTCATTTAGGATTGGGAATTTTTTGTATTTTATCGAAAAATCGACTTTTTTCTCCTTTTTCTACTTTTTATAATATATTATGATAAAATATCTATTTCTATGTATCAAAAATCACAAAAAGACATCTATAAATTCATAAATTGGTCAGAGGAAAAAAAATTTGACCAGGAAAAACCCGGGAATTTCAAATTGCCTGATCACTAGACACCCTGAAACTGGAAACTGCCCCTTAAAACATATTTTGGCTAGGGTATAAAAACAGAAACATGATTATTAATCGATTTTGTATGTTCAGATTAAATTTTTTAAATCGTTTCTAAATTTTCCTTAATTTTTTTTATCGTACCTGCCTACCGGGATTTTTCCCAATTTCCCACATTACCAATCCGAACCTGAAAGAATGTTTCCAAGGTCTTTCTACTCTTCTTCTCATATATGAAAATTACCTTTTTTTTCATTCTCGGTAAGTCAGAATATATTATGTATAATGAGTACGAAAATTATATCTACTTTATCACTATTTCTTAAAGAAAATTGCACACTGGGTTGTGGTAGTTCCTAGAAATCTGGAGTTGCGCTTGTATATTTTCTGGAAAGGAATTCGATTCATTCCATGCCTTGGGTATTCTGTTTTCTCTTTTTTTCTCTTTTCCTCATTCCAATTTCCTTCCACAAGCATCTTGTCCCAATCACGAATCACGAAGTCCTCTTTGGCGTAATTCGAGCACACATTATGAGCCTGTTGCACAGACTTTGTTGCCTCGGGTTTCAACCCTCCTGGCACCAGAGAAAAATAGCGTGAGACAGGTGTCCACTGGTCTGCAAAGTAATTTGATGGCAATTCTGAGAAGCTAAGAGCTTTTTCTTTTGACGTAAATAAAAAGGCAGAAATAAATTGGAATTGAACAAGTAATAAATGATTAGTAAGATATAAATTAGTACATTTAATTCAAGTTTCATGACGCAAGTGAGAGGGTGAGGCTACGAAATTTCCTACTTTCACTTGAGAGGGAATTTTGTTTCCTTGCTCATTGGAATAAATTGGAAAGATACATGAAACCGGTCGGATTTTTTGGCGAGTGTCCAGGCCACCGATCGACAGAGGCTTTTTTGTCGCGTTTGCAAAGTCTGGTTGGACCTGGAAACCTGCAGCATATCCTGGGTGCAGAGTTGCAGACGAGGTCATTGAGCCGTTTTAAAAAAAGGCGAGAGACACAAGAGTAAAGGAGAAAAAGGAAGAAAAGGGTATTCCTTAATGAAAGGGACCGACCAGCCAGTCAATGCTTATGCTGTCACATGCCTCCCTGTGTTTCTCACTTTTTCGAACTCAGTCCCATTCCAAAATCGAAATTTTTACATCATATATAGGTGGTATTGTACCAGATTTAACAGTGACTTATTCACTTCTTTTATAATTCAGTATCTATTAACATACTCGTTTATGATGAAATAATCACTTCATTTTCAGATATCAAACAAATATCTTTTCGTTTTTTCTCTAAAAAATGAAAATGTTAGTTAACAGTAGATAAGGTTACATCATTCTTAACAGAAATAGGTGCATGTAACATGTATTAATTATCAAATCCGGTTCAACATGAAACTTTTGTACCTAGCGCACTTCCAGGTGAAAATTTTACCACTGGCATTTCGCAAACCCTTCAAGCGTGTTGCCATTCACCATCGGCTACTTGTTTTCATTCAAAAATACACCAGCACGCGTGTGTGCTATACCTGCTAGATGTATTGCATAAGGTGCGAGTCATTACGCTTTCAAGTTCACATGCGAAACTGATTTCCTTTCGTTTTCAATAATTGAGACAGAAAAATAAAATATTTGTGGTTCAGGACATTATATCTGTCATAATTTATACTAGTTTTATTTAAAAAGAAATCTTTAAAATCATTGTCTAATTGATTAAATTCGGCAGAACCATTTTTAACATTACTTCCTCCTTTTAGGGCAAAAAAATAGTTGGGCGTTGTTGGGATTTGTGTCCATGACGGCACTGACCTACTGTACTACCAATTATTAGTCACGTAAATGTTCCGCATCGTTGGCATATTTCCGCTTTTGACTCAGGTAAACTTTGGAGATAATGTTACAGCTTTAGTTTCGTAACAGTGGCACAAATGTCCCGTTAAAAGATTAGAGGAATAGGAACTGCGATTTGTGGATATTAAGAAGTTGAAAAACATAAAATTCTGCGATCTAACGTCTCTCTTTTATTATATAATAATAATGGAAGTGAACGATCTTAAATCTATACAAAAAGAATCAGGTGAAAGACGTCTGTAGGAAAGTAAAGTATGTATTGAAGAAAACAAGCAATATAAAAATTGATGTTTCTGGAAGCATGATTTACATTTATACTTTGAGCAACCATCAAAGGCGTGAATGACACTCGATCTCTGTGTTTTCTTCACTTGAGACTTTCACTCTCAACGGCACTATCAGAAATTATCTTAACCTTTATATAAACGTACTTATGTTGCTAAGTTATATGTTCGTCTTCGGAAATAAGAATTTACGTCATCTGCCTGTTTATTACAAAAATTACGCAACTCGAATCACCAATGCGGACAGTTAATTTACATTAATTTACTTGACCATGCAGTAAGATATTAAAATAGAGTGTGATGTCTTCATTTGTGATCCTTTATAAAATGAAAAACTCCTCTTCAGAAAAGATATCAAGTTTCTTAATTTTAGTAGAATCCGATTTACAAGGTTCGTGCTGAAAACATATTAGTATTCAGATCCATATTCCCAGGGCAGTATTTGCAATTGATTTCTAATTTTGTACAACTGAGCAACTCAAATATCTATTTCCGCATCGTTCAAGCCAATCATCACACCCACGTGTAAATTTCGAGTACAAAACAAACCAGAAACTGTAAAAGTCTCACGGAGGAACATTACAGTCGAAACAATACCAGTTAACAATGCTGTATTACTACAGCTGAAGCGAGCCGGCAGTAAGTCAGCATTCTATCAGAGGGTGTGTCAGGAACGGAGTTAGTCAGAAAGGTTATTACCACTAAAGCATCACTCCTAGACTATGGAGTAACTATAATGTCTAATGCAGCCAATTCAACGATTCAAGCAATTCAGTTAGCTAAAATTGCCTGTCAGATATACATAGATTCAGAAAAAAGAGGAAGCGTCCTTCATCTGTCTGCGGAGCCGAGGGGCCTTTTACTCGAAAATCGATTTTACATGAGCATAATTATTTCATGTGATTCCACATTAATTCATGTGATTCCACGTTGATTCTGAATCGTTTATAAGTGTGATTCCTCCAGTGAACGGTCCCTCGTCTGGAGCTTTACTGTTTTGGCTATTCACAACTTCATGAAATTTCTAGTATAAATGAAGAGCATTAAACCTTTCAAAGTCATATATACTTTCAAAGATGTATACCACATGTTTTTTAACACAGTCTTTGATGCCTCAATCCTCTATTTCATTGATTCAATAATATTTGGCCCTTACTGTCAGTATGTATAACTATAAAATACAATTTAACCGATACAACGAGCCAAGCAATTTTTCACTCATTGTCAGGCTGTCAGATGTAGCTCATCTTGCGATCAAGATACTCTCAGCGCACAGCCCTGGGAACTAGATTAGCGAAACCTTTTTTTTATATTTTTTTTTCCTTTCAATTGACACCCTACAATACGATGTCTATATTATCGTGTCCAGTGATCTAGTTAGTCATCGTTGCTTCCTGTCCTAAGCTCACCATCTGGTACTCTTTTCCCGCGATGAAGCTGTTTTACCTTATGGCGATTCGAATTCCACGAAGATCGAGGAGTCTCTTTTCTTGGTCTTTTTTTGCGCCTCCTTTCCCCGGGACCAGTTTCCACGCTTGTAGCGGACAAACTAGAACAAACCGGGCAATGTTTGAACGACTAACGACTGCGTCTGTTGAAGCCAGCACCAAAACTATAGTGTCTTGCACCCTTCTCTCGAAAATAGGTCATCGTAACCCCCGCGGCCCGGGAGATGTAGTTCAAATTTGAGCCAACGGTCGAAACCCAGATCCCAGATGCTCTGACCTAGTTTAAATTAGGTCACCTGGAAAAAGGAGGCAAGTAATAATTCACCGGGTCGCTTGCAGGGCCCTGCCTTGTGGAAACGTTATCAATCCCGGGATTATGAATTTGTGTTTAATCTCTAGCTCTTTTTTAATGACTCGAAGTAATGATGTTAATGGGAACTTGCAGAAACTTTTCTTTTTTTGTTGCCGGAATTTTATGGGAGTGGAAGGTATAGCCTTTCAGATTTGACTCTTTAGTAGTAGAGCTTCACTTATTTAGTAGAATCTTTACCACATTATCAAAGATTGATATGATAGGCAGCAATAGTTTTTAATTGCATGCTTATTGCTCTTATTCTTCTCTAAAAGAATAGTAAATGCAGATTATTGTATAATAAACTAATCTTATCCACGTATTGATTTTCATTACTCGTTTTTTACTGAAAGAAATGCACATTCTGTAATATTTTAAGGGATAGGTTCGTTCTATCTGGAAAGTATACAAGGAAACACATATGGACCAATTCCTGGCACAGGATAATACGAGAACCGTGCCCTGGATTTCCGATACTAGGTCGACCGATCAAGGTCTTTTCACCTTTTTCCCGGTCAAATGGAAACTACCATTTTTCATTATTAAAACAATATTGCTATTGAAAAATTAAACATATCATCTGATTTTCATTTTTAAATCAAGTTAAATCAACATGTAGAAATTTTAATATAATTTGTACAATAAAACATCGTTCCGCTTTTATTCACTCATTAAAATATCGCATCAGACATTATAAAATAGCAGCTGAAACTTACACATTACATAAATTATATAAGCTGTTGCATTAAGCTCGATAAAATATTTGACGTGATTCGCATTCAACGTGCGTGATAGCTAATAGGTATGGAATATATGTATAATAACAATAATGTGATTGCACCATCGCTTCGCTTTGTCCTCTTCAAGGATCGATTTTAAATCGCTGTATGTCCATCATTCTTTATTTATTACCTGTACTCATTTGCATTCTAGTATCGTCTAAAACATAAATTATATTATAGGTATGCTGTTCAGTCACATTTTGTTTTTAAATCCATGCTAATTAGCTGATTTATGTTTAGACTCCAGAATGTTGTAACATATTGTTCAGGACTGCATTCGACTCATTTATGGAAATTTCTGAAATTTATTCATTAGATTGGAGTTAATTCCTGTTTAAAACGTGACAATCGAATGCAAAATTCATAGATTAAAATTTATTTAAAGATTTTTATCTTCGCAATTAAAAGTAAAGTCTTAATAAATAAAAGCTAAATTGTTTTCTCTGGACGAAGAAGTTTTTTGAGTAGACATTAGTTTGGTGGAAGGGAGGTTAGTGATAGTTAAAGAAGATATGTAGACTCGCTTGTTGATTTGTCAGATTTGCTGGCCAAATGCGATAAATGTATTGGCGCTTTGGATCAGTGCCATAATCGAGCCATTCTGCGATCCCAAGAGGACACTCACAAAATAACAAAGGGTTTTTTTTCCCACGCATCATTACACTTTTACTTTCCCTCTGTGCGTATTGAAATTATTTTATAAGGTCGAACTTTTTTATCCTTTTTTTAATGCAAACTCATTCAATTTTACCTTGATTAAAATATTATTATCTTGGCTTCAATTTCGAAGAATTAAACGAAAACAATTAGACCTAATTTTGCTAGAAGAAAGCATAAATTGACCTTCGGTTTTGAATGAAATATTGAGTGTAATATCAAATGTTTGCAGAAGAACGTTATTCTTTTGATGGTTCCACTTAATTGTTAGAGTGGGCTCATCGGTGGGGGACGGATAATAATTCGAATGTATCATCATAACGAGCAATCGGGGTAGAAATATCCGGTTATAGATGGTTTGGTCTCCCCAAAAATTTCCTTAAGGCTTAAAGATAGCAAGATTTTACATTTCGACCTTTGTAATCAAAAGTTAATTAAATGGCGGCGTAATTACTCGCTATTAAATTATATAGTTCAAAATCCATTAAATAGACACTTACTTCTTTCCATTTAACTATTTAATTATATAATGGCTTTAGTAATGTGCAGTTATTAAAACAGCAATTTTCTTTTTCTACAAAGTATGTACTGTGGTTAACAGGATATTTAATAAGATTTTTCTTTTCTTGCAGGAAGTGTTTGAAAAACCGAAGTAAAAATGGGCTGCACATCGCAGTGTGCCAAGTTCTTTCTATGTTTCTTCAATTTTGTCTTCTTCGTAAGTATTTTTGCCTTAGATTATTGATGATAAAATTGAATGTTTATTAAAATGAAAATGAAAATTTAATATTAAGGAAGCGCGCATCTCCATAGTTGCGTTACTGATTACATTATCCGTACAGTAACATCATCCTTGAAGTTACTAACCAGAACGGAGAATCAAGATTATTCTCATGTTACAGATCGCCGGAGGTGCAGCCCTTGCCGTTGGTATCTGGCTGATCGCTGATAAAAACTCCTTCACCAACCTCGTCAGTCAAATCGACGAAACCGATGTTTTGGTAAGCAAAAAAAAAATCAAAACTCAATCTCCTAAAAAATGATTTCAAGTATAGACTTTATTATGAAGGTTATTATGATGGTTATCTCTCTCGCTTTACTAATCCTTTCCTTAGAAATTTTTTCGTTGCATAAATAATAATTAGATCTATTATATATTTCCGGAGAGGAAGTCGAACTAAGCAGAGACAGTTTTTAAAGGTCTTGTTTTAAAATTGAAAGGCAAAGGAAGAAACTTTAGTTGGCTAGTAAAAGAAGAACTCATTTAAACTTCAAAATAATTCTTGAAATACTGATTAAACTGATTGCGAAGTCTTCCAAGCGAAACTGCCTCCTGCTTATGATTTCTTGTTTCTCGTTGCTTGCTTTAAAATACCTGTTCATTTGCTTACATTAATGCAACGCGGCAGAAACTGGAAGTCGCTATTTGGCTTCGCACCAAACATTTGGATCTTAACGAGCCGTTGATGGATTGTAAATTGATCCATTCAGATGTAAATCTGAAGCTATTTTGAGTCAATTATTAGCTTTAACGATTTCCGAATTCAGGAAGTTGATTTCAATTCGTTCATTCTTGTAAACTTGAAGATTTTAAGTGAGGCTCTATATATTCAAAGTTTTACAAAGTTATTACAAACTTTGTTTGTAATAACTGACGGCTGACTGAACACGTGAGAATAACATCTATTGAATTTTTCACGATTCAGGAAAATTCTTTTGATACTTATCACGCTCGATAATTATCGCTGCAGGCATTCGCTATGAGTGATTCGCGGTGATAATGAGTCTAGAACGGTAATGAGCGAACGAAAGTGTAATTTAGCCATTGTCGTTACGTTCTCACCACCCAATGAAATTACTGACTTTCAATCTGAAAATGCCGAACTGAACTTTACTTTTACTTTTCCAAGTAATTAATTTTTTAAAAAATCTATTGGTAAACACTCTTCATTAATAATAAAAGTAATTATTGTAAATTCCTCTGCATTGATAGTTGGAAATGATTCCGAATTCAGATTTTAAACAAAAATTTATTCAACATATGTAATTGATACATAAATTTTCATAGAGAAAGTATAATTTCTTTGAAAATGAGTAATTGAGTCTTTCTAAAGTAGAAATCGAAACATATGTACAAAGTAGAAATTCCGAGAGGATGTTAATTATTAAAATCCAATTTATCAAGTTATGAGAAATCGAGTTTGAAAAATAAAAATTGACTCTCGATGGAGCCAATTTGAAACGCTTCATTACACAAGTGAGTTGCCAGTGAAACAGTGAAGATTCGACTTTCTTTCTTCTTCTTGTGCCGCTTCTCCATTGAGTTGAATAGTATCTTTTTATCTTATTCTTAAGATTATTAGCAAAAATGACATTTTTTTCAAAAAATAATCCTATAAAGAAAGGAGAAATATAATCTTAAAAATTATAAAGCCCAAAGAGACTTATTGAATCTTTTATTGAAAGGATATAGGAACTGCAAGCATCTATTATTTAGTATTTCCTGCAGTATACGAGTACTTTCTGAGCTCATTGAGGCAAAGCATAGGAATTATTTATCATTTGTTTTTCATTCGATCTAATGGGATATTATGCTCGAAACTAGAAACGAAATTTGTCTTTTATAAAGAAGAAGAATAAAATCATTTTCAGAGAATAGCTTTTTTTATGGATCTTTAATAATAAAAGGCGTAATAAATCGAAAATAATCTTATTACGTGTCTCGCAATAGCATCTTTATACGGAGGCAACACCCACACCTGAAAAGTGGGTCGTCTTTGCACATAGCGTCTAAAAAAGTTTACATGCGTAAAAGTAGGCGTCACTCAGAAAATTTCTTAGCACCATGGAGTTAACTAGACAAGAGAAGATCTAATTAAACTGCTCTAGATTATTATAAGCTATATATTATTAAAAGTTTGGAGAAGTAATTACATTATATTATTTAATTATTATTCATAGACCATTATGAATTTTATATTTATTTCATGATAAACATAGAAATGTATGCAATATGTATACAATTTTTTGTCAAGTTCTTGTCTCATGGATAATTTTGCAGTGATAGTATTAGTCACGAATGCAACAAAAATTGATTATGACTTGACGTTTTTTAATTATGATACTGGAATAAATATCGTAAGAATAATTATAACGGGGGAAGCAAGTGATTGGGTAAGATGATAAGATCAGTGAATAAATAAAATTGACTGGTAGCGCGTGACCACTGAGTAAGAAAAGCTCTGTGCGTAAAAAGTGAACTTGTAAAAATAAACTATGTAATTATAATCGATTATTGGTTATTATTGATGTAATTACTGAATTGATGTTTAATAGTAGTTTTAGTTAATTTAAAACCGAGTTTAAAACTAAGCAAGGAAATTGCGGGGAAATTGTTCAATGAAAGAATTGATTGTTATTTTTGCTTATTGGGACGATTTCGCACAACTACTGGTTGTCATCAGAAAAGGGAAATTACGGTCTGATAATTACTGTCCGCGATGGCAAAGCGCTCTTCAAGATTATAGGAGTCCTAGAGGGCGTGTCAATGAGAATATGAAACACTATTTCCGTTGCAATGCGTGATGCTAATTTATTTGAACACATATGGTTGTCAGGGACACTGAATATTTTATTTTGTCGTGTTTTACTTTCCAACAAAAATCGTCAATACATTGATGAGGAATATCAGTTGCTTTATGCTTTCAACTTTTCGAACAAGTTTTCGAGTTTTTCAAAAACTAGAGAAAAATATGTTGGACAATGGATTTCCATTAGTAAAGAATATAGATAGTGTATTTAATATTGTGTGCAGCTTTAAAGTGAAATTCATTGTTTATGGCATGGAATCAGAATCGATATCTATTCAACATTCAAACGGTATGAAAGCCGAAGTTGTATCAAAGGAACTGAGAACGATGTATCTGACGTCCATAAGCTATAAGGAGATTGAGATAATTCACGACAGAAGGATAGACATGAATCGTTAATTATTAGTATCCTCTCGTAGATTTACTCGGAAATTTGGATCATTAATTATAACTACATTGCATATAATATCGAATGTTTCCTATTTATAATAGAAATTTCAGATAAGCCTAAGAAATTTAATATCTAATTATATAAACATGCTTCTTCCTCTCATTTAAGTTTAATGAAACATTTCACTTTCATTTCCATTTTCATTTTTCTCTGGGTAAAAATATTTTCAAGGAAATAAGGAGAACCAGAGCAGACAAGAGACCTATTATTCTGTATTAAATCATGATTTCAAAAGCGTGAAGGCAAGGATGAAAGTAGGTGTCACGTTTTACGCGAGACTATAATGCAGTTTGTCCACTAGGGACGAGAGTACAATTTAGATTCTTTAGAAAGGAACACGCATCTTCGCTTCTTTTATTCTCGTAAATATACTATCGTATTATATAGTATACTTTATGTATATGGTACTCAATCATATATTAGTCATACCAAGCAACCTGCAGGGGGGAATTTTATTCAGGGTCATCTTTGAATTCTTCGCTTGCGTGATGATTGCATCTATGCTGTGGATGGTACTCAAGTTTCAGACGTTTCTTCGGACGATTTTTTTCAATTTGTCCCTTGAAAATCTGTAGCATCACTTAACATAATTTAGAATCTTTGCAATCTCTTAAAATCCTTTGAAACAACCCAAAATCCCTTAAAATCACCTAAAATCAATCACTAAAAATAATTTAGAATCACTTCAAGTGACTACAGAAATTTCAGGTGACTTCAGGAGAGTGCGAATGACTTCAGGTGACTTTAATTCAGTGAAATCTCCCGAAGTCAATGAATTTAGATGAATTCACTTTAATTGTCTTCAATCTCCTGAAATATCTGAAGTCATTTGAATTCATATAAAATCACATAAATTCACGAAATAAATTCTTAATAAACCAGAAAAGAAAATATGAGATGGCATAATATATAGAAAATTAGCTATATGGTTTTCCTTGAGCTTAAATAAAAAGATGTCACATGTACAGCTATAGAAGGTCGATAAGTAGTTTTCTGTGTCTAGGTTTAAGTATGTAATTCTCTGAATAGAGGATAAAAGTAGATTATTATCGTTGGCAATGAAACACTTACGGGATTGTCCACCCTTTGAGGTTTTTTCATCGTTGTGCATAATGGAGTGGGTATAAAGCAGAGTGACTATATCTATAGCTGTATATATATATGAAATAACTACTTGGAGACGTTACACTTTATTGCATGTAGGTGTCAACTTGATCGTCAAGACTCAAGACCCGTGACCCTAAGATAAACCATAACGAACCACGCTTGTACGCGTTCTGAATCCTGATGCTTGATCTGGGACAAACTGTTGTTTACAAAGTTCATTTGCATTCACATTCCTACTGCGAACTAAGTCTACTTGCTTGCGTGGGTATTTCCTTTATATTAATAACGAGAATAAACCGACTAAAATAATTATTGTATCCTGTCTCGGATAATTTTCCAAGTCTGCGCTCTCTAAATTTGAATCGCAGTGAGAAAATTTAAATAAACTCGAGTTTGAAAATTTTTCAATTGAGTGCATCGAATTTTGGAAATTTTAGAATTGAAGAATATAAAGATATTTATTTGATTTGTGCTATCCTGATTTCAAGTTTATCTCGCATCCTCCTAAAGTTTGTTGTCCTGAGGTCAATCAATATTTGCTGTTACACTATCGTTCATTAATCCATATCCATTCTACTCTGATATTCTGATACAGATGTATGCATAAACTGTCGGAAATTCTCATATCTCGACGGATATCGTTTTCATTGACTCTTGCCAATAATCCATAAATTTTTCTGAAAAAGATTGCCCAAATCGTTTCTGACAGATAAATTGTAGCATTTACATTTCTCTCTTCTATTGAATCTTCAACGATTTTCATTTCTTCTTAATCTCAACTAATGTTGGTTAAGTAAAAATGTGGTTAACCTTCATTTTTTAGAGACAAGTTTTCTTTTCCATATATAAACACATCGAATCGGATTATATGGAATTTATTTTCATAACTCGTCTGCTAGCTGAAACTTGTTATTACCTATCTTATATCTATTAGCAGAAAAAAAACTTGCTTTCTTTTTTTGTCTCCTCGGATTCCTGATTTTATTCATCGCATTCTTTGAGAATCTTGGAATATTAATTCTCATTTTTTGCACGAAATAGTCATTGATGGATGATGTTTAATAGGGGGAAGGCAGGGAAGAGAGGAAAAAATATATATGAGAGGTCCGACGACGATGTAATTATTGGTACTTCGCTGTGGATGAGATGATTGGTTGTTGTCAGATGAGTGCTTTGGCGTGGGACGAATGCGTTACTTTTGCACTCATAAATAACGTCGACAATCTCAAAAAAAAAAAAAAAAAAAAAAAAAAAAAAAAAAAAAAAAAAAAAAAAAACAGATTGTTCTTATTAAAATTATTAAAATTTAGAAATATTTTTACTCTTTTTAAATAACCAAAATTTTTAGGATTTAACGTAGCATATAC
>JAUESH010000043.1:3371795-3451715 GCA_032275165.1 Synergus magnus
ATTTGATGCCTTAATTTAATTAATTTGTCTCTCCGTGTGGAGGTATGGCTCATTGAAATATTCAAATCCCTATAAAAACAGATCCAGCTTGCGTGAACAAAGGCATTTTGAATTGAAATTGATGAGTGCATCATATATCTTTTGTATGTATATTGTGTGCGTATATCTGGACTTTATTCCTTAACTAACTAATTCTACATAAGTGTCTGCTATTTTCGCTCTTATTATTTATTGTCTGATACACCGCTGATCATTATTATTATCATCATCATCAGGGCACCAGCGGAACGCACGGAAAGTAAAAGTTTTACTTTCGTTTTATACGCGTCGGTAGCAAAAGTGATTTTCCGGTATATATAAATAAACACTATTCCAGTCATTTTGATTTGAAGCTATTTTTAAAAGATTGTGTTACCTTTCTGAACATCTGTATCGCCTCGTAAAAAAATGCGAAGATAATGTTCGTAAAATTTTACCGGAAAGGGAGATTCTTTTTCGCGAATATTGAACATAATTCCTTGGAATTTTAAGCTACATTTAATGCTTTAGTTTTAATATTTTCTTAATCTCAATTTGTAAAAAGTTACTCATGAAATAGCGCCTATTCGTTTACTAATTCACTTTAGTAAACATTTTTCTTACTAATTCTTATTAATTAAGATATTGAGAGAGTATTTTATATAATTTCGAACCGATGATCTGAAAACATATGGATATGATTTTTTTTATTTACTTCTTTTTTATTATTCATGAGACATTCGAGTGATAGATTGTCGAGCAAATTTGCGCAATGCGTCCATGTATACTGTGATCCGTTACGTTTACACCAGACTTACGCAAGCCAGAACGAGAAAGCACGAAACAGGTGTGTCGGGTCCAAACCATGCCATTAACCGGTATCTTTTATCCTTTTGCTGTACACCTTTCACACAGGGTGTCATGAAAAAATACTACGCAAATTCTAGTGAGATTTCTTTAAGCACAGCATTTTTTAATGGTGTTCTTAAATTTAATTTAATGAATGCATTTTAAGTTCCAAGACTTTCGAACGTAAAATCATTAAGTTCACATTAATTCCCAGTTTGAAACGCCGTTATAGATTCGAATTTAAAACCTCCGCAGTTAAAAACAATTTCAATTTAAAATATAAATGGTAATATCAGAGTCTTTCCTAAGAGTCGTTTAAAAGTTTTAAAATTAAAGCCATTCATGAAAGCTAATCACAAACTTAAATATTTATTCGCATCGATAACTTGAAAGAATTCAGAGCTCCTCGCAAGTGAAAGTCTGCAGATTTCAAAATAATTTTACTTCTCTTCAGTGACATAATTATCATCGTAAAATGCATATGATCAATACACTAATTTAAAAATATCAGGCAAATTAAAAGTCAAGTTTTAACCCAAGATCGAAAGAAAATTTCTCTTATTTCAAAAAGTCATAATAAAAAATTCTTTTGCAAGAGAAGAGACAGTAAACTCAAACACTTTGTATGTTTTCTCTTGACTCGATCTTACGACTTGGGAAACGTCTTCGTTTCTTTCAACTGGATAAAAATACTTAGGCATATCATTTTGAAACGAAGAAAAAAATCTCTGCTATTTTTATTCTAAGCTGGGTTACAAAGAAACGCTGGAGATTTTGAGTTTGATATTTTAGTATTATTCTCAGGCTATGAAAGAAAGAAAAAAGATTTTTTTTATGGAAAAATTAAAGGATACAAACTCAAAGAGCTTTGAAATTTAAATGTCTAAATAATTTGGTTAATTTTTCATCATGAAAATAATTTACTAATGTAACTGAACATGAACAAATATCCATGAGTGAAAAATAAAAAGAGTAGTGAAATAATTGAATAGCCAAATAAAAAAAGATAATGGTTTTAGGTCTTAAACAATTCTACGAGACCTTTTATAGATATTATATTTTTTTAAAGAATGCTACAGTTTTATAGATATTATAAAAAAGTATAGAGCGAAATAAATTACAGTGATGAAAAATTTAATAAGAGAGTAGAAAGATAAAATGTTTATAATCCATCTGAAAAATAGAAATAAAAATGATTAGTTCTGTAACGCAAGTAACGGAAAAAAAAGCTTTGTCGAACTATTTTTAGCTGTTGTGCCACTTGACGTACATGCAAGAAGCTAAAAATACCTTAAGAGCATTCAACAGGTCTTGACAGAATCTTCCAACAGGTGTATTGTGGAAATCAATGAAACACCTTCATCCAAATAAGACGCTAGCTTTTGTGCTTTTAAGTGCTATCTAAATTATTAACAAAGAAAAACAAGATTGAAATCAAACTAACTTGGAGAATATTTAACTTTTTAATTGAAATTTTGAAGGACTCCAGGGAATGAGGATATTCTAGAATTAAGAAAATTAAATTTCCTAGTTTTATTATTCGATCCTTGAGAAGACTTTACACTTTCATTGCGTGATTACAATCGCTTTAAACTTCCTCCACTTTATCGAGCAAATCTACTTACAATTTGCTCGGGTCTTGTCGAGACATTCCACAATCCCTCTTAATTTTTCTTTTGCTTTTTGCTTTTGTCTGTCGACTTTGATCTGGCGGTGCCAGCATGAAATTTACAATTTGTAAAGAATTTGCTTTGATATTTCTTGGAATGGAAATTCAGGAAAAGTAGAATGACGTGATCGGAAAAGACAGAGAGGGAAATTCCTTATTGTTTCAGTTTCAAATTATTGATTAAAAAATTTTGTAGGCGAACAGACCTGAAAAGATGAACAAAATAAACTGGATTTAAAACCTATAAATCCAAATAAATGAATTAAAAACTTAATAATCTCTATTTTTCTTTTGTTGCAGAGTAAAACAGATGCCCATGTCATCGAGCTGATCTCCTACATCTTAATTGCTGCAGGAGCCCTCACGTTCATCGTCAGTTTTCTCGGATATTGTGGAGCTATGTTTGAATCTCGATGTCTATTATGTGTCGTAAGTTTCTTCTAAGAAATATGTATATTTTAAATTTTAAATTCAACTTGTATATACTTTTTATTCCAAATTATACTGTCCACGAGTATGTAACATTTTTTACATCTTCTACATATAATAGTTTCTTTATTGAATAGGATTTTATTTAATTTTTCTCATTTTATTTCAGTATGGTATTCTCATTCTAATTGTACTCGTACTGGAATGCATCGTGGTTGGCCTCGCGTTTGGACTTAGAGGAGACGTAAGTATATTTTGTAATACAATATAATGTTTATTATTTTTATTCTAAAGGATTCGATGTTTTTTGATATAAATTATTATAATAAAAACGATTTAAAAATGTACTTTTACAAAAATTTCTTGAATCTTGAAAATTCAAAAGTTGAATCATCTATTGCATAAGTTCATTTCAAATCCTTAGTTTCTTTCGCCAATAGTAAAGTAATTTCCATAGAAGAATTTCACAATCCATACTTAATTTATGTAAAAAGAAAAAAAAATGTCGAAGGTCTGAACGAGCTTGTTGTCCTGAATTCAACAAATATTTCTCAGTTCACTAATTATAAAACCGTAAAATTGTTGCAGACCGAGAAACAAACGCAGAACATCGTAAAGTCAACTATTAAGTACTACTCAGGCAATTCGGATACCGTGACTCTCGCGTGGGACAGAATCATGACTGAGGTAAATCAGCAGCACAATTAATAAGGAAATTATGCCCGAGTTGAGAATAAATTAATGTTCAAGCGAATCTTCCGGCTTCACATTCTTACACGCAATGATCTTGATCTTTTCTCTTAATCTTCTCCACTCAACTAGACAAGTTCCGCAAGAATCTAAATTTATATTTCTAATTTCATACATCTTAGAAAATAAATTGAAAATTTTGCTCAGAAATCAGCGAGTAAGGCTAACCTTAATAAGTCGGATGAATTTCATTTTCCGCGTGGGTGGTGAAACTTAAAAGAGACAATAAATCTAATTTTCTTTATTTTAGCTGCATTGCTGTGGTGCCGAAAGTTACTTAGATTTTGAATCTATCAACTGGACACATGGATTCAAAGTTCCAGAAGCCTGCTGCAAAAAATATCCTAATGGACAGTTGCTGGAATCGAGTTGTCAATCAATCCCGACAGAATCTAACTCTTATTACCAAAGGGTAAGTTCATTCGATGAAATTAGGAATTCATTTTTTAAATTCTAATGGCCCAAAATTAAGAAGCATCAAATCTGATAGTATACAAAATTTAGTTCGAACCTAATTGTAATAAAAATTTCGATGGTATTTTTAAAATATATGCTTTTACTTTTCGAGAATTTCTCTTTAGATTTTCCATTCACTAACTCACATTCACTGAAATCGACATTTTTTTTTTACGAAGCTTATCAGTTTACGAACTTAACTTTCTTTTATTAAAAGCACTTTCACCTTTTGTCGCTTTTAATTGTTCGACAATTGTTCAACTTTAGCCTGTTCATTTTCAATTAGCGGCTTATCTCGGCTTTCCATAATGAATATTCGAGTAGATTGGCTTCAACGAACTCTGGTCTGGTTATTCTCAGTGAAATTGTTGGTAATTCTATAGAGTGTTCTCGTACTTTGTATGCGATTTTGAAATTGTATTTCATAATTTCTCATGTAATTAAATCAGTCTTTCTGAGAAATTAAGCACATTCTTAAGTACAAAGAGATTCTAAATCAATTTATTTGTATGAAAAATAATTTAAGATTTCTCAAATGTACATATTGAATGGTTTTCAGAAGCAGAATTGAAAAAAAATGAAAAACTCGGAATACATAAAAGCGTAGACAATTTAGAAATATGTAAATAAGAAGCATTCAAGAAAGTTTAAAGCAACGAAAGTTGAAAAATATTCAAATTGGATGAGATGTTAATTTAACAATGTGTTTAAATATACATTTAACTTGCAGGGATGTTACCAAGCGATGATGGAAGCTATAGCAGAGAATGCAGCGATAATAATCGGTGTTTGTGTTGGATTGGTCTTCATCGAGGTGCTGGTTATTGTCTTGGCTCTCTACCTCGCATGCTGCTACTGGCGTCCACAACATGGTAGGCTCGGTGTAAAAGTGAATTACTAATTAACTGCGGTAAACTTGAGACCTGTTTCACCCTTTGCAGTTAATCGATGCGTAGAGTCACCTAACAAGGAGTAAAGATTAAACGTCCATTGGATCGTGACGATCTAACATCGAAACTAACATTTCTCATTCAAGAATCTCGTCTCACCGTGGACGTTGCATATGTATATCTTCTTCTCCCAATGCGGTTGTTTCTTAAATCAACCAGCACACTTCATATGTTACTGCCCCATTGGAACCCTACTGTACTCGAGACCTGTATATACATATGCCTCTTTTTTCTGCGCATCTTCAATTCGTATTGAGTACTACCAAAACTGCTAAGATCCTTTACAGAGATGCAGATTAAGACAAATTAAGAATACAGTAAAGAAATATATTTAAAACATTATAAAAATATATATAAATCTAAAACATTCATAGGATCGGTTGCTTTCCTGGGAAACTATTTTTGCCAAAGTACTCGTGCTTGAAACTCTTTCCCAAGTTTTGATTTTCGAATTGTAGAAATGTAGAGTACAATAAGATGTACCTGAGAATTAAAAAAAAAGTCTTTCTGCATCTCTGGGATCAATCATAGACTTAGAGTAAAAGTTGCACTAAGGAAAGTAGGAAGTTTGATCGTTAAAAGCATTAATTCACTTCGTCAACGTTAATATAATGAATACTGTAAGCAGTTCATTCGCATGAGCGCTCTCAATGCGAATTTCAAGTCAGTAGCTTTCGTCCGAGGAGTTCTTCTTGTACGTTGTTTGTCAAGTTTGAGCAAAACTCTCTAAGTGTCGTTTTCGTAAAAGCAGGCGGTTTCTCAATGTGCTTGCATATTGTTAGGCGGAAAGATTAATAGAGGGGACTTGAGTCCCGATTTTTCATTCGAGTCAAGACTTCAGTCGAGCCATCCTTTAGCCTCAATGAGGGCATGCGAGCAATTAGTTATCGCAAAATAAAAAATTCAAAATACATTATACTCTGACACAAGGAAAGGTCGAAGCCATTGATAAAGGTCGTTCTTTTTAGCTTGTGTAGACGTGTCAAGACAGGCCTGGTGAAGACGAAGCTTGTTTCGGGTTCACAAGTAAGGATGCAGGGTCTTTAAAATCTTGATTTTCTATTTAACAACATCATTTTGTAGCTACATAATTAATGTTCAAAATCTTTCTGTACAACGTTCTTTTTCTAAATTTATTCTATTCAAAGCTTTGGAGCCGCGTCTCAAGGCATGAAGGCTTCGCGCTCTCTTTCCCTGCATGCTAACGCCTCTCATTAACAGACCCAAACAACATGAAACACACCAAAGAGAAGCAAAAATGTTGTTATTACCAAGATCGAAGAGAAATTGAAACAACTCTTTAAGAGGCATGTTGTCTGGGGTGCGTTTTCAGCTTCCTCGATGTCGTTAACAAGTATCAAAATCTAGCTAGGGCCAGCAACAGTTAGCACAAATTTTCACACGTCAAGGAAAAACTTGAGTGCCAATTGTCATAAAAAGGACTGTATATAGAAATATAGGCTAATATCTTCTATTAATATAGGTTTATTTATAAAAAGTACTGTCCGGAGCTTTTAAAACGCAGAGAAGACCTACGAGCAGTATTTTTGCTAAAACAAATATATATCGGTAGTATTTTTTAGCTTCTATTTTTGTATAAAAAAAGGTTCAATAGGTTTTTTTAATCCGTCCTAGTAACACAAGAACTTATCTTGTGCAGCGAATTCAACTAATCCTGCAGTTTCAAATATTTATCAAAAGTATAAATTGATTATTTTTGCTATTGATGCCAAAATTTCTATCGGGAAAAAGGGATATGAGATTAGAAAGAAAGTAAATAACGTATGGTTGTGTTGAGGAACAAGGAATGCGAAATATTTTTCCGAATAGAGAGTTTAATAATAAAATCAGCGTTTATGTAGAGAATTAAGCATAAGGTATAAATGTGGATAATTTGTGCTAATTCGTTCGTTACACTTTTATTACATCTTAAGTACGTACGTACGTATTCGCACGTGTGCCTATATTTAAGGTAGTGTGTCCGTATTTCAACAGAGTGGAAATTCTTTCACGAGCACAATCATTCTTTTATTTTGTTTAACATAATATTTTCCTTTTTGAGATTCATTACTAACGAGTGATTTTTTTAGAGCACATTTACGCATGCGTACGTAAAACTAAGGAATTTTATTGTATTATGGTTTGTTTCACGTTAGCCCTATTCGACAATCGACATTTCATCAAGGTTCGGAAGTGAAAGGGATTATTTTATAGAAAATAAGAGTTCTTGAAGGTGTCTAAATTCAAAAACCTTTCAAATCAATCCTGTGTTGGTTTTCAAATTCTTCTTTTTTTTTTTAATAATTTGCAAATTGTTAAGTGAGAGAATTTATTACAAATATAAATTAATATAAATTCATATAAATATAAAAGTATTTATATATATACAAATATTTAAATTGAAATGTATTCGAAAACCTAGTAATTTATTTTATATCAGTTAAAGGTTGATTTCACTCTGTTTGAATAAAAAGTAAATTCTGATAGCACATATTAATTGATAAACTTTAACTGCCGAATCCTGTTTATCTCTCGTTCATGCCGCACATTTAGACGTTTTCGTTTCCAGTGTTAACATGTTGGTGCTGCTGCTGATGAGGCGTAAAGAGCATGGAACAGTTGAGTAGTGCCTCCTAGCATTCGCACATTGAGCCCTTAGAGGTCCTGTGCCTTGCTCGCTTGAAACACTAGAAAGCTAGCCGCCCCTAGGCTAGCAGAATACGTCCACAATTTTGCTTCTAAAATGCAAAAAGTACCGAAGAACGAGAGAGGGAAAAACCGAGAGGAAAACTCAAGTTTCCAAACTAGTACCTTAAAAGATAATTTCGATTCTTCCAGGCATGAAGAATTGATTAGAAAAAAATGAAAAGAACTCGAATGAAAAAAAAAAAAATATATATCTTCCTCGTTGATTTTTTTACATTTTGTGTTATCAAAACATTCTAATTTTTTAATTTTTTTTTTTTTTAATTTAATCGAGAAGGTTGTCTCGAATTTTCGATATTAGAAGAGTGTATATTCTAGCTTAGATACAGGAGTCACACTCCCCTAATTTTCGTTTGCATGCGATGCACTATTGATACTGTATTTATTTAAATACTCGTCTTCGTTATTTCCACAGTGTTAAGTCGTTAAGTGTGTACAAAGAAAAAATGGTCCTTTGCCACCCTTAAATCTCGAATGTTCTTCGAGAAATTAAATTAAGCTCCCTCGTCAAACCGAAAGTGCATTTGTAATTTCGTCAAGCGTTAAAAGCGATATTTCTTTTTCAGAATGTTGGTAAATAATTCCAATCGAAAAAGAAATATAAGCGAAAATTCAGGCATTTACAAATTACAAAAGGAGGCACCGTATTGATCTCAGACTTCAAAATTATTACCTTTACAAATTCCCTTTTTGCACAGAAATCAATCACGTTCATTCAGTCATTTTCAAAAGTTCATGAGTAAAAAGCTTTTCTCCTTTCTTTGAATTTCCTACGATTACGATCAATTTAGTTTTCTTTTTTGTACATTTTTTGAGATACAAATTTATTAAAGGGGATTTTGTCAGAGAAAAGTATTAAGTTAAAGGTAAAGAACGAAGTTTGAACGACACTTTGATCGATGGTGATGTATCGAGTGTGATTTTTTCTCAACGCAAGAGTCTGTAAGAAATGGTTTGAAACCACGCACGCACACAATGCAAAATACACACTCACACACTTTTATACAGAGACTGATACCTGACCTAAAATGTATATATTGACACACGATAGATTGCGGTTATATTATTGCGATTCATGATTGATAATTATAATATCTATAATTACGATATATTGTACTGTATTATTATTATAATAATGTATAATGATAGCAGTATGGACCTCGCGTCACCGATCTGTTTAGATTTATTAAATGTTTTCCGTTTCTTTTGTAAAAACTGTACACACCGAATTTAAAATAAAAGAAGTTTTATATTATCTCGAAAGATTTTTTTCGTTGTAGCCACTTTTTCGAGAATGCAATTATTTTCACATTTCATCAATTTATTTTAGTATTAATATTTACAATTATGACCTACAAACGATACTTAGGTCCTTTATTGTATTTATAAACGTATACTTTATTTAATCGAGTGCCTTAGTCTACATTGCATATACGTACAAATTATTTTAGTTCTTAGGCTCTATTAAAAAAATTGTTGCTTAAATACTGTAACATACGTTTACAATCTAACACACGGATGTGTCATTCAAAAAACATTTTTGCACTGTTCTCAACGCGATTCTCTTTCCATATAGTATCACAGTCTTAAACGAATTACTATAGTCTTGATTTGATATTCTGATTTCTCTAATCCACATAGACTCGACATGAAAAACGCAAGGAAATGGTATTTTTGACAAGGAAGTCCGGTGAAAATTCACACAGGAAAAAATAAATTTGATCAAATTATTAATTAAATGAAGTAAAATTTCAAATAATTAGATAGTTTAGTCTTTCATTTAAAAATCACGAACCTTGGCTCATTGTGAATTCATAAATAAATATATAGCTACAGCATAAAGAAAAGGAGATAAATAGATTTCTTGTTTGAATATTACGTTGAGGTTTAAGCTTTAAATTGACTGATTAATTGAAGCAAAGATATTATTCATAGATGCGACACTGTCAGTTTTGGCTAATATCCACAACACCAAAATTTGGAATCGTTTATGTACATAGGCGTATAGATTGTCCCGACCACTGGTAGTAGCCGCATCTATGTGAATTCATTGAAGGATTTGGACGCGAGTATTTTTGCCAAGGTTGTAAAAAAAAAAGAAATTATTTACTCTCCTAATAATTCCCAGTGTGTGTAAGTATACCGAACAAATTAATTTAATTGATCCAAGAAGGATTCGTGTTCGGTAAACAGACAGGATTAGGAGAGTAAAGCAAATCCTATTGAGGTGGTCCACCCATCATTCCCATTGGTGGCATTCCCTGGATTCCATAAGGCCCTTGCGGTGGAACTGGACCTGGTGCCATTGGGGAGTGAAGTTGCATCGCTGGACTTTGGATTTGTTGATTCGGAGCCACTTGTCCGCCTCCCAACGCCCCTACCACTTGCTGTAAAAATTTGAAATATTTATAAAAATTATAAATAGTGAACCAGTTCATTTGTACTCATAGGTATCACAGAACATTTCTGCGTAACCATAAGTCTCATATAAATCTTTTGCTCAGATTTAAGATGCACATAATCATTCCACGCAACTTGCGACTGCGCCGAAGACTTAAATGAACTTTACAACTGCGCATTAGTATCTAGTAGCAAAAGATAAGCAAGAGTGATGTTGCCTACGTTAAAATATATATATAAAAAAAACATACCTGAGCATGCACTGGCGGTTCAGAAGGTAATGTGAGATTAGCGAGAAGATCCCTAACAGCTGGGAAAATGGAACATTCTGTATGAATTGTCGAATATTCGGCAAATCTTTTCAACTGCATAGATGCTGCCGCTATCGCTGGTCCGCCTGCATCTCTTTTTTCAGCAAGACTCAATAAATTTGTGCTTAAATCGTATACCAATGGCAGTACGAGCGAAGGAGGCTCTCCTTGATAGGGACCTCCAATTCTCGTAATTTGTAACTGCAATTTAAAATTGACATGAAAGAAAATTATTAATCTAGCACTTGGATTCATTTTTAAGTATTGAAGATCACACATCTGATATTTTTTGTAAATACTTACAAAGAAGAGGACTCTTGTTTTGCAAACTACGACGGAGGCCATACCGATTGGAATGATAGGCAGCGCGGAAGGTGGAACCCTCAAACACCATTGTACTGACCATTTTAATTGTTGCTGTTGTACTAACGCAGGGAAGAGTTCGAGTTTCATTATTTGAATAAAGTCCTTCAAGATGTTGAAAGGAAGATTCAACATTTTTCCGAAACCGCTAAGTGCGTTGGGTTTATAGGGCGGGGCCGCTGCTCGAGTGTCAAAGAATTTTTCAAGGATCTGCAAAAGCGAGAATTAAAAGATCAAATTTGCTAATTAATAAATCTTCATAATAAAATTTCAATTCAGTTTTATTATCTTTACCTGTAATTCTTCGAGACTCCACTGATCCTTATGCTCAACGACAGGTTGAACTTTGATGTGAAGTGATTGTAAATGTTGAGGATTTAATACAACTTTGCACTGTAACGTTTCCACCTTGAAATGTACTACGCCTGGTTCTGTACTGCTAATAGCAGTCAACTGTAATTAAAATAAAATGAGAATGGCTATTGTCCCCGAAATATAAAAATGATAAAATGAAGAATCTATTTGAAACTTACGGATTCATCTGTTTGGATAAATCGCTGAAGTTGTCTCTTCATATAAACGCAGCCCAAGAACCTTTCTAAAGGCGACATATCTGGTCCTGGTAATCCGGAAGGATGTGTAGATGAAGCACAAAGTAGTTCGAGAGCTTCATGAGTTAGAAGAGTGGGCACAGCTCCTGCCCAGGATCTTTGAGGTAAGACTCGAGACAAGTGGTTCACAGCTTTGTGTTCGGCAGCCTGCGGACTATGGAGTGCAATATGACCTGGACTTTGACCAGGTCTCGCAGGAGACGGTCTAGGTACACTTGGAGATCCTGGCCAGTTGGAAGCTGCTGGTGATGCCATGCTCTGTGATGAAGGGAAAGGACTCCCGTCTATGTGACCTGAAAAAAAATAATACATTTATTTACGTGAGATCAGGATCACTTAGTTAATTAAAATATAATTAATTTTTAATATACCAGTTTGCATGAAGGAGCTCGCAGGAGAATGTCCAACTTGAACGTTGCTGCAAGGTCCAGGAGAAGAGGTTGGCATAAGACCGGCAGGACTCGGCACGTGCATTTGATTCAGAGGACTGTTGGCTACTAATCCGGATCCTGGAGAAGGGTGTGGTAACATATTCGGGGTATTGGGAGGCAAGGATGGTGGCGAGGCCAAGTTGAAGGAAGTCGCTGGACTGCTGCCAAAACTCTGGTGCTGACTTGCCTGCAAATACGTTTATTGGATATTAATATTTAGATTTAGTTACCTTCAAATCCAGTTTAACAATAGATCTAATCAATTAAGTTAGAATTAAATTATATCCCTAGTTCACCTGAGATATATTCGCAGTATGTGGACTCGCAGGAGTGTGAGGATTGCTTCCGGAAGGTGGCGTTAAAGGTGGATGGAATCGCAAGTTGTCCCTCTGCTGAGCTGGAGATTGAGGTCCACCTCGATGGTGACCCAAAAATCCAACATTTCCGCCTCCTTCGCTATCCATTGTCACCGGAGATGGTGGATTATCATCTTCCGATTGTGACCTCCTTCGATAAACTGCGCTCTCATCGACGTATTTCGATAAGAACGACTAAAAAAGAACAGTAAATTATAATTTACTGATTGCCTTGAGATTAAAAAACGCATATCAATAAACGTAATTTTATTGATCTGTGAATATTACCTTTAATGCTTGAGTTGGTGTAAATTCATCAACGACGTTGCTTCTGTCGAAGCGACTGTACGCTCCATCACGCAGACTTACGAGTCCGCCTCCTCTAAGTCTTAATTCAAGACAGTACATTCCCAAATATGCTATCCTTACAAGACTAACACACTGAGGCATTATCGTGAAGGTTTGTACTGGAATTTGTGGCCTCTGTGAACAATTATTAAAATTATTAGTAATAGTAAAATGAATGTTGTAAAAGAATAAAAAGAAATTTTAGCACAAGGAGAAACAATACTTACAGAGTTATGTACACAGAGTTGCAAAAGCGTAGGTAATTTACTGATGGAGGTCAGAGGTTGTAGAGTTTCGTTCAGAATGTGGATAATTTGAGCCAAGTTTCGGTGTTGGTTCAAATGCGCCTCGAGCTGTTCCTTCATTAACGAGTGTGCATTCACTATTGTGTTTGACGGATTTTTGCCAAAAGTTAACTTAAAGGCTTTGTCTTTTGTGCTCCATTGAACGGAAACAGTCGAACCACGATTCGATCCGTAAGCGATTACCAATTTACTGTAGCTGTAAGACTTGATTGTCACCATCCCTCGGAGATTGTACTTTTCTAGTAAATGTAAATCGATGTTTAATATGTTGTATCCGAATAATTAGTTATTATTCCTTACAAATTTATTAACATTTTAAGTTTAATAATAGAATTTAGTGTCCATTTTTTACCCATCTTGAAATATTCGGCGAGATCATGCACGATCGTATACAAATGAACGATTTGAGCCCAATCGTTCAAAAGCGAGTCAACCGTACGATTTATATTCTCCGCTGTTAACATTTCGTATTGGAAGTAAACTGGCCTTCGCAAACCTAGTGGAAATAGATTTTTAGTTAGTTATCTTCTAACATTTTTTAACTTTTAATCTTATGTTTTAGATAATTTAGTAATGGGATTTTACCTTGTTCTTTAGGATGACTGCTGGAAAGAGGACTTCCGTAGAAGACAAACTCAGCCATCCAAGTCTTGGCCATACCTTTAGCTTGAACTCTTATCGCAACGCTAAGTAATCTTTTGAGGAGAGCATACCAAACACTGCTGGTTGCAATATTCGGCGATGGTGGAGGCAACTGTACAAGTTTTAATACTAGGGCAGTGGCATGTGCTTCCACTTGAAGTCCCTGATGTGCTATTTCTCGTTTTGTAAGCTATATATTTAAAAATCAATTAATTGAGTTCTAATGAAATACTTTGTCAGTTTGAAGTTAAGTTTTGATGAAGACTTCCAATTTGTAATTATCATTGGAATTAATTAATTAGGAAGAATATATGTTAGACTCGAGATCCTGTTTTATAAATATGTACATGTTATTAAATATATTTTCGAAAAATTTTAGGTGATAAAAAATTACCTCCTGCGCAAGCGTAACAAACGGAATTCGTTCGTCGCAAAATGCCACAACGTGAGCTAATTCAGGAATAAAATAAGCGGGATGTTTTGGTCTTCTATTTTGTGGACTTCCAGTAGCATCAGTTCTTCCACCAGTGGTGCCACTTTTTCGCTTGTTGCTCCCTTTCTCCACCACTTCTGTAATGCACCCCCCATCTTGATCATTATTTCCTAAAAAATCCACCCGTTAAACCCTTACAGCACAGCGGACACCTCACCGGATACCAATCACAATGTTGTCAGATGTTAATTCAATTAGTTCACAGAAATTTGAAGAAATATATAAAAAAAAGTCTATTGTTTAGTCATTGTTAGGAGAAGGAGGAAGAAAAAGTAAGGAAAACCTCACTCAAACCAAAAGCATATTTACAAGCCTCTCTTTTTTAACTTTAAAAGAATATTATTAAACTTTACAAATTCGAAAAACAAGAAAAAAAAATGTTTCTGGATTTTTCAACAATTTGGACTTTTTGGAGTTATTTTTACGTACCACTATCGACGCTCGTAAATGGTCCATGCGTTGTTACGAAAGTATCGAATTCAATTAGGCTTTGTACTTTTAAATACATTTTAGGAATCTCTGCCTCTATGCTATCGTCATGCGGATCGCCTTCAATTGAACTGTGTTTGACGACTGCCATGTAAAAAGAACACTCGATTTCGCAAGGCGATGATTCTTTTTCCTTGAATGTCACAATCTAAAATTTTTTGAAAGATTAGTGTCGGTAGCTGGATAATTAAATTTGTATAGGAATTTCTTCTACAAGGCTTTGAATTTCAGAAAATTCATATTTAAAATCATGCGAATTCAAAACGCTTATATTTTAATGGCAAAATTAAATATTATATTGAATAAAACCAAAACCCATTAGAAGAAACTAACAAGAATGATCGTAGGATGTCTGTGAAGTTGGACAAACATTCTATGCTTAGTAATTTTCGACATCGGGTGATCAGAGTGGAAAAGTAGAGGCAGCCGTTCATGAGGCGTAGCAGGTAAATGTTGCAGAGTCTTTTCACATCTTCTTTGTGTTATCCAATACCTGAAAAAGATATTCAAGTGAATCATATAATATCCTTACCATCAAATTACATATAATAAAAGAGGACTCACCTTAATTCTGAGATAAGATTCGGAAGACGAGAATGGTCCGTATTAAGAGCAGATGTAAGTTCTGGAACGAGAGGAGCATCATATTGGGGAACATGGCACTGGAGCATTCCAGTGTGAGTGTCGACCGTAACCAAAAGCAATTCTGCTCGAAGGCAAGGTTGTAGGATTGGAATTTGCAGAATAGCTGGAGATCCTTGAAGTGTACCTACAAGAAAAACGTATATTAACATTTTTTTTCAATTTTATAAGACTCTTCTTTTTTATTTGCTTACATTCGACGTCCTTCAACATTGCTTGAAGTTCCTGCTTCAAATCGGAAAGTCGACTACGTGTTCGAACGTAAATCGTGTGAACGAGAAGGCATTCCATCGAAAGTTGGTCCGACCTGATAGCTCTATCTGCTATTTCGGATTCCTTGCTGCCTAGTGAAGGGACATGAATGACAGCGAGAGGTCTTGCAGGATCGTGTTGGTCAACTTGAATTGTCATTTTATATCCAAGCTCTGATCTTGGATCTTTACTAGTTAATTCCCTAAAAAATTATTTTTAAAATTGTATAACGTTGAATTAACCAATATATTCTAATAAGATTTCTATAGAAATGATGCGGTATAAATATGAGAAATTACCTCCAATAGGAAACAGAAAGGCATTTTCCAGGCGTGTATTCGTCTACATGAACGTGATCATCCAATCTATCTCGGATTAAGCGTAAGGTTTGCGAATACAATACTTCAAGTTGAAGTGATTGGCAGAAGAAATGCAAAATGTGATATACTTCCGAGAGTGGATCTGAACTTTCAGCTAGTCTCACTTGGACAACCTAAATGAAAGATTACACATTTTTTATGTTAAATTTTAAATTTAGAAATCGAATTATATTGAGTTATTCAATAGAAATTCAAACCTGATGAACATATCGAGTTTGCAAGGGATGGACTAACGCCTTTCCATCCCCGGTTTCTCGATCAGATACCAGGATTTCTAATTCTAATAAACGCCAGGGAACTGTCGGTCCATCGCCCATAACTGTAAGGGAGACGGAAAATTCTTGTTCCACGAGAAAAGTTACTCTTCCTGCATCGATCTGAAAGTTAAATTAACAATTTTGGTACTTATTCAATGAAATTAAAGCACAGAAAATATTTAATTTTAATCAGACCTTTAAATTTCTCATTTGAGGAAGGAGGTTTCCAGTAACTAAACGATGTTGAATCACTTGGTTTAGCCGTTGAAGTGTGCTTTTCTTTTCTGCTGGAGTTATTGGATCTGGAGGTACTATTCTTTCCTATAAAAAAAAAAACATATTTATCATATGACACGTTTAAAAGTCTCTCAACACATATAAGTTTTTTTTTCTCCGCGCAAATAACAAGAGAATTCAGAAAATATTTCAATAGTTATATTATATAAGTAATAATTACTTTTATGCAAGCAGGCAATCGACTATAAGACCCAGTCGTCAGAACTTCAACAGCAGCAGGAATGTGAAAATTTGGAAGCCTCGCATGAACCAAAGTTTCACGAGCCATTCTAGCCAACATATCTGCGGTATCCACAAAAAGAAGGGATTGTTTATCACAAAAGGCCATGATGCGCTGGAAAAAAAGAATTTATACTCTCCAATATCATAAAAATTGGATTAAAAATCGGTTTGGATAATTATTATTACAACATACAGCGGATTTGTCGACTTTAGAGGCACTGCTGGCCCACTTTACTAGAGCCAAAAGACGTACAAATAATTGTCTTGTTCTTGCGGCGAAATTGTAAATTTCAATTTTGCGTTCCATGTCCGTTTTTCTCGGCAATCTGAAATTGTTTTGTGTAAAATTTAGAACGGTTAGTTTCAATTGTTGGGATTTTCATGAGTAACTAATTATTACATTAAATTTACTTACAATTCGGCAAGAACTGTGAGTTCATGATACGTCCTTTGAATAATGAAATCAATCAACATCCCGAGAGAAATTGAACCACCACGATTTCCCTCCTGCGGTATATTATTTGCCACAGGAGTTTGGTGACCTTCCAAAGGTACTGGGGACATTTTGATAGATTCTTTTGCCCAAAGGGCTACCTTTTTTTAACGATCGGTTCTGATTAAGAGTTTAAAATATCTGAAAGTAATTAATAATTCAATATTATTTTAATAAGTTTTAATTAAATTATGAATTCTTACTTATGTTTTCTTTGAAGTTCCGTCCTTCTTATTAAGATGTTTAGTTGAGTACCGAGTTTTTCAGGTTTGAATGATATGAAGCAAAAAATATATTCAAGAAAAATTAACTTTAATCAGACAACACTTCTTATAAAAATTACATCAATTCTATCGCATATTTAGCATTTTACATACTTTCGTAATTCTGTGTACAGAAGAGGCAGGGAAATAAATAAAAATGTTCTTATTGGATAAAGATTAAAACAGGCAATAACTGAATTTTATTTTCGAACATATAATTTCCAGTATAAGAAATATTTACTTTGATTCAGAAAAAAAACATTTTTCTCAAGAAGAAATCTACCTACAATTTTCTAACCTATACTATCGAAAACTGAACGACTTATAACATCAGAATATTTTAAAATATAAGTCATTGACACAAAAGATGTCAAAAACCAGACTGCTTGAAGAGAGTTTTATGTTCAAAAAAGTATCTGTATTCCTCTTCTTGCCCTTTCCGATAAAAACCTCTACACTTATGATCCATTCACTTTTTAAGAATATTGTTCAATCGTCAGAAAATAAGAATAACGGAAAATTAAAAGAACTTTTAATACGTTTTTTTATAAAGCATTCAGAAAAAACATTCGTAGAACATAAAATAAATATTTGTTTATTGTATTTTACCCCAAAAATCAGATTATTTGTTGCTTCAACTCCAAAAGCCACAAACACAAACGAGACGTTTCACTTTTTTGTGACGCTTCTGACCATTGCGACGTTGCCCACCCGCACTTGCCAACATTGTTGTCAGTTTGTCACTTGTGCACGTAATAAAGTTAGGTCTGGTTAGGTTATATAGTGCATCTGATTGATTGGTTTTCGCGCGCTATTTAAAACGCTAAAAAATATTTATTTTGTTTATTATAAATAATTACTTTTTAACTTATAGAATTATCCATTAATGATTTAATTATTTTTAATTTTTCTCAGAATTAACTAATTTTGATTTAATGGATCATTCGGTTTAGGAGGTTTAGGGTTTAGGAGTTTAGGGTTTAGGATCATGGCGTGTATCTCGCTCGCTCATGTTCATCCATGCTCGTCACTCTCATGTGCATGTCAATAAAATAAAAATAAAGGATCATTCTAAGGTTGAGACAACTTTCACCAGTTCACTATCTAATTTTGTCTAGTTAGCTGTCAAATCATAGTATGAGTTTCTTTTATTTTGGAATTCGCATTTAATTTGGATTTGCGTCTTAAATTTTAAAGTGCGGCTGAAAGACGCATATTGACAAATCATTATAGGAATGTGATTTTGATTTTAAGGTTAATTTTTTAAAAGTAAAAGTGACAAAAAAAATATCAGGATGGTTTTAAGCGAAGGTCCAGATCCGGAGAGCATCGGCTGTGGTTTTAATGCCTTCAAAGAAATTGAAGAAGTAAATGCACTTATTAAAGAACTTAGAGTGGCTGATTTGCCTTTTCGAGCTGTGGAGAAGAACAGAGAACAGTTTAAATATATTTTGACTCAGTATCAAGATCAACCTCATCTCCTTGATCCGCATCTGGAAAATATTTTGGGACCTATGCTGGAGATTGTTAAGGATGAAAATGTTGATGAGAATGTCAAGCATAATGTTTTTAAATATCTGTACATTCTTATGTCCGTCAAAACTTACAAGAAGATTGTAACGTACCTTCCACACGAGGTGAGTTAATTAATTTTTTTTATTAAGTGTACCTAACAGGAAATATTCTAAGAATAATAAAACTTACTATTTAATTATTTTACTAACTTGATAGCAATACAAATTTTTATAAAAATGCATATACTAATTTTTTCAGGTGATGGATCTTTTACCCGTTTTACGAATGCTGGAAAAACAAGATACGACTGATATAGAAACATGGGAAACTCGATATGTTCTTCTCATATGGTTGTCTATAATTTCAAAAATACCTTTTCCTCTGTCACGTTTAGAAACTGAGGAACAAATTGATCCCGAAAAAACGATTATTGTCAGGTGAATAAAAAATAAAGGAATACGAATAAAAATATTTTTACCTTACAAAGCGTATTCTTATGTTTTCAACAATGTGAATAAACAAAAATTTGTAAATTAATTTTGCAGGATTGTAAGAATTTGTCAACTCTACTGTTTTTCCAAAGACTCCTGCTCCACTGCAGCTGTATTTTTAATAGCTAATTTCCTTACTCGATCAGATGTGAAGAAATTATACCTGGAAGAAATGATCATGTGGTGTTTAAAGGTATTCAAATTATAATTTGTTTCAACTTTTCTATTTTGTTGTTACTTTCTCAGTTATTATAGTTTTAAACATTGAATCCTTATCTAAACTATTTTTCTTTCAGTGTCTGGAAGAAGATTCGTCAAGACATGCACCCCTGGCTGTCCTGGCTTCAATTTTGAAACATTGTGCTCGTGAAGATTTGAAGCCTTACAGTCAAAGGTTGTTGGATAAGATCCTAAGCATAGAATTGAACGATAATCCAGACGTGCTCGTTAGGAAATTCGCAATGAAAGTTATACAGCGGATTGGTATAAGATAATCAATTTAAAAAATATAATCTTATAGAGTGATTAGTAACAAATTTAATTGCAATTTATCATTTTTATTTAGGATTCGTTTTACTGAGAACAAAACTCGCATCCTGGCGTTATCAGCGGGCAAGCAAACCAATCAGTTTGGTTTCTAGCGCTCCTAAAACAGCAATCACGGAATGTGTCCCAGAGCCTGAGAAAGCAGAAATGGTTTCAGAAATTGAAGATGAAGATGTTCCTCCAGCAATAGAAGATATTATTGAATATTTAATTCATGGAATGCGAGATAAGGCGATTATTATCAGGTAATTAAACAGACTTGGAATCTTTATCTAACTCTCCTTCATTTAAGTTTAATATATTTGTATATATTTATACTTGTAGATGGTCAGCAGCAAAAGGAATTGGTAGAATAACTGCTCGATTGCCTATTGATTTAGCAGACGATGTCGTTGGATTCGTTTTAAATCTGTTTTCTGGTCGTGAATCAGATTCCGCTTGGCACGGTGGCTGTTTAGCTTTAGCAGAACTTGGTAAAGTATATTTGATTTGCTTTGTAAATTAAAAATTAAGAAAATCAGAATAAAGAGAAATTTTAAATTTCATCATTAAAATTCAACAACTTTAAATGTATAGGATATTTTATTAAAAATCATACTAAATCTTTTAGGCAGAAGAGGTTTGTTACTGCCACATCGATTAGGCGACGTTATTCCTCTGGTTCTACAAGCTCTTGTATTCGATGAACCTAGGGCTTACGGTTCTGTAGGGTCTATAATAAGAGACGCTGCATGTTATGTTTGTTGGTCTTTCGCAAGAGCCTTTGAACCTCACATATTTCTACCTCACGTGAAAGAAATTTCTGCTACTTTATTGACGGTTACGTGTTTTGATCGGGAGGTATGTTACATTAACTTTATTATAAAGAACAGGGTCTACTTGATTGAGAAACTGGGAAATTCATCATTATCTTCTTTTTTGAAAAAGGATAATGTTAGATTTTAATTTTAAAAATACTAGCAATAAGAAGAAGTAACGAATCGAATTGGTTTTAGATAAATTGTCGTCGAGCGGCTTCCGCTGCATTTCAAGAAAATGTTGGTAGACAGGGAAACTTTCCCCATGGTATTGACATTTTTACGGTCGCTGATTATTTTGAAGTTGGAGTCAGAAGCAACGCCTTTCTGAAAATTAGGTAATTTTATCCTGCAATTGTAACTCAGTTTTTACATTTTTAAACACTTTTAGGGCAAGCAAAATATTTTATGCCGGGTGATTAAATAAAAATGATGTTCTAGTGTTCATATAGCACAATATGAGGAATATACAAAGCCTTTGATCGATCATTTGGTTGGAAAAAAAGTTAGTCATTGGGATACAGCAATCAGAGAACTTGCTTCTAAGGTGAAGAATTTGTTTCTTGTATTCAACTGTTTACCGCTTTTGAATTCAGAACTTACTAGTGTAAATATAATTAAAAATTAAAGAAAATTCTTTTTTTTCTAGGCTCTTCAAAATTTAACTTCAAGAGATCCACATTACATGGTCGAGACCGTCTTACCAAATTTGATGGACATGGTCAATTCTATCGACCTGAACGTTCGACACGGATCAATATTAGCAATTGGAGAAATTCTAGAAGCCCTCTATCTCGAATTCCACGATGAAATAACAATTACGATTGGTAAATTATCTTCAACCAATATTTTGAAATAAATCAGATACACCTTCCCTCGAATTTAAACTAAACCATTCAAATTTCAATATTTCAGGAGAACCAGGAGTCGAAAAAATTAAGAAAATAGTCCGAACTTTCCGAACCCGAGGACAGTTCAAAGGATTAGGTGGGGAGCTGATGAAACAAGCTTGTGCTACTCTAATAAAAAAGTGTGCTCTCATCCATTTTCCAGTTCATTCCACAGAAGTCGTTGGTAAGAATTAAGGATTACAAAATCTCATTTTCTATCCTGGAAAAAAAGTTTTTATTATCTTATAAATTAATGTCTTCATTTTTAGACGACTGGCAAGAATTGCTGGAAGAAAGTTTAAGTCATGAGGTGCTTGCCATAAGATTGAAAGCTGCTGAATCTCATACTCATTTTTTCACAGAGTATTACACAAATACTCATACTGACGAAGGTGCTCGAAATGTGATAGTTAATCGATATCTAGGAAATCTCCAATCGAGTAATCAAATCTTACGAATTGGATTCGCACAAGCAATTGGTTAGATCTTTAATTTCAGAATTTAAATTTCAACATAGATTTTCAATTTTCACGTCATTTTTACTTAATTATCTTTAATACTACAGGACACTTTCCTCTTTTTACAATAAAAGAAAGAGCGGAAAATATCATAGAAGCGCTGATAGCTTGTGCAAAAATAACAGATGAAACTTCTAAGTGGGCAGAAAGTAGGAAAGAGGCTCTTAATTCCCTGACGTTGATTTGCCAAACGCTAGGTGTTAAAAATTCAGGTTATTCGAATATTAAATATTAATAAAATTGAATATCTTAAAGAAAATGCAGTTTAATTTTTAAATTTTATTTTATTTCAGATACATGGAAGCAATTTGTTAATCAGCTATATGATTGTTATTTGCTCGCCCTCAAGGAATATACTACAGATAGTCGTGGAGATATTGGTGCTTGGGTTCGAGAAGCTGCCATGACTGGAGTTCATGTAATAAAAACTAAATCTTTTATTTGAATGGAAAACAGATCAAAACGTTTTATTTTATGTTTTAATTGCAGGTGTTGACAAACTTGGTTTCTCAAGCGAATCTTTCGGGAATGTTGACCGAAACTTTAATGGCAAACGTTGTTGGTGGAATTGCCCAACAAGCGGTGGAGAGAATCGATAGGATAAGAGCGCAAGCTGGAGTTATTTTCAGCGCTTTTATTCACAGGTAGATTTTAAAGTCGACATTTTTAATAATCAATTTGACGGATTACAAAACTTTGAATTTCTGATTCGAAGGATTTCAATTTGAAAAGTTTAGAACTGAACAACTTTATTTTCAGTAATCCACAACTGCCAAATATTCCCTACCATTCCGAATTGAAGGAAATTTTCCCCTTGGAAGAGTGTAAGGATATAGATTGGAAAATGGAATCAATGACGTTTCCACGGTTTATAAAGATGTTAGCATTTCAACCCTACACCTACAATCTTCTTCGAGGAATTATATTCAGTGTTGGAGGAGTCACTGAATCCCTGGTGAAATACTCAAGCTTTTCTCTCTTTTCCTACCTCAAAGAGATTGACGAAGAAACCTTGAAGGATCTTTGTGATAAAATTCTTAAAGTTTGTGAGGAGAGTCACAAAAACGAGAGGATGATCACTTCGATTTTGGCATTTTTGGATCGATTACTAAGCTCGGGAAGCATTCAGACTATCCTGGATGATCCTGAGAGTCAGATTCCCCATCGGATTTTAAACTTGCTGAAGAAGGAGATGAAATTCATGCACAATACTGTTATGATTACGAGCAGTATCAAAGTTATTTGCCAGCTTCTTCAGGTATTTTAAATTTTTATAATAATTTTATTGATAATAATAGTTACTGAATTTTTATCGAAAAAAAAAATAAATGTTTAGGTAAGAAGCTCTGTAAGCAAAAAAGCCTTCAGTCAACTGAGTATTTATCTTTGCAATAAATACAAATATTTGAGGAAATCAACAGCGACTCGAACTTACGAAGCTCTCACACTTTATGGAGAAGACATGGATTTATCAGAGGAAGATCTGTCAAATCTTTTAACAGAATTAAACGCCACGGATTGGGAACGACCAGTCGAAGAATTACGTCCAATCAGGAATCATCTTTGTGAATTAATGAAAGTCCCTATTCCAGTTCTTCAGACAAAAGCACAAAAGTAAAAGGTAAAAGTAACCTTTTCAATCATAAAAATCAAAAGACAAACTGCAAAAAATATTTCAAAACGTGATTTTTAATTTTGTACTTTGCAGACTAATCTTTGAATTACACCCATTTTACGAGAATTAAAAAGTGCGTGAATTAAAGCTTGAAACTAATTTAATGAATTACAATTCGAGTCGATTAGCACACGAATTACAATAAAGACTAACTTAGGACTGAAATAATCTAAAACTAAAAGGCTTAGGAATATCATTATTTTTTAGAATTCTCTTATAATCATCACAAATTCCTGACTTTGAAATGTGTGGCATTTTTTATTCCGGTTTAATAATGGTGCGATGCATTTATTAAGACTGCTTTCTTTTAATTGAACAAAATTTTCAGTGCCTGTAAATAATGTACACTTTTCATATATTTTATAGAAAAATAATCAAATAAAATTTATCATCAATAATGTACAAAAGTGGCATTTAGCATTCCTTGTTCAGACGCATTCTTGAAACCTCTACATAAAATAAATACAAATTATCAATAGTTTTATTATTCGAGACATAATAATTTAGTAGTTTCGAAAAACATTTACTTTCCTTCCACAAACCGGTCCATAAATTTTTTACGTTGGGTTTTTGTGTAAGAGCATTAACAGGCGCAGGACAGTTATACTGATTACGTGTTACCATAAATTTTTTTAATTCATTTTCAGTATTTATAACTTTGCAAATATAACACTCAAATTCATTAATAGTATCCAAAATATTTATCCCATTTGGGTGCTTTGCATAGATATTCAAAAGTCGTTCATTTGTTATAGATGAAATTTTATCACCTAATTTATGATTTAAATACTCATTGTAGAGAGTTTGATTGCTGGCTAACTTTTGTATATATTTTGCTAATTCTTTTGGACTCGAGAAATCGCGAACTGAAATTGCTGATTTTTTGTTTGGAAGCCAATCCTGTAAATATCGAATTTATAATTTTAAAGATCAAACCTTTTTTTAGATGAATTGAATGGAAGAGTTTCAGTTTATTATTTACCTTAAAAGATGGTGAACCATAATAAATTGGTACAGAACCAACAATGAGTGGCCTCCAAAGTTTTTCTGTTATATAATCTTCGCAATCAGCATTTTCAAATGCCAAAGTAAATCTATATTTAGCTGCGAAGTTATAAAATTCATTCTGAAAAAGAATTCTGAAATAGTTCACCCTCAAACTAAAACAAAATAAAACAAAGGTACAATATTTTCGAATTTGTAAAACTGATATCTAACAATGATTACTATTAGATATCTGCGATTTTGAAAAACTTACTTGTCTGGTAATTTCCGATTGTTCAGACAAGCACCATAAGAATCGACCCGAATATATTTCATTAGTTCAGAAATATAGTCATCTCTGTCGTTAGATGCCGACTTATCTGTTTGAATATATAATAAGGGTGCAAGATCTTCTTGTGCCATTAAGACTGTTTTCTTTTCAAATGGCAAAAAATACTTATTAGCTGTAATATTGACTCATTAATATTTCATTTTCTATACTAAAGAAATAAATTGAATTAAAACAGACACACTTGTTATCTCCTCTAGTCCTGGTATATTTAATGCAAGGGAATCGCTGTATCGACTAAATGTAGCCGAATGATTAAAAAGATTTAGAGCTTCTTCATTCACAAGAATTAATTTGTTACGAGGAGATTCTTCATGCAATAATCCCCAGTGAATATTACCTCTTGGAATCATTAAATCTGAGATATTAAAAAAAGTACCATAAAATAGAATTGCCTAGAAATATTTTTTATTCAAATTATTTAAAATAATTATACGTAACATGTGTACTTTATGTCTAAATAATGTTTTCTACTGATTAATATTTAAAACAAAGCATAAAAAACTATTTTAAAAAATTAATACCGAATTTATATAGGTATTTTTCTCAAAAAAAGAACCAAGAAATGTATAAAAGTAACTTACTTTTAAAAGAGGATGTGATCGAAAATTATTGTCTGGTGTTATATAACACACATGTTGGCCACATGTTTTCATGTAACTATGTTTTATTATTCTTGTTGGATGCATACTTTTATCCCATAAGATTATTGGCTTATTAATTTCTGTAAATTTCTAATATAAATATTAATTTATAACCTGAGTATGTAAAAGTTCAAATATTTAACTATTGAAAAAGTGAAATAAAAATATCACTTAAAACTAAGGTACTAAAAATATTAAAGAATTTCTTTAATGAATATTTAATTACTGTATTGCCCTCAGTATGAGATTCTTCTGATTTTCGCCTTATCGATATCTGTAAAGAAAGAATATAGGAAGATTTTATATCTTTACAAGCTTTTTTTAATATAATTTTGAAAAATTAATAAATTGAATGCAGAATCTATATTTATATTTTAATTAAATTAATATTCATTTACTTACTGTTAATTACAAACGAATATTGTTAAATATTAATATATGCATATTATTAACATTGAGATTATAATTAAAGGTAATAATTCATTTACTTATAACTCATTTTGATTCTTACTAGGATAAATGTTAACAAAACAGCCACACTGATCCATTCGAATATAAACACTCTTCGACGAATCATTATTTACCGATGATTCAGTTTAATGGAACTCCTTTCTATTAATTTTGTTATAAATTAAATGAAGTTCACAAATTTGAATTGTTTATATGTATATGGCTATTCAATTAAATGCGTACTTCAAGTACTGATAGAAATATATATTCGCAAAAAGCAGTATCCATTTCTTCGCAGAATTGCATTGTTTATCAAAACTCATTTCTTATCCAGAGCGCGAAATTGTTTTCGTAAGTGGATTCAGAATGATAACGCAAGTCCATTATAAACAATTATAAATGCTATTCAGAATGAAAAAAACTTTCGCATCAATAATTCTCCGCATAGATTCACCTGAAAGCCATGAAATTTCAATATTATGTCCCAATCAGGGTTATTTGGTTACAAATTTCAATAATTAAAATATAAAAATCGTTAAATTTGAAATGATCCGTATTTCAATAACTTCATGACTTATAAATAATTTTAAAGGACAAAAGATTGAAACAATTATTCCATTAAGATTAATACACATTTTATTTCCTAATAGAAGTATCATCGTATAATATAAAGTTTCATTTAAAAATATAAAAATACATACTCTTAACACTCCTTATTCAGGTACATTCGTGATCTTTCTTCTTCAAATATAGTCGTGTTAATACTTATATTATTAGTAACGTGGTAAGCTATCAATTTCGCCTCACATTTACTGACCTTCCAAAAATCCACCCAAGGATTTTTTGGATTCACTTTACGAGTAAGAGCATTTGTTGGATTTGGACAATTAAAATGACTTTGTGTTACTATAGATTTTTTCGCTTCATTGGTGGTACTCACTGCTTTACAAATATAGCACTCAAATTCATTAACACTGTCTCCAAAATCTACTCCCATTGGTTTCTTTGCATAGATACCCAAAAGTCGTTCATTTGTTATAGATGAAATTTGATCACCTAATTTATGATCTAAATACTCATTGTAGAGAGTTTGATTGTTGGCTAACTTTTCTATAAATTCTGCTAATTCTTTTGGACTTGAGAAATCGCGTACTGAAATTGCCGATTTATCGTTTGGAAGCCAATCCTGAAAATCAAAAAGGAGAGACGGTTTTGTAGGAATTATGAATTTATATTTTTTATTTTGTAAATTTATATTTCAAAAAAATTGAATAATCTGTGCTGGTAAACTAATTTTCACCTTAAAAGTTGGCGAACCATAATAAACAGGTATGGAACCAACAATTAATGGTCTCCAAAGTTTTTCTGTTATATAATCCTCGCAATCTGAATTTTCAAAGGCCAAAGTAAATTTATATCTAGACACAAATTCGTAAAATTTGTCATCATATAAATATTTCAGGTTATCTTGCAAACTGAAATGAGAAAACAATATGAAAATTGAATCTATAGAGGAAATAGTACAAAATAAATCATACATAATAATTTAACTAATAAGAAAAACAAATTACAAGTCTGGCAATTTACGATTGTTTAGACAATGACCATAAGAATCAACTCGAATGTACTTCATTAATTCAGAAACGTAAGCATCTCTGTCATTGGAGGAATCACAATTTGATTGAAGATACAATAAAGGAGCCAAATCATCTTGTGAGATTAATAGTTCCTTTTTCTCAAATGGCACGAAGTGTTTAGTAGCTGTAAGTAAGTTAATTTTTAAAATAAATATAGAACAAAAATAATCTAATCTATTTTCTATAATAAAAAGCATTTTTCAACTAGACCTACTTGTTATTTCTTGAAGGCCTGGAATTTGTAAAACTGAAACATCACTATATCGACTAAATGTGCAAGAATAATTGAAGAGGTTTAAAAATTCTTCGTTCACAAAGGTTGGATTATTCCGAGGCGATTCTTCATGTAATAATGCCCACTGAACATGTTTTGGTTTTGGAATGGGTAAATTGCCATAACGTAAATAACTACCATAAAATATAATTGCTTTCAAAAAAGGATGAAACTGTAATTTTCGATCTGTTGAGAATAAACACTGAAATTCGCCACATGTTTTTAGACCGTTCATACCGTATTCATTCCACCATAAGATTATTGGATGCTTAGAATCTGTAAATAATTGATTTACATTATTTTCATGTAATACAAATTAAGAAGAGAATTAATCTTCTATTAGGAATTAACTACTAGTAAAAATTTTGTTTCAAGTTTTGCTTTCATGAGTTTTTTAATTACCTGCGATATTAAATTCTTCCTGGTTTTTGACGAGCCATAACTGTCAACAAAGTGGAAAATGAATGAATGTTTTAAGTATAAAAAATATTGAAAGAAATGTTTTTAAAATGATAAAAATTTCTTTACGTGAATTGTAAGAGACATGTTTACTACTTATTACATTTTTAGGAATTTAATTTTGTACCTGAAGAGTTGTCAAAATAATACCCGCAACGGTGAGACTAAGAACTCCAGTTCCTCGACGAATAATAATGTCCTTATTCAAAGGCATTTCATTAAGAATTCTAAGTTTGTCAAATCGTTTTCCCGTCTACAGATATAATAATAATAGTTTGATAAAACAAATCATTTATAAATGCTTTTCACGATTTTTCACATTCAAAATGAAATTTGATATTACTGTTTACTACTGACAAATAGTATAGCTAAAATTTTGATTAAACTAACCTTAAAAATAATTAATTAAATTAATTTTACTATATTAAAAATAAATTACTTGTGTGAAGAATATAAAGAATTGAAATCTCTCTCACGTCCTGAATAGAAAAACTGATAACATATCCCACTCATGGTTCCCACGCAATTTCCTATAAAAATTATCTACATACTTAATACACATTTTAACTGTTATTTTGACAGCCGTCAAATTCTGACACTCACTGACATATGTCACATATGAAATTTGTTTCTAGAAATTCTCAGAAGGGGCGCTGTGCCTATAACCTCAAAAGGATTACATGCAGTTATTATCAATTTATTATTATATATAGAGTTTAATAAAGAAAACTTAACATTTAACATTGAAAAGTATTATATTCTTTCACCGTATTTAATACCATATTAATTGTATAATTTTTTTCACTCTAAAAACAAATAAATGAATGAATTAAAAAAAAAATAATTGTCACCAGATGGCACTCCAAACTTTCTTTAAAAAAGGTATCACAAACAATAAGGGTTGTTTCAGGTTGTTTATAGTTTGTCACTTGTTCTGCAAATTTGAACTCGTTCCAAATTGTGAAAAGCTGAAAAAATAATTTCCCCTTATTAAATGTAACCTGAGGTTCTTTTCTCTCTATTATTTGTGAGTTGTGCGTGAAAAATGCTGAACCAAAACGATCAAATCTTTCAACATTTCGATCCCTTTGTGATGCCGCTTATAAATGGAATTTCTCAAGGGCAAATAATAGGTGAGCATATTTTACATCTTTAAGAGGATTTGTCTTCTGTTTCGTCATCAAATACGTCTTATTTTCCATCCAATTTTTTAGTGAATTTTTGCAAAGTTTTTATTTTATTTTGTGCAATGCCTTTTTCTATTTTTCGCACTTATGGCGTTGACACAGTTTGCAGAGGTCAGAATTTGTATGAAGCTTTTGAACTTAATCATACACAAGTATTTATTAATCATTTCATTTCCCATTATTGGCAAACAAATTGAGATTTAATTTTTGATAGACAGAGAGAAAGTTTGGTAAAATGCATCTGAGTTGAAGAGCTATTATATATGTTATTCTTTTCGTTTAAAGTTTTATTGATCATTTTTCAAGTTTTCTACATATAAACAACTTGTATGATATACATTTAAATTTTAAGTACAGATGTTTCGATTAAACGGGAAAATGTATTTTTACGTATTTTTCATTCTAATTACAACTGTCCCATCTTTTGTTCCGTAAGTACACATTTTAAAATTGTAATATTTTTGGGTTTATTCACGGATATTTTAATTTTAAATGCTGTAAAATTGTATAATAATATATTAAGTTTTTTTTTATATCTAAAGGCTTTTCAAGCTTTCAGTTTAAAAATATTTAATCTATATTTTCTGTTTCTGAAAAACAATGAAAAGAATTTCAGTTCCTATGTTTTTTACAGGAGCATGCAGGAGACAAATTAACGTACATTGTACGAAATCTAAGAATGGAAAGTTATTCGACTGCATAGATTTGACAGTGCCATATGCCGATCAAACTCTAAAATGGACAATATTATTCGACACAGAATACCCTGAGCTGGGTCCCGATTTTATTTTCAATGATGAGAATTTCCTTGCTGATCCAGATATTGATACATTAATGAAATACGTTCCCAGCTTAGCAAAGTGGAATTATCTTGATAGCGATTCGCTTTTTACTGTTATAAAAGAGCTCCTGGCACACTATAAAGACCATCAGGTATTCTATCACGCCTTACAGATATTAATAACAAGTTAGATGGTAGATGAATGTTGAAAAATGCATCGTAAAATTTAATTTCAGATTGATTTGCTCAGAAACCAAAGTTCAGAAAGACTAATTTGCGAGTACGAATCTTTAATCAACAGTGAAAACTTTTGCGCCGATGATGTAGAAGTAATTCTTCTAAACCCTGGGATGAAATCAGCTGAAGCGAAATTCTTTATAAAACTAGAAATGGATTTTTCAAAATTACCACAGAGAATGAAACGTTCTTCAAACGACGTGGTTATGCTTTTGGTCACGTTCTCGGAACAAAATTGGCGCCATGTAGTTCCCCAACTTTATCTCACCAAAAGTGTAGAGGAAATTTTCGGCAACCAAGAACATCTTCAAATTCCACTTTTCAACAAGGATGGCATGTTACTTATAGAATACATACCTAAAATCATGAAGTTTCTATCAGATAAAGTAAGGAATTAAATTTTTATAATGTGCAAGCTTAAAATGAGTGTATAAGAACTTTTTAATTTATTTTAACTGTTTTGATAAATTTCTAACATAATTATTTACAAATTTCAGGTGGACTTCCTAATGGTTTGCTTCAAGAAAAAGAAGGAGTTCATGTCATCGCTGCTGGTACTTTTACGAGGAAGTATTGTGGAATATGATGCAGTGGAATTTAATAAGGCGACTTTCCTAGTTGAAAAAAAGGATTTCCACTTTTTCATACACTTTAAAATCCCCGCCGCATTTCCAAAAGAAAAGCCAGAAGTGATCCTTCAATCTGCTTATCACATGGACCAGAGTGGAAAGCTGCTAACGCAGACAGTAACAAAGTTCCACTTCAGCTTCCAAATGGAACCCTTCCATATGATTTCAAATATTTTAAATCACATTGAAGAAAAAGAGGTGGAGTCATTTCAATCATCCTGCACTAAAAGAAATCGCTTCTGATTCGACGTGACTGTTATTTCGTCGATGAAAACGCCATTTTCATCCTACCTCAGTCGATTAGACTCAGTTTTCTCATGTTCATGCATTTCTTGTACTTTCAGAGCATTTGTGCTCAGTAAATTTTCTATTTTTTCTTTCGTGTTGGTTGAGAAGTGATTACAGGATTAAAGATTTACTGTTGATCGTTTCATGTTATAACAAAAAGAGCCTTAGGAAGTAAAATGTATTGAAAGACTGGAAGAAAGAATAAAAACTCCATGGACTCAAATGTAAGATACAATTATAATTTATAAATTTACATTTACAAGGCTTATAGTATTAACTCTAGTTTAATATTAAAATAAACTTACGCAGCATAACATTATATTGAATATTCAATGGCCCACACTCGACCCTTGCATTGTCAATCAACTAATACTTCTAAGAACAGAGTATACACATGGGTAAAAGACTAAAGATTATTAGCATTCGCGGCGCATACGAGTAAAAAAAATAAATTGAGAGGAAATAAACAATGATTGTGGCAAGAAAAATTGATAAAAAGTATTCACAAATTACTGTCGTGTAAAAATTTGACAATAAGAGTTGATTGACCCGCGAGATATATATTTATATATCTTTTTAACACTAATAAAAGATCTTTCAATAAGTGGCCTGCCTTTCGTACTTACAAGAGCTGGTCCTGTCACGTACATCGCCTATGTTTTCGTACTTAAGTAACGACTTTTTATTATCCTTAAAATTTAAGTCTGCTGCAGATACGAAATAAAATCCATACGATGTAGCGATCAAAAAATACAGCAATAAATTATGTAAGGAATAAATATATATCAAAATATGCGAATCAAAGTAAAAGAGGTCCAACCACAGTGTAATAAAAACTCAAATTCATTCGCTTGGACACACGATGCTTTGGCTGTCTCCGCACGTATTGAAATCAATGATTGCTTTCAAACATACTCATGATACTCGGATCAAGACAAGCTCAGATCTAGCATCACGTTAGAATCTTCGAGTGCCGGAAGTGGCAATGCATTCTTTTCTTCTTCGATTCTCGCATCGGACATTTTTAGGAACTTGATTACTTTTTCGGTCGCAGCTATTCCGCAGCTGCTTACTTCATTCTGAAAGTCATAGGGTTTAGATTAATTAAATTGGATTAATAATTTTAAATAAAATTTAATTAGTTAAGGGCATGTGATACTTTATTATAAGAGCAATTTAGTTTCACCAACTTTATGTTCGCAATAATGAATATTTTTCGCTAAATCTAGACCAATTACTTCGTCTGCATGAAACAAAGGTAATTGATCTGGTTTTAGCGAAAAATACTTATTATTGCGAAAATAAAGTTGGTGGAACTAAATTTGCTGTTATGGTGATTCCTACGAACTCTTAAGGCAACTATAAAAAATTAAATCTGGATAAATATGCTTACCGATGCCGTCAATTGCATAAAATTAAAGAACTTTTGGAGAACAGCCACCATGGTACCGAAATTATTATCGGGGAGTAAACTCCTGACCAAGGTTTCATAATCCTGAAATGCAAAAAAAAAAAAACGTATAAATTGATTTTAAAAAACTAAGAACAATAATAAAACAATCTTTGAAGAAGATTCTTACCTTATTATCCATAACTAAATAACCTAATAGAAGTACAACGTATGCACCTATCAGCGTGTGTTCCATGTGTTTACCTGCCTTCTGCAACACTAAACACAAAAAAGTCCTTCATTATTTGCTCAAAAATAAATTTAAAAAATATATTAACAAATTAAAAATACTAACACATTGCAACCGTTTCTTCAATAAATTCCGCTTGTGACTTTGTGGTAGTTGAAACAGTTTCTGGCTGTTCGGAGTCTTTTTTACCATCCAAAATGGCATCAGTTTTTTGCTCCTCACAGCGGGCAAGTTCTTCTTGCTTGTAGAAAAGGTCGATGAGTGCCTCCACTCCACTTTCCGAATCTAAATGCAATTTATATTTTAAGTATTGTATAAAGCAAAAAAAAACAACCATAATTATCTAATTAAAAGTTACCGTCAAATATGTTTTTAACAGGAGGAGCTTTTGACTCGAGAAGCAGTTGCTTATTGTCCGCACACTGCTGCACCAAATTGATCAAGAAAGTCATAGCTAGCATCATCATGTCAAATCTGTTCTCATCCGGAATTGATTCGGGAACACGTAAAATAAGGTCAAGACTGCATTTTAAGATTCCGTCTTGCGAACCGATCATCTTACTACCAAAAGCTGGAAAAGTATTTTAAATGAGTTTAGTAAAGAATAATATATTATAATGTTGCTAAATTTTAAAAAGTTTGTCGAATAAAATCGAATTTAAAACTAAAGGATCAAGCTTACATTCTGTATTAAATCGATGAGTAAGGTTGATCAGGACTTTAAGAATAACGAGAAGACATTCTCTAATTACAGCACCAGTCGAGCTTTTATCACTCGGGTCCATGATTGGATATTCAGGGATTTCCCGTGCACAAAGCTGGTAAAGACTAGCTAGCGTGCTCACTAAAACCCCATCTTCATATTTTAACAAGTACACTTGGTTCTCTTCATTCTTAAGCGTGACCTAAACAAACAAAATTTAATGAAATTCGATTCAATTTAATTTCATTCCATCATATTAATTCAATTTCAAAATGTTTTATAACAAGAAAAAAATAAAAAATTTAAAGCAGCTTACGTTTTCTAAAACGCGCAAACATCTATCGACCTTGCGCAATTTATCAAGTAAGGGATCACTCCAGCCTGATCGTGAAACTTCACTTCCATTTATATGACGATGGCAATCCGTAATGGTTTTTACAATATGCTCGAGGCCACCTAACTTTCGAAGTTCTTCCTTAAACCATGCTCCCGCCCGCCTTGATGTTAAACTCAAAAGAGTTTCCATCGCTAATTGTCCAACCTATTTAGAAAAATAAGTAATAATTAAACTATTTGCAATATTACATCAACAAAATTCTGTTTTAGTGCGATTGAAATGGATCCCAAGAATTTGTAAGTTTAATTATTTTATTTGATATTGTGTAAGGTGATGAAAGCACTTACGGTAATGTTATCAAGATTCAAGTGTTTCGCGTGTCCTTGAGCTTGAATATCCGCGCAGATTTGGCGGACTTTCTCTTTATTTTTTAACAATTCAGCTCGACTCAAGCCACAATCGTCAAGAGCATCCTTGTGACTTACGTCAGATTCTAATAAACTAAGCATGAGTTCTAAACAATCACGATCCAGGTCCATGGCTAGACGATCCTGACTGAGAACGAACATAACTGTTGCTGTACACAAACCAAGGCTCTGAAAAAAAAAAGAAAATTATAGAAGATTTAGAATTAAGCCTTCAAAACTATGAGCGGATTAAAATTGCGAAATAGTATTAAAAGAGTGATAAATAATATGTATTATATGTAAATAATTTAGTAATCACCTGGTCTTTCGTTGCGTCATGAAGAGCTTTAAAGAATTTGGCAACAGTACCATCAGCTCGAACGTGCATCCGAAAAGCTGGAGCCATACATTTACTCGCTAACCGAATTGCTGAGAGGCAACGAGTTGCGTTTGGATTGTTTTCTCGTAAAGTATCTAAAATATACTCAACATCGTCATTAAACTCTTGGAACTCCCCACTTTCTTGAATTTGGTGTGCTTTCTTCACGTTTTTCACTACAGTGTAGAACTGTAAATAAATTTGAGGAATATTTATACAATAGGGTAAAGCAATAATTTTCTGGACCTAAATTTTAAAGTCATAAAAATTTAAGGGCATGTGTTACTTACCATATGAGCAAATTTAGTTAACCCGGTTTTTTTCTCACAGTTTTTACTTTTTGAAAAAAATAATAGTGCACAGACGTAAAGAACGTGAACACGGACGTTTTTGCACTATTACTTTTTTGAAAAAGTAAAAATTGTGAGAAAAAAACGGGGTTATTTAAATTTGCTCATATGGTAATTACCACATGCCCTTAAAAGAATTTGCAATATAAGAGACATTATTTTCATCTTGAATCTTTCAACCAATGACACTCTATTCAAATTTTCCTGTGAAAGTCATTCAATTCAACTTATGAAAGTTGCATAACGTAATTATATGTAGTGTGACTTATGATGCATGTGACACGAGTCCTACTTTAAAAAAGAAACTCGTGCCAGCTGACTGCGAATTATTGAAAATAACAGATTGTTAAAGAATTAATTATTTATGATAATGAAGTGCTGCAGTCAAGTACGAATCTAATTACGATAAAAGTAGAGCATCTTTTTATTTAGGGAACTGAGTTTGCGCAATTTAAATATTTGCAGGTCATTTAAGATTCTCGTAGTAAAGTTTAAAGAAATTAAAATAAAGGATTGATACAATTTGAAATTTTAGAGAACAAATTTTACCATTATTCAATAGATCAAATTACGAAATAGTAATAAACTTACACCCTTGACTTTCTTTCCACATCGAATGCTCGTAACAGCTTCAAGATCATCTGTGAAGTCCATATCGGTTTCCGGATAAGTTACAACTCTCGTGAGCTCCTCACTCTCAAACTCTTCCTCAAAGGCAACTGTATTCGTAACTGTATGTGAACTCGATGCCGCATTAGGAATTTGACTCTCCGTATTCCCCGCATCAGTAGCCGGCGGTTCCTTATCGTTATCCGACCACTTGTGTTTATACAAAGCCCTTCTCTTGTTACCATTTGTCGTTCCAGCCGATCTGCTCTTGAAAATACTGCCCTTTTTGGTAGTTGGTTTGTTAACTGAAACATCATTTCTAGGATTCCTAGGAGGCGAAGGCAACACAGCGCTCATTTGTTCATCCTGAGTACTAACAGGTACTTCATTCTCCACATTTCCTGTCGCACTCTCGCTATCCTCACTACCAGAAAACCAATCTTGATCAACCATCGTCTTGGCCGTTGGAGCTTCACTATCTTTCAAATTTCCCGTCATTATCTGTCCACTTCCAATTTCTCCCTCCTTTTCTTTCTCAGGTTCAGGTTCCGGCTCAAGTTCTAATTCTGGTTGATTCTCTCCCACAACTTCACTCAAAGGCGCTTCCGAATACTGCAGAATTTCTTCCTCCAGGATTTCCTCCTGCTCCTCATCCGAATTCGTTTCCATTGGAATTCCAGCTCGTTGCGAGGGATCAGTATCGCTCGAGAGAATGTCAATCAGCTCTTGCGTCGTCGTTGGTAAAGGCTGATCGCGACCAATCAGCGGCTCCACCGAGGATTTGCCCATGTAGCTCGGGTTGGAGTCAGTCTTAACAATATCGTAGTGTGATATAAGCGTGTTGTTTGAGTCAGTCACGGACTTTCGGAGCGTCAAAGACAACCCAGAGCTGTGAGAATTCGGGGTAACGGGAGCAGCTGGTGGGGACGTGGTTGGGGATACGATATCCCGCAGGTTTCTAGCACGACTGCGAGTTGTTCTGCGGGTGTCGGAATCATCTAGGGGTATTGAAACGGTGGTAACAATTGGCTGGTGAGCAGAGCGAGTTGTCCTCGTCTCGGATTTAACAACCGGCTCAGGAGGAGACTTCCGCTCGAAGTCGAGCTTTGTGGGACTCCCGAGAGGAGAGGAAATCCTGTAGGTGTCGGCATCGGAATCTTCGTCACCACAAATGAGTCGAGCTGTACCTTTACATATTCTAAGCACTATAGGAGGCTTTCCTTCCTCCTTGTTAGGTACTTGGTTCGCGGCAGGTAGGGTTTCCTGCACTTTTTTCTGTTGAGCAACGTACGTTTTCGCCAGCATCTTGGAGGCAGACTGAGACTGCTTTGGGGGACGTCCTCGGCCATACTGGGAATCAGGTACTTTTCGATAATTCGCTTCTTCGGGACGAGTCCCCTCCGTCGCTGTTGAAGCCGCATTTCTACTTTTGAAAAACTTTTTTGGCTTCACAACTGGAGGCTCAACTTTCTCGGGATCAGCGTCGAAGGAAAAGGGATCCTTTCCGGAATTTACTCGGGTGTTCTGGTTCGCGTAGTCCACCTTCGCACGCTTGTTGCCGTAAGACGAGTGCACCTCTTCTCGCCTTCCTGAAATTTCATTATAGTTCAATCATGATGCCGCTCGACAATCAAAAGTTTCGAATTTAGAAAGTAGAGGGGTTTTTTAATACAGATTCCTGTAACCGACACTTACCGTCATCGTGGGTTTGTGTCCGTCCTAAAAGGGTTCGTCTCTGTGCTGAAATTCGAACAACAAAACATTGATAATGAGCGCCCACTTCATTCCAGAAGTGTCATAACTTAACACGGATAGGAACCAGTTTAGCACCGACATGAACCCTCGATGTCGGTAAATGTCGGCTATAGGAATTTACTTTGTACATTAAAAATCATTGATGAATTTAATGGAAGCTAAAAAACTGAAACAATTAAGCTGAACCTCATAAATACTTCCGCGAAGAAAATCAATAAATTCAATAAATTAAATAATTCAATAAATCTTTGAGCGTGAGCGTAATTACAAAATTTAATTACAGTGAATAAAACATGATTATTCAAAAGATTGTACTGAATATATACACATGTAGGTACGTTTAATTATGATGTAAATGCAATGCGACCTTGAGATAATGCACAGTCAAATAAAAACCAAATATTTCGTTTGCCTTGTATCAAGCCAAGTGCAGATTTCCGTCAAGGTCAGTGATCAAATGTATCTAGAAAATCAAAAAAAAAAACACTAAAAAAGTTAGGACGAGGAGACTCAGTGGATAGAAAAATAGCATAATAATTGAAACTTTTTTATTTAAATATACAATAGAATTGAAAGGTTTGTATGTTGGTCTTACTCTCAGAGATATTTCAAACACTTTTATAGACTTTGCTTTATTTCATGTTTTATTTATGTTTCCTTTATCCTAGTGCTTGCCAATTATAAATGTCTTCTATTAAGTATCGAAAAAGTTTCGAACTGTGGATTTTTACATACAATTTCCCTAAACTGTTTTAGAATTGGAAAATTTACATGAAATTTACATAAATCTGCATTACACTTGGAAACAGTAACCTAGTTTATTTTCAAAAATATAAATCATTACTGTTCAAGGTGTTCGTGAATGAAAGCCTTCAAATTAAAATATTTTGAAAATTTAGATAAGAAAATAAAAATTTAAAGATTAAAACTTAAAACTTCTAATTTGAATGTTAGAAATATTTAAATCTGGAAAGTTGCCAACTTGATTCTTGCATAAGTTTGCAACATTTCAATTTATCCAAATTAAAAAAAAATGAACTTGAAAGTTATAAAAACATGTGACTAAAGAGGAATACTTTCCGCGAGTCATAGTAAGATCATAAATAGTAAAGAGAATCATATAATTAAAAATGAAACAAAATGGAAAATTATAAAAATGTATAATAGGAAATAATTTATAAGAATCATAGATAATATATGTACATTTAACCAACAAACAAATTGTAGACAGAATAATATAAATAATTATTTAAGGGCATGTGATATTTTACCATAAGGGCAATTTAGTTTCCCCAACTTTACGTTCACAATAATATATATTTTTTGCTAAAACTAGGCCATTTACCTACGTTTCATACAGACGGAGGTAAATGGTCTGGTATTAGCAAAAAATATTTATTTTTGCCGGCGTAAAGTTGGGGAAACTAAATTTGCTCTTGTAGTAATAACCACATGCCCTTAATCATGATTCAAACTCTTTAGATTATTTGCAAAGAAATAAATGTTGTTCAAAACAATTTATAATGTTTGTTTTCATTTGTAACTGGAACTATAAATTTGTACCGAAATTGCGATGCTAATAACTCCTACAAAATTGTCAAACATTGCAGTTTGTAATTACATACAAGCAATTGATTATTCGTAATATTGGCATACGTCAAATAATTAAAATGTCCAAATTGGCTTGTAAAAGCCCCTAAACGTTCGTGCCTCGCGTTAAAAGAGTTTTTAATGATTACAATTTTACTGAAATTAAAATTATTGTAGGATTAAATTAATTAGTCTATAACTTTAATACTTAGCAAGATTTAATACATATATTTAAATCAAAATAAAGAAAAATGAAGAAAGATTCCTGAATAAAATCGAATAAATTTTAAAATAAATTTCCTAATGATAAATACATTTTTAGAGTAAAAACAATAAAAATTACCATTGATATTTGTGCTGCGGATCGACGTGAAAGAAGTTATGCCCCATTTTCCGACGATGCCCGCTGATTTGGCAGCCGAGGGTCGATTGCTGTTTTCCCTGAAGAGCTTGTCAAATTGAATGCTACCTGGAGAAACGGTGCTAACCTTGCGACCATATGATTTCGTGTAACTCCGTGACGTCATTTTGAATGCTTTATTATTTCATAAACGCTCGGCATTCCAAAAGATACACAGTGGGTCGAATGTCGAAGCTTCTCATACTTGCGAGCTCCTTTTTTTTCTCGTTATTTGTAATCTGTATACAAGACAGTTTGACACAATTTCAAGCGAAGCACAACTTTTACCGGAAGAGTTCGAGTATAAATGTAAGAAACAATAAAAACTAAACGATTTTACTGGGTCCAGAAAAATGAGAAGAGAAATTAATCAGCGTAAGAGATTTTCGGAACATATGAAAGAAACAAACGCCATGTTTCATTCACTCTCTCCAGTGATGCACGGATTTACAAAGTTGAGATTTACACTCCAAGTGTCACTGATGATTGTTGAATCCATTTTAATAGGTTCTGCGTAAACCACACTTTCTTCCGAACTTGATAGTTTATGTAAAACAATAGGATTTTCACGAGAAATATCAATCATAACATATCCTTTCCCATCTGTCGATGTTTTTCGGTCCGACTCGAATACATACAACTGTTGAGTAAAATATGATCGTTGTAAAGGAAAGTTTAGTTTAAAGACTGACAGATGGAGCTCTTTGGGCGGGAACTGCCTTATCGATTATGTTGTTTTGAACAAAAATATTGTATCCGATTGTATTAATCTAAAAAAATGTCTTTAAAACATAGAAAGAAATGTTAGATTGCAGCCCTAAACGTGAATTTTCTTTGTGCTTAAAACTTTATTGAGCTATCATTTGAATTTATAAAATAAAAAGGCATTTAGGTCTTTTTTGGTAATGCTTTTGAGTCGGTACAACAGTTTTATCCTGTGAAAGGCATATGGGGTTAGAGATCTACATTTTCATTTATTTAGTGCCGAAAGCGCTACCTGTGGAAAATGTAGGAATTACGATATCACGTGACCTATGTGACCTAACTAATGAAAATGATGAAAATTGCGAAAAGTAGGTGAAAATGACGGAAAATTCATAGAAGGCGATTTCTAATTGGAAATTTTCTTCGAAGGAGCGCTCTTGGCACTAAAAGTAAATGCGACATAGAGAAAATAGAGACAATCCCGGATCTCTGATCTAAAGTTGGGTCATCTTTTGTACACTGCTGTACACGGTGTGACCGGCGTGACGTTTCTTTTACCATCCTGCTTTTACTACTTCGGGACTATAACTGTTAAGACCAGTTAAAACATTTGTGCTGATTGTATTTATATGCTAAAGAAATTCAAAGGAAGTACTAAAACCTGCTTTGCAAAATAATTTGAGTGTCTCCAGTCTTTTCAGATAAATGAGATGAATTTAGAAAGAAGCACCTGATTTTTGAGGTTATCTCGATCAGGTGATGTGGCAACATGGGCAACACTGTATCGGTGGCCCCACACCTGTGCAAATCGTCGTGTTAGTGTAACCTGTTTCACTATGTACAAGATGCATTAGGTTTGCTTCATCTTGTGGATGTGGTTCGTCAAGTTTGACAATTATCCTCTACTACCTTCCTTGTCGAGGACGTTTCTTCCTGAAAAAAGTGCCGAGGGTCGTGTCGTGGACGTTGTATGCGGACATTTCTATTTCGTTGACCGTCATGTGGCAAAATCCGAAATCGCGAAGTGCTTTGACGGGAGATCTTCATTGACATGAAGGTTGTGAAGAATCCTCTGATGGTCTACGGGCCTCTTCTTTTTGGTAGATTCTTCGGTGGCACTTTCTTCAAAAACTCCCGAAAGTGCGCGAATCGTGGCAAATCGGATAATCGTTTTTCATTCGACGCGAAATAACGGAAAAATCTGTGAAAATCTGCTCGTTTTTTCGACCCATGTTCGAGCATCGCTCTGCGGCATCAAAGCCAACCACGAGATTTCAGGCGGAAGGTTGGAATTTTTCAAGGTTTCTAGGACTCTTTGGAGTCGTGTTTTCGAGCAACCCGGAAGAGAAAACAAGTTTTTGCGATGGCTTCAGGATCAGAAACGATCAGAACGTCGACAGGACTAACGTCGGCGCAGGTTTTGATGAATAAGGGAAAAGCTGGGGCTGCAGCTTACGTTCATGCAGAATGTGCAGAACGCAGCAACCGGACGATAGAATCCGGCTGCCCAAGTAACCTTGGCGGTATTCTGGATATCTTACTAAATCCTAATACAGCCATCGACGACTGGGAGACGATTGACTGGTGCAAGTGGCTCATGGCTGGTGGAAGAACACCAGATGAGTTTGTCAACACAGGTTTGTAGTTTGACAATTCAACCATTCGTTTTTACACGTGTAGTTTCGATTCGCTTGGAGCTTTTGTGTTGGAACAATGTCAAGTGTAGTTGGGAAATTGTTTTTTTTTAGAAATAGATTTCATTGAGTATTATATTCAAAAGATCACGAGATATTAGACTAAAAATTTGCAAGGAATATTAAAGGCGTGGACTCCCCACTACAGAAAAAAAATTAGAAAATAGGGAAAGTTTTTGAAGCAATAGGAGATTTAGGTCAAGAAAGGGCAGTAATCCAATGACAGAATTTAAATATATTAAGGGAACTTTTTTATGAAGAGTTTAGAACTAACCCCACTCTACCTATATTATTAAAACATAATATCCGTATTGATAGAAGTTCAAAATTGTTGGCTTCCAAATGGCGAAGAACATTACAGAAATGTAAAGCTAATGTTCATAGTAATTAAAATTTTAAAACGAGGTTTTGGAGTCATTAAGCATACTGCACCACTGCTAATTTTAGAAAATCGGTTTGAAAGAAGTTCGACCTTTAAAATATACAAATTTCAAGAGATTCAAATTTAAAAGCACATTTAAGCCATCCGGTTTGGAATGATTTAAAGTCCTAAAGAATTATTTTATATCACCAACAATGTCGAATGCTCTCAAATGGAAATGAAGTAACGAATTCTTATAATTAATTTTAAAATTTATTTGGCTTTTTTCAAACGACAATATATTATATATTTTTGCTGCTAGAGCTAAGAAATTTGAAATTATCAATTTGGCCTTTTTTGGTATTAATTTATTGGATCAAGTAAAAAAAAAGAAATTCCTGTCTGATCAAAGGATTTTAGGCCTTTCCATTTGTTGTCATTAGACGTCAAGATGGTTACATGTGAACAGGTTACTGACTGAGTAGATTTCAAAATCAGACAAGCGGTCCAACAACCTGAAATGGAATAATGGATCAGCCTCCAATATTTCTCAAAAACGTTGGGACTACCCTAAAGTTAGTTTATGATACAACTTCTAGAAGTAGTGTAACTTTTTTTGAGGTATTATCATAAAATCTTTTAATTCTTATTTCTAAATTTTGCAACAAAAAATGTTTCTACGTACATTTGAAAAATCCAACAACTTCAAGGTTACTGACCGGACATAAGGTTATTGAAAGTAAAAGGATATTGACCGCACGTAGATCCAAATTATTCAGGGAGACGATTCATCCTCAAATTATGACACGTCACTATTGTAACATCTAGAAACGACTAAAAATAGCTTTGTTGAATTAAAATTAATTTTTAGATAATTTAAAACTTACTCTCTAAATCTGAATTAATTATTCACTGATTTTTGCTCTTAAAATTTATGAATTTAATTAAAAAGAAAATTCATCTTACGTGTAATTAGTCTTTCTGAGAGATTTTATCATAGTAATACATATTCCAAATATGTATATATATCTGGCGTTTCGACCGTACTCATTATGATGCACTAAGGCATAAATCTAGGAAAACACGCGTCAGATTCTCCTATAATAATGAAGGGCCATTGAAAGTAAAAGGGTACTGACCGAATCTATTAAGAAATCGTATAGACATAGGTGGTTGAACCTAGAGTTTTAAAGTCGCTCAACTACAGCACATTTTATTCTTCGACGAATGCAAAAAGCGATTTATTTTTATTTTCCTCAGTCTTTGTTAAAGCAATAAACAATAATAACTGAATTTTTTAATCTGTTATCTTCGAAGTTATCATAAAATCTTGATAAGATTGGTACATTGACAACAACAACTTTAAAACAAATTTTAGATCGATAGACTAGTAGTTTCTTAAATTTCAATAACCTTACAAAATTGTAAGGTTATTGACGTGAGTAAGGTGTTATTGAAAGACAAGGTTACTGACCGAAGTCAGACAGGTAATTCAACTTAAAATCCTGCTAAGATCATTGGGCAATAAAATATGCTTTGTGATGAAAAATTTTTCATAATATTTCTAATTGTAAATTAAAAAGTAAGAATAATTGATGTTAGCTTGTATTTATGACAATAGATCATTTTGGAGTAGGTAATAATTACTTTTCTAGAGGTAATATCTTTCATTGCGAAAATAAAAAAATTTACTTATAGAGAAGTAGCCCTCATGGTTTTGTTTCTAGAAAATATAATCACTGTAATTGTATAAATTTTAATTGATTTATCCGATTTAACATTTCAGTGAGGATTTATGACAATGCTACCAATTGTGGATTAGTTTGGACACCAAATTTTGTTGCCTACCGATGTCGCACATGTGGTATTTCTCCTTGTATGTCCCTCTGCAAAGAATGCTTTAAAAAGGGAAATCATACGCAACATGACTTTAACATGTTTATCAGTCAAGCAGGAGGTGCTTGCGATTGTGGAGATACATCTGTGATGAAAGAGACTGGGTAAGCATCAACCTTCTAACATTATATTATAATAATATTTTTGTTCTCTACTCTAAACACCAAAATATCTTTCTTTTTTTATAAGATTTTGTGACAAACATGGTCCAAAAGCCGCTGTCAATAAAGTCGTAGCACCTTCTGACTTAATGTGCGTCGCTGAAGCCATGATGCCGAGAATTATTCTTCGTCTTATCCAACATCTTCGCGAAAATTGGTAATTTACAGTTAGATTTATTTTGTATGCAATGAGTCTTGGAAAAAATGGAGTGTTTGACAATCGGAATTTCAGTAATTTCGCTAGATTAGACGGATACTAAACTTTTTATTTTTTTCCCCTTACAGCAAAGTTGGAGTGTCCGACTATCGAGTCGCTATTCAAGACGCAGATGCATATTTAAAGATGCTGCTTGATTTCAATAATATGGGAGCAGTAATGCGACATGTGATGACTGCAGCACTCACAAATCCCCAAAAATATCGGTGTTTCATGGATCCTACGGTCTCGACTGGCCAATCGGATTACGATAATTACTGTCAGGATAGCAATAAAATTTACCAAGACGCTATTAAATCTTTGCCCAATCCCGAGCCACCAGATGAGTACAAAGGTAATAGAAGTGAAAATTCTTTATCAGAAGACTAATAATTTATTATTCAGATTCTTTAATATATTGTATAATCTAATATCATTTCAGAATGCGCCTCACTGCGAGAACACCTGGAACACAATACTTTTTTGGAAGAATTAGTATTCTGGACAGTCGCTTACGAGTTTCCTCAGAAGCTTGTCTGTTTTTTGCTGAATATGCTTCCGGATCCTGATTATAAGGAAGATTTAACAAGAGCTTTTGTTCTTCATTATAGTAGGATTTCTATGATGCTCGAACGATCGACTGATCCAGAAACTCTGAGCAATCGAGTCGTCCACGTTAGTGTGCAGGTGAATAAATAGATCTTCATTATTATCAGATTTCTGAGGGTTCGAAAATTTGAAGGTGATAAATAAAGTTGTTGATATTTAACTTTGAATTTAAAATTTCCAGCTCTTCAGCAACGAAGGCTTAGCGCTTCGAATGGTTGATCAAATGAAACTATTACATGTGATGGTAATCAGCCTGAAGTACATGATGAGCAAAATACTTATTCAAAACACTCTCCACGGTACGTAAAACATTTTGATTTTTAAGTCTCTTATTTGTGAATTCAGTTTTGAAACCTTATTTCAAGTCTGCCATTAAAGTATGGGACATTTTTTTTTAGTTTTATTTTAATACAATTACGTTTTAGATCCAGACAAGAATTTTCACTACGTCGTGGACTGCGGTCGTCAAGTAATGAAGGAGCACTGCTATTGGCCCCTGGTATCTGATCTAAATAATGTGTTGTCACATAAACCTGTCGCAGAGCGCTTTATGAGTGACCATACTCTTTTGGAAATGTGGTTCGATTTTCTCTCCATGTTTCAAGGTGAGACTTTCAGTCTTTTTAATTAAATTTATACGTCTTTAGTTATCGAATAAGTTATTACGTCCGACCGAATCTGTCCTTATTTTATAGGCATGAACGTGAATCAAAGAGAATTGGGCCAACATGTAGAATTCGAACCTAACACTTACTACGCTGCCTTCAGTGCTGAGTTGGAAGCAAGTGCTTATCCAATGTGGGCTTTGGTATCTCATTTACAAGGACCTGAAAGTGCTGTCCTCAGTCGAAGAATCCTCACATTTTGCCTCTCCGCTTTACAAGACTGGTTGGATGCTGTGAATTATACTGATACGAATGTGGTGAGTTAAACTTTTTTATTAAAACATTAAAAATATTGCGATAATATAATAAATACTATTCTGTTTTAAAGTTATCGTATTTAAATATTGAAAACTTCGAACTTATTTTCATACATTTGTTTTCTAATCATTTCAGAGCGATAGACTGCAAGTTTCTTTTCACCTGCCACTTCACAGATACTTTGCAGTGTTCTTGTGTCGAGCTGTGAGACAACAAGGAGCGACTCTTCATGAGCTGTTACCGTCAAACGAAATGCTCCATCTTCTTATGATGCATCCGCTACGTGTACAGGTTAGTCAAGGTTTACTTTCTTTGCAAAAATTAGAGATTTGTAACACTTCTTTAAATTCTTGAAACTTATTAAGTTCTGATTAGATTCTTTATGAAAGGAAATTTAACGATTCTCAGAGAACTTGTTAACTATTACAAAATTGCTGATAAAATTGATTTGGTAACATTAATATTTTTTCTAATAATGTTGTTAGTTTTCCTCCAGAGTTTAACTTCCTGAATTATTCGTGGACATTGAACTCAACTAAATCTTTTCATCGGGTAATAATAACAGTTCAGCTTTTCTTATATAAAGAGTCATATAACACTTCTAGGAATGATTTCAAATGATTTAAAAATTAAATAGAAATTACTTCTTATCTCAAGTACTCGCTTAACTTCCTTAAAAAATAATTAAAAAATATTACTACTAGTTGACCTTCGTATAATTTAAAACAAGGTTCATATTTATAAGGACTTTAATGAAAGTTTCTCGTTATCACATCCATTTCAAACGGTAACATATACATCGTAAGTTTAGCACTAGATACAAACATTGCTGATTAAGATAAAATCACAGAATTTCTCGAGTTGAAGTAGCCAGTAGGTTCGACAATACTGAACTCTATGATATTTTTGGTTTCAATTACAGCAAATTACATCCTATAATTGCCGGTAGGTCGTAGGAAAAAAAGTTTTTCAGATCTTCCACTTTTAATAATTATTCGAGTATTTCATCGGCATTTAAGGAAATCAGAATCTAACTAATCGCAATCACTATTTTAATAAATCATATTATCGAATACAAAAAATTACACTCTAAAAGAGATTTCTAATCCTAAGAAAATTTATTTTCGATGCTAATTCTATTCATGAAAGTTTTTACTTGAAATTATTTAGCATTTTTATGATATTGTGTCGTTAAATGGGTTGAATCTTGATATTAAATGAAAATACATTTATTTCCAACTCATCTCGTATTATTGATTATAGATTATAGATTATAGAATCGAATATAGTGCCTTAGATTATAATACTTTTTATACCTTCGAAGCACACGTTAGAGAAGAGGAAGTTGCGAAATTAAAAAACGAATTTACCAATGTAGCGATTATGGTATTTTCAAAAAAGTACATTTTTCTCTGCGTGCTGCAGTTAATCGATTATAGCACCTGAAAAATCACTGTTTTGTATTTTTGCTCTCGTGATAAAGATATATTACGAATTACGCGGCAGTAATTTCGTTACTTAATCCGATCACGGGTGTCGCAGGTGACAAGTCCACTTGCAAATGTCGCGAAAAATTATAAGTTATCAATTTTAGAGCGACGAACCCTCCCGATCCCTTTTGACCCTTATGAAAAATTCCGGCTCCAGCGATTGGAACAGGAGGTTTCGGTTCTATCGGTTGAATATCCAGGAATGGAATTGTCGTTTGTCCAGCGTCTTTTTCAAGATCAGTAGGTGCAAAGTGGAGATATTGATTCGACCTAGAATCTGGAACTGCTCTCGATTGCAAACGAGTCGGAATGTCTGGCTTCTCCAACGTCAGTTCAGTCCTGAAAAATTAATTATCATTTTAAGTGTAAATGATAGAATTTTCAAACTTTTTTCTCTTAGACTATGAAAAAAAGAATTGGCATTTATTTTTACCTCTTTCCGACGACTGTGATATGTTCGTTGAATCCTTCGTTTGCATCAGTGTTGTCATTTGCGTACCAACGGCTCTTTTCTTTCATCAGAGTTCCACTTGTGAAGTTGAAAGGCGTTGCGTGAATTTCGAGATTTAAGTGAGCACCGAGCAATTTGAATCTAAGACCTAAAAGAAACATTAGATTAGGTTCTGAAAGTTTTTGTTGCTTTGAAAGTTTGAAGCATTGCTGATTGTCCTTACCAGTTAGTAAATGATCAGGGGGAGGAACCAAATCATCCAAGTCCATTGCTCTTTTTTCCCAGGCGATAGTATGATAGTCAATTCCATTTTTAACATTTCGATCCAGAATTGTATAGTCGTCGATGTCTTTCCAAGAAATACTGTTTGAATCAATGGTTCCTTGAGGAAGAAGTGTTCCTTCCTTGATTTGGATGTGTATGATCTTGTTTACTTTCTTTAGTCTTACTCCAGTCACAACTCTATGAAATTTTTAAAATCAGGTATCACTGGCCTAATGGAAAAATTGACTTATAGATTATTGGAAAAAGGACACCCACTTGTTGTTTTCGATATCAGAAAGGACATCTCGCAGGTTGAAATAACGATCAGAGTTGGTGTTGTGATCGTCACAATAACAGAAACAATAACTGCAGTGCCAGAACAGCCAACGCCACCAACTGTCGACCTTTGTTGTTCCTGCAGGACAGCTGTTCTTGCGACCAAACATCTGCCCATTTTCGTATTCGATGTACTCGTATCTTCGAGAACTGTTCTTTGTCTATTGGAAAGAAATGTATTTTTAATAGACTAATCTTGATTTTGATTTTGATTTTAAAATTGATTGACGATTTTGAAGAACGGTTCTTACCGATGGGCAGATCCACATGTCGGAGTCAATATACTGGCAGTGTAAAATTTTTCCGTTACATCTTTTTTGCTGAGAACAAAACTGATTTTGGTAACAACCTTGCTGTTTTGCAACAGTGTAATAACCACAGTTTTCTCTGCAAGTTGTTATGTCGTTAAGGTCTACTTCGTTCACGATGTAACCTTGGAAAAGTTGCTTCAGTTCCGTGTAGGTTTCCTCTGTAAAAAAAAATGATGATTAGAATAATTTTCATGGAGAGTAATTGCAAAACTAATTTAGTAAAATACAGGATTTTTTCTCACCAGATTTATGAACTGCTGGATCACATTTCCAAACATCTCTGGGTGCAAAAGCCATTGCTGTTTTTACTGCTCGGAGGGTTTCTGAAGTTCTGATTCCGTATTCACGTTTTAGCTGTTCCATTTCTTCAGTGAAAGAACCTGAAATAATATTCGAGAATGATAAATATTATATTTTCAACGTATATATATTATCTTTATTTATAGTCTTTGTTTTAATACAAAACATACCGTTTTCGTAGAGTTTCAGCAGAGTTAAGGAAAACTGCATCATCGTGTAGCCTTTAATTTCAGTGAGGGCAATTGTGTTATAGAGATTGTATAACAATTGTTGAGGGGACTGGTGTAAGTTACATATTTGTGAGGAAGCTTCCTGCAAATTGAAAAATTATTACTCTAACTAGTTTAAGAAGTTGATTTTACAAGATTGCTACCAAATCTTAATCTTTGGATTATTTTCAAAATTGAATGCTTCCAAACTTAAATTTGTTTCGAATTTGACCAATTTTGAATGTTTCATAGTTTAGATTATAATTCCCTTTTCTTCATTTTGCAGTTACCTGATAAGCAGAAACAAAGAGATTTTGATTGACGATGTAGTCTGCAATGTGTTCAAGAGCCAGTGGAATCGAAAAGTTGGGATCGCTAATGATAGTTTTCGCAAAATTGATCCATTCTTGGGTCGGGAAAATGCCATTTTTATCAGAAATCTCTAATTGCATTTCTCTGAACCGCATGTACAGACCATTTATCCTTCTCATTTCAATTTGCGTTCTTGCCCAAAGCCATACGGAGTTGAGAACATCCAAATATTGGTCTGGAGGAGATGGGAAAGTTTTATCTGCTTTATCGCCGAACACTTTGAAAACCTTCACCAGATTATAAACCGAGCCATTCTTCTGAAGATAATCTTCGCTTAGATCGTCCCCTTGTTTCAGCAAAGCTTGTCGTAAACTGTCTATCACTGAGTATTCCTTTTTCACAAGAGCATTTGTCCCCAGAAATAGGAGACAAACACCAAATATCACCTTCAGTCTCATTTTTCACTTCTCAATTTTCGATGCACTTTTGGGAATCTGGTTTTTCAAACCTAAGAATGGAGACAACCGTTATTTGTTTGATTTCTTTGTTAAATTTACTTCAATTGCATTTTGCTTTTGTTTCAAAGAAATGTTTTTTATCGTGAGTTATTCCAAGGTGCAGATAAATTTCAACTCGAACTCTGGAGCAAAATGTTTAAGAAGGTGACTAAGAGCAAAAAGATGAAAGAGAATTTTAACTTGAAATTATAATGGAAATGTGAAACGTGTTGTGAATTTTCAAGATGGGGACAAAGTATCTTAAAACGTCTCTTGGATGCTCAACTTGGTCTATCATTTTTGGTCTTTAGGAGAAAACTTGTTGGAGTAGAAAAATTAGAGGATTTCACGTTTTGTTTCCAAACAGAATCTTGACCCTTGACATTGTTTTTCTGTCGAGTTTTTTCAAGATTTTGCGGAGACGAACTGGACGAAGATTTCTTATCAGCGTTTATTAGAAATTCTAGGGAAACCTTAGTTCTGCGATTGAAACATCCTTGAACTCATGAAACGATTTCGTAAATACAAGTGATATTACGTACGTCGTGGGAACTAAAGAATGCGAGCTTGATAAACATAATTTGCTGAATTAAAAATTTATTGGAGCACCGAATACTTCCCATCAGTTCTGAGTGCCGTAAAAAGCTAGAGACTTTATTCCCAGAATCTTGATTACTGTTTTTTAATGTTCACGTACTACGAATTACGTACTTCCTCTGTGGCCTATATTTAACCCTAGTTAATTATCCCCCAGTTTTCGTCATTTTAATTTACCTCGTCATTTAATTGCTTTGTATTTTAATTTATTTATATTTTGTGGTATAAAAAACCACATGATATGATTAGAAGGAAATGGACTGACTCATTCGAATTGCAAATTGCGTTTTTCAACTTTCAAAGGTCAGATTAGAATTCAAAAACACCTTTGTTTGATAAATAAATTTTTGCTTTTAAAAAGAGGTCACTTTCGGTCAATTTAGCAAGGTTTTCTCCACTCTTCACTTTAATCAATTTATTATTTGAATCAATTTATAGAGCAAAGTAATACAGGTTGAGCTGCGAGTGAGTATAATACAAGCTCTCTAGTTTGACAAATACACAATGCAAAGTATTCGTAAATATTTCTACATTACATCGACACTATGAAGATTATTATGGCCACAGCGCAAAAGCAAAAGTTGTCTTGAAAATTGCTTGCGTCGCTGAAATAAAAGAGGTTCTTAGAGTCACTGGTGGTCGTTGGATATTGAGTTTTTTTCGTGAAACAACCAAGTTGCTTTGCAAGTTTCAAGTGACAGGTGTTTACAAATCACTGTGGAGCCTGGTACACGCACTCCAGTTCACTTATACTCGACTCGATCCCGTTCGACCAGAATTTCTCTGCTTGTATTCAATGCACTAACTTGCCACAACTTAGAAACGAAGGCCTCGCTCGCTGGTGCTAGCTTGGACCCAACTGAAGGGAATTCCATTCATCTCGCCATTTCACTCGCTCCGATCCCTCTCTTTGCTCCTTCCTTAGCTAACGTCATCGGGCGCATGCCTCTTTAGGTATGTATTCATGCGGATTGCTTCGATAACATTTTGCACTCAAAAAATTTTGCAATTGTAAGGTAGTTAGGAAATCTAAAGTTAAAATCAGCTCCGGAGATAAAGGATTCAAAATCGTTCCAAAGACAGATCTCGCTCTAAAATATTATTCAGGAGTCGCTAGTTTGGTGAATTAAAGTTTGAAACGATTTTTTGATACGAAACCAAATGGAAGCATTCAAATTGGAAAGAAGCAAAGTATTTACCATTGGTAGTAATCCAGGGTGGCCACTAGACCGAGAAGTCAGGAAATGAGTAAATGACAGGGAATTTATTTTCTGATCATAATTTTTTCTAATTCTTTGTAGAATATTATTTAGTAAATGATTAATATTAAGTAAATGATGAAATAAAGTTTCACATTTAAACATATTTGACAATATGTGCCTCTAAGGTGGAAGATAGTCCAGACTTTCGTTTTTTAAGAAACTTTCATTCCCAGATTAAATTCTACGTACAAAGTGTAATTCTTTCGGGATTTGAAATTGAATTTAAGTGACACACACCCCTCAAAATAATGAATTCCAAAGAATAGAGGTTGTCATTGAAACTACCTCTAAGGAAACAATAATAATTTATTTTTAACTCTCGATAATTTTTTATAGGAATTACGAATGACTTTCAAGTTTTACAAATAGACATTTGTGCCTTATAATCTTATACCTTTGTTAGCTTTATTTTATAACTATATACTTCCCTCAGGCTGTCATTTCAGTTTCAGCCTTCTAATTAAAAAAAAAATCTTATTCTCCGTATGATAAATATTTCAAGGAAATCTTAACAGCAACTTTTTCCACAATTACATCTCTAGACATTCCTCTAGATGAAAAACAATAACGATGTAATTGAGATTTCGTGTAAGTCGACACCGGAAAGTAGTTTGAGTCATTTGTGAGAGTATTGTCTCTTATTATGCTACCGCGCGTACATGAAATAACGTTAGGTATTAGTACACGATAACATTTACGGAGGGTTCAGTTACTCACTTTGCTGACTTGATAATAATATGTGAGATGATATTTGCACTGGCAACTTGATGAAAACCAAAGTTACAATCTTGTTTGAATTTTCAGTTCTGAATTTTAAAACCTGTTTCTATTGATCCTGATTCTTAATTTCAATGCTTTAAAATTAAAAGACTTTTATTTCACCAAAATTTGAATGAATTGTCTTTCCAAATTTTTAAAACTGAAATATTGAAATCTTCAATGCAAATTACAAACAAGATCACGAAAATTGTACATATTTAAGAACAAGGTGAATGTGAACTAATATTGAGATTTTGAATTAACAGATTCGAAGAGGTCAATGCCTTCCTCTAGCTCAGAAGTTATGTTAGAAGCAACGTCACATGAAGAGGATTTTTTTTGTTTACCTTCATTCTATTAGCCAGCATCTGTAGAATACTCTGCTCGAAGATATCAAACTCCTGAGGCACAACTTGTCTGTAGATGGATTCCAATACGTCCCTCAAGTCACCCAGTCTGTGAGAAACAGCCGTTTTCGCAAAATCCTTCATCGTGTAGGTCTCATATTTATTAGGAGACCTGGCATAATGTATAAAGTTTTGATACAAGTTTTCAACTTGACCGATGGACTTGTACAAATCATGCATTGCTTTTTCAAGTCTTTGTCGTTCTGGAATTTCATGAAGAATTCTCGATACCATCGCTTCAGTCCGTGCTTCCATTCTATCTTCAATAGAATCTAACTTTTTAGATACCAAGTTGATGCGATCCATGAGCCGCTTCTCCATTCTTTTCACGAAGGGAAAATCATATTCCCCATTTTCATTGGGTTGTTTTGGTCGGATCCACTCCCACGATTCTAGAGCATCAGTTACCGTTTCTTTAGTGAATTTGAGAATTTCGGTGACATCTCCAAAGCTGATGTCGAATTGGAGGCTTGGTTGCACAACAAAAATGAGGAAACAGAACAATAGACTGGTCGCTTGAAACCGAATCATGATGAACGACTAACTGATGTTCGTTCTTTATCTTGGTAGAAGATCAAAACCGATTTTTAAGCATGGTCTTGATGTTAGAAGATAAACAGCACTTTTCCCGAAAAAGAAGGAAGGTTGACAAACTTTGAAACTTTTTTTATCAAAGGGGAAAAGACTGAGTCGATAAGGATAGATGCTCTATTCCATCGGGGACAAGATCCGTAACAACCGCTCACTGCAAACTCACAAACTGTCTGTCGACTGAGAATCAGTTGAATGGTTAAAGCAGGGTCGGCTCGAGTTGTTGTCAGGGCCCCCATTGATTCAAATTTTGATACAAAGGGGCCTCTTCTGTACCTGTTGGGTCTTGGGTCCCAACAAAAAGGAGAGGGATCTTTAACCTTGATACGTTCGCCATGACGGTACCGTTATATTTATCTAGAGGAAGTCATCTTCATTCTTCAGGGTTTCACTCAAGTTTTAATTTGAAGGCAATTCACATTTTTTGTACGTGCGATGTATCAAACTCTCAGGAATCATTGTTTAAACAATTAGATAAGGAGTTGAGTTTTTAGTTGCTTTCACTCTCTATTAAATCCTACGCAGAAAAGAAAATATTTTGAAATATGTACATCCAGCTTAAATTTCTTGTGCCTGACAAAAATTCAATTTAGTAATTATTCAAAATACAAATTAAAAAACTATCAGATTCAACTTTAAATTGTAAAAAAGGCAATTTAGAACTTTTTGAAGTGAAAAAAATTTTGCCTTTGATACAAAGAGTACTTGCAATAATTTCCTTTTATACGGAAATACTTTGTAAATCAATTTACAGCATTCATTGTTAATTGTGCCGTCCCTGAAAGAAAAGATGCACGAGATACACGACTTATAAATGATAGGATTGGATATCCAAGTCACTTGGAGTGCAGACCCTTTTCTGACTTCAACCAATCACTGATCTCGAGCTTTCAAATTAAATGAGCCTTTTCATGGGGATTCACTGACGTCTAATACGATATGTGATAATTAGCGATTTAATTTAAGAGTCTTTGTGTGGGTGGTTAATAAGTAGCGAGTCCATTGGCCTGAAATTTAAATGAAAAGTTAATGTGTCTAAAAAGAAAAATACAATTTCTTTCCAACTTTTATCATAACTCAAATTAAATTAAATTAAATTAATATATTACACGATGAAAATACGTTGAAAATTAAGTTCTAGGTTTAAACCATTTTGGGGAAATGAATCATATTCGTGTCAAAAGATTTTGTTTGCTTTTTACTCAAAGATACTGCTTTTCACACATCTGCTTATAAAAAGAATGTAGCGTGACTCACCTTTGTTGAAACCGGATATGATTCTATATTCTCGCAATTAAATTAAGTCAATAGGTTTAAATAGGGACGAGATTGATAATAATTTATAAAAATTGTATTTAGGAGATCATTTTATCCACGGTACGGATACAAATTTTGCACAGGCTTTTTTATGTAACGGAATTGATAATTTTTTAGGACGTGAATGATGTTTTTATGTTTACTTTTTTCGCACGTCTGGCGATTAAGTGAAAAACAAATAAGCTTAGAGTTCACTTTATACCAAAATTTCAAAGTCTTTTGTAAGAGATAATAATTTTAACATTTACTAAATCTATTAATACATGAGAATGTAAAAAATATGTACATAATTAATATCGCTTACAGGAAGCGGAACTATAAATATCAGATGTTTGTATTTTTTATCAGTTTGTACAAATTATTGTTCCTACTACAACGCTTGATTGCAACAATCAACGTTAGAATTTGATTATCTCAGCATTTAATTTTTGATATTTGATGTCCATTTTGTAGAATATTTCTTTAAGAATATTTGTATTATATATATATTTAATTTTACGATTAATTAATCTGTTTTAGGTCGCTTTTTACGAAATTCTAAATGGTTTGTGGGTGCGTAACGGACTTCAAATTAAGGGTCAAGCAATGACCTATGTTCAGTCAAATTTCTGCAATTCCATGGTCGATGCAGATATTTATCTCCTGCAAATTTGTGCAATGAAACTACAACCGGACGTTTTTCTTAAAACAGTCATTGAAAAGTAAGGAAAAATTACGTTTAAATATAGAATATCGAGAAAGTCAGGGAATTTGAAAATGTGAAGCATCAACCCTCGTATTTTCAATTTCTGCCACTATAAGCCTTAATATTTATTTTATTTTCTTGTTTTTACTCGGTAGGTTCCATGTGCGAGAATGGATGAGCCTCAGCCTTTATCATGCACCTCAGAATGAATATCTTGAAGGAGAACATGACACTCCGATGCTGGAGAGCTGTTTGACTTTTTTGGCTACCTTACTTAATATTCGCACAAATTTAGGTATAAATTTAAATTTTACACTTAATATTTTTTTGAGATTTCCATGACTTTTTTTTATTACAGTACGAATTTAATTTTTGCATTTGAGTTTATAAGAAACTTTTCCCTTATAGGACTTTCAGATGCTGAAATGGCGGGTCTGGAAATGGTGACTTTGTTGTGTATGGGAGACAAAACACATAGTCAACTAATGGAATTGATGCCAGAACGATGTGGTACTACTCAGAACAGAGATTTTGAAGCAATTCTGCGAGACGTGAGTTTAATTACAAATAATAACGTAAATTTAAAACGCGAAATTTTTTTTTTCAAAAATTTAATGATTAATTTCTCGATCAACAGGTGGCAGATTTCAGAGCACAGAACACCGAAGCAAGTGGAAATATGCAGCAAAGAATGTATGGTCCTAAGCCTCGTGTTTGGGAAGAATTGTTCGATCCTTTGCATGTTTCGCTGAGAACAGTACATCGCAAGGACTACCAAGTAGCCATGGATCGTTTCATTAAATAGTAAGAATTTACCTTTACTTAAAATAAATGTACATTTTACTACAAATTACTCTCTTACTTTTAAATATTATTTTTCAGTGTGAAACAATCTGGAAATATAAAGAACTCTGCGACACCCTGGCCACCGTTCCGTCATCCCGTCCCAGTTTCTTCGGATTACGAGGATCCAAGACTTGTTCTGCGATCGAAAGTCTTCCACTCGATGATTTATATTATTTTGTATAAATCAGTCAATGGACACAATGTTTCGGAGAATGTAATGGCACTCGCTATTTATCTTTTAGAGATGGCAGTAATGAGTGCAGAAGTTCCAGATAAGGCTGTAAGTTGCTTCAAAGTCTGCAATAACTTTATTTCCTTGTTCTATATTATTTGCAGAGATTTGAAATAGATTTAAAAATAATCTTAAATTTTACAGAGTAATCCACTGTGTCAATACACCAGTGGAGATTCTCCTCGTGTGATAAAGGACATGGACTTGTCCAGTTGGTTTGCAAGTGACGATTTGTCAGAAAATCTTCGGACGGTTGTGCCTCGCGTGATTTTGATGCAAGAAGTGGAACACAATATTATGAGTAGTGAGTTCTGTACGTAATTTTTAATCTTGGGTATATGTGTATATAAACTTTTCAGTCAAGTACTTAACTTAAAAGTAACTTAATTTACTTTATCTAGTGGTCATACTAACGAATCATGTATCTAATTTGTAGGCGACTTTGACTGGGAAGTTCAAGGAGAAATGACTGAAGTAGCTTCTACTCTAATGTTAGATGATAGTGCTGAGGAAAGTGCTTTAGCCCTCGCTTTTGGTACTGTGGATGCAAATAGTGACACAATGGACGAATCTGCTTCTCTCCCAGCTTTACCTTCTACAAATGGTGAGAAATCCTTGTCTGAGTGTTTAACTCAGACTCAATTTGATAATTTTTTTTTTATATCTTCCTCCTTTAAGAGATTTCCTCACACCTTAAAAGATAATCATTATTACAGTCCGCATGAAGGTTAAGCGTCTTGAATTTAAATTAATATTCCCGATCTTTTACTAATCGAAAACGCAGTGGAATGGTTTTTTCAGTTAGAATTTGCGTTACTGTTTTTTAGTTGAATATGGTATGGCTATTGTACCTGAAGATGGAATTGTTGCCATTCCTCATGTCAACAGTGAAGATGACTTAATACCATCTCTGCAAAGAGCTTTGCCACCATCCACTGAAGAATCCATGGCCCTTGCCCTTGAATTACCTCCTTCACCGAATCGTATGTTCTTTCAGTTTATTTATTTTTCTTTTTTTTTTTTAGTTGTTGAAGAGACAAATACGAACTTAATTTGTTTCAGAGTTGATTGGATGAATTAGTTAAATGTAAGATAAATGATTATAACTTGAAGTAAAATTTTTTCTTCTTTTTTTCCAAAAGATCATATAGGTAACCAACCCGCTTTGCCACCAACACCTCAACGTCCAGCTGTTATGGCCGGAAATGAAGTAGTGGCGGTTCAAAGTCTGGAGTTGGAGAGACCTTACCCACGACTCACCACATCTGAAATAGTAACGACTGAAATTGTACCCTCAACATCTAATACTCAGAGACACTTAAGACACAGAGACCCTCCAGTAAGTAAATTGACAAATTGTTGAGCAAAGAATTTCATAAAAATGTTTGCCTCATTTTTAAATCTCTCTTAAATTATCCAGGTTAGTTCTTCACATCCTCAAACGATGCTGAGATTAGGCGAGAGTATAATCTCCCTTTTACTGAAACTTCACTCTCAATTGTCAGGAGTGCCAGATAGTTATTATCCAGATTCACAAGAACCGAACGAACCCGAACCCGTACCGATGAGCAGTAGCTCGTCAGAGCCACCGAAAGAATCTCGTATCGGTGATGGTCCATATTTTATTTCTCAATTACTAAGAAAGATCTCGAATTTAGATCCTATGTGTAGAGAGAGTATCAATGAAACTAGGAACAAATTGTGGCCGCGTATGCAAGAATACGAGGATGAGCAACGAGAAAGGGAACACAGAGAAAAGGAGGAAAAGAAAAGGAGAGCGAAAGAAAGACAGCAACAGGTCATGGCTGATTTTGCTAATAAACAAAAGCAATTCATGGAAAAAGCGATGGAAATAGATGATGCAGAAACTTCTGGGCCTGAATGGGATTGTGATGAAAATCCAACAAAGTTAATTAGCAAGAAAGAATACGACTGCGTGATTTGTAACCAAACAACTCACAGTAGCGAGGATAAACCAATGGGACTCGTTGTCTTAGTTCAGGTGGGCTTCTTTTTCTGATCAATGGCATTATTTAATTTATTTAAATTGTTTTAAGCATTTTAAAATGTGTTTGCACTTTTTTTTTTGTAGGCGACTAGTGTCATGGGACATGCAAAACGGAATCCTGACAGATTAGTTCTCCGCACTTCAGATGAAGATTCTACGCCATCGAGTCAATCTACACTCCCTTTAAAAGTTGAAACTCGCGGTGCTTATTTTGATATCAGAATGACAGAAATGAACCGACATTTTGATCAGGTAGATTATAAATTCCTTTACTAAGTTAAAATATGTAATTTATTTCTCTTTTTTTTTTTTTGTATATTTCTGACCACTGAATTTATATTTTACAGAGTTCCTGTCTACTTTCTGTGAACCAAGGCTGGGAAGATGGAGTCCATGTTCAGACATGCGGACACCACTTGCACTTAGACTGTCTTAAATCCTATTTGCAAACATTGCGCAATCAGCAAAGACAACCGACTTTGGCAGTTGAGAAAGGAGAATACCTCTGTCCTCTCTGTCGTCAGTTGGCCAACTCTGTTTTGCCCTTATCGCCACAATTGGGGGAATGTGCCGCAGTTGTTCGTTCTCGTCATGCTTCACCTGATATAATACTCTCCGAGCTGAATCACTTCCTCAATGACATACAGCGACATCCTGTAAGTACTAATCTCTTCAATTCGATAAAAGCTAGTATTTACTCAAACAAGTTCATTAATTCACTAAAGAGTTTTCTTGTTTATTACAGACATCCTCAAACTTGGCTTTAGCAATGGGAAAAGCCATGGAGGACATGACGGGCGTCACATACTTAAAGTATAACCAGAAGGGCAACACTCCTAGTCATGAAAGTCTGTTTCTTTTCGTAACTTCAGTTGCAAGAACCAATTTTGAAGTAGAACTCATTCAACGCGGTGGTTCGCTCTGCCTTCATCCCCCTAAGTCGACTCCCCTTACTCCTAAACGCGATTGCATAGGTAATTTCAGTCGAAAAATTTTTTATTTAAATTACATTTAAAAGCAGGCTACACCACGATTAGTAGATTTTACTACATTGCAATCTACTTCTTAGATTATTCGTATATTAAAATGAATGTGTTTAAAGTTGTGAAAAATGGTGTTTCAGTCGCATTATTGCACGTGTTAGCCATGCACGCGAGAGTTTTGACTAACTGGCCTGTATCACATACTTGGCAGCAATTAGCAGGATTACCATCAGATCCTTCGTCACCTCTGGCTCTCATACCACACGAAAAGGAAGTTCCTCTATTGCTCAGGGATCCAACTGCTCTACTTATACAGTTTATTCTCTTGCTTCCCTTGCATTTAGACCAAAGTAAGTTTGAATTTAAGAATAAGAAATTTGATCATAATTACATATTACATGTACATCAGTTTTAATTTTTCGCTTAACTAATTTTTATCTATTATTCTGATATAGCTTACTTCTCAGCTGTCGTGAAAGTAGTCTACAACCTCTTATATTACCAAGTTGTACTCCAGATTAGTTGTAGCTTATCCCAAGTAGAGAGGAACGCCATTCTTGGCAGAGCAAGAGTCTGTGACCACGATTCAAGTTCGTTGGAAACCATAATGAGCACTATTATTGGTAACTTCAACGAAAGCAAGCTTTATGGAAATGATCCAGCGACATGTGAAGCACCTGTGCGCAGAACTGTTTCTTCTACGTCGACAACTTTTCATTTCGCTAGAGTCAAAATCCAGACACTTGAACAACAGGTAGGATTCGATACTGTTTCCTTAATTCCTGCAATAGATGGTGATAATGATTATATAAATGTTATTCTCTTCAGGTTCAAAACTTGTGCCTCCCTTTCTTACGTGTCGCTGCCTTGCTGCGTCATCACTTGTACGAGCAACCGATGCCTATAGTTCAATCACCACAGGAAGAATTCGTGAGACTTGTTTATTTTCTTGAATTAGTGACGGAAGGAATGGGTTGGGATTGTTTTAGCGCTGCAGTTGCTTTGAACTGGCAAAACAACGAGGCGGCCGTAGCAGTTCCACATCTCTGGTGCGAACAGTACAAAGCCTTCGTTTACCGAAGTGAAATCGCTGCCAAGAGTTTGATTGTTGATCAGCACGTAACCTGGCAAATGCCGAAGCTCTTTAGTCTTCCAAGGGAATATGAAAAGATATTTACGGTTAGTTTAGTCTGCAATTTTATTTCTGGGTATTTCCATCCTAAATTCTCCTGCGTTAAATACTTGTTTTTTATGTTCTATATTGTTCGTGTTTCAGTATTATCACGAACGGCAATGTCGTCAGTGTCATTCAGTGCCTCAAGAAATTAGTATTTGTTTGCTCTGCGGCGAAATTGTTTGTTTGAAGCAAAACTGCTGCAAGCAAAATAACGTTTGCGAGGCTGTGGAAGTAAGTTTTACTCTTAAAAATCTGTTATTTTAATAAAATCCCTCGACAAAAGTGTAATTGACATCTGTCTTTTCTAGCATGCAAATAAGTGCGGAGGTGGAACGGGAATATATTTGGTAGTAGCATCGACTTATATAATTGTAATTCGAGGAAAGAGAGCTTGCTTGTGGGGATCGTTATACCTTGATGACTTCGAGGAAGAAGACAAAGATTTAAAGTAAGTACAAGAGAACAATTTTAATTGAATTTTTAATAGTGTGAGAGGGGTTAATTAACTGTTATTGAAATCCAACAAGATTTTTTACAAGTGAAGTTTATTTTTTTTAGGAGAGGCAAACCTTTGTACCTAAGTCAAGACCGGTACCAATTACTGGAACAGCAGTGGCTAGCACATAGATTTGATCACACGAAAAAGACTTGGGTGTGGCATCGCGACGCGCTGTGACCTTTCATTATGAACATTCGCCCGTCCGAAGCACACCAAAATCTTATTTGATTTATCCCCATAACCCACTGCCTCGCCAATAGTAACGCTTCGATCATTAACAGTTTGCTCCACTAGAATATAAATATATTTATTCTCATTTTTGTTGCAATGATTAGGCGTAATAACGTTGAGGATTATAATTGAAAAATTAAAAGTATTAACACGTGATAAAAGCTGGGTCGATACACTGCATACAGTAATAATGAGGCCGCATAAGTTGATTGAACTTGACCATCCTTAGGTTTATAAATTTTCTTTGAATGTCTCACTCATGCGGAAACAAGATTAATGACTTGAATGGACTGAGTTTCTGCATACAAGAAGGAGGCAATGCAATTTTCTTAGATATAATTAAGCTGCACTAAATTTCATAAATTTGATAAAATTATAAGGTACATTGACCTAGTAGCAATAATTATGATTATGCCTTTTGAACACCTTTAACGAGTGACCGAAACGCTCACCATCGATTGACTTTTTTGATATAATTCATCCGAAAATTAATTAATAATTTACGGAATTAATTAATTCAATATTAAGTCTATGGCGAGTACTTTTTTCGACGTATTAGGACTTTTTTCCCTTAATCTGTACAAATGGCATATACAAAAACTAAAGATTTTATTGAAATTTTGTTTAAAATTATTTTGAGAAGCTATTACATTTATAAGTACTTAAAACATCACGCGTAAAAAATTATGATCCCATCATGAGTAATATGATAAATCTCCTTTTTGTACTCAGAAAATAAATCATCGTTTATAATGAAAGATTTTAAGCTGTAAAGAGATTTTGGAAAAAAAGTCCGAAGTTAAATTCGTCCTTTCTTAGTTACTAAATTTTGGCTACTGAAATATATTTACTCAATATTCATTTTCTATTTTCTTCTTGAATTATGTTTAGGAAATTATTAAGGAAGTAATTAATTATGATGAATTTTCAGCAGGGATATAAGTCGAACAAAAAAAATTTACCATTAATTTAGACTTTAATTTTTATGTGTTTTTTCTAATCACTGATAACAGAGTAGGGACCAAAACGGATTCAAGCTCAAATTGAACTGTTTGCTTCCAACAATTCAAAATAGTGCAAAACTGATCAAATCTATTAGTCAGCTGACAAATGTTATTTTTAACAATCGCATATTTATCATTTGCAAGAAATTAAACACGCAAGAATACTACTGGATTCCTTTAAGTAATAGTAAGAAAGATCTTAACTCCAGGAAGCTGATTTGTTTTCAGTATCAGATTGCATTGCTACGATAACCCAATGAATAAAACTAATTATATATTTGTTATATGTACTACATTATAGACTGACGGTTTCAGTGCTTCACAGCAATTTGCATCGTAGTGATTTTAACTTTCCCTTTACAGCTCTATATTATGCTTACAATATCTAGATAAACACGAGACATCATATAACAATTTTTATGTCTGTAAATTAAAATATTCGAATCTTCGTTGATTGAGTAAAAGGTCAAGAAAAAAAAAATCACGCGGGAAAGCGGACAAAAAATAAAATCGTTATTTTCCTACACGTAGTCACTGCAGTTTTTAAATTTTGTTATGTTTTCTAGAAATAGTAAGCTTGTCCATGTATAAAAATGTAAATTTCATCCTCGAAAGTGAGCGTTTGAATTATATATTTAAAGTATATTAATGTCATAAGAATGTTAACTCAGATTTCTCCAAAATTCTTATTTATCAAAGTAAAGAGTCTTCAGAATGTGACAAATAATAATAATCATTGATAAAACTGTATTAGATCATCGACATCTAGCTTATGCTTCCTTTTTCATTCGCTGTGGTTTGGAGAATAATTTACAGAAATCTTTTGATTGTCGACTTATTTAAACATTGTTGCGATTACTGCATAAGAATGAGCGACGTATTTTATTTCTTACAGACAGGATTATAGCTTCAAAAGGATGTAAATATGTATAGATGTAATGACAGCAACTGTTACCTAATTAATCTTGAGTAAATGTATTTGTACATAGATAATCCACTGTTTTTTAGGAATGTTCTTGCATAGCGTGTAATACTTAAACATTAAAGTTATGAAAAAAAGAATTTACTTTCATCTCAATTATGTCATCTTTTAAAATAATATAGTTTAATAATTTTTAGAGGCTTCACAGCTTGATTTCTATTTATCCTATTTCCCGTTTTATCTGCTGCAATTTTTAATTTTTAAAGTTTTAATCTACAATTTTCATCGATGTACCTACTACGTATTTTAAATTATGTACTAAGTACACGTGCTATAGAAAACAAAAGTGCAAGTAAAATAACAAAAACTTCAAACAAAAAGAGTTAGAATTTTTAAATCTGAAATGTTTTAAGTTATTTAATCTAAAGCAATGTACATTTTAGAATGTTATAACATTTTCCATTGAATCAAAGATATTTCTTTAATTGAATACATTTTTCCAATTAAGGGTGTTGGATCAAAATTCTAACATCAAAATTGGATTTCTTCATTTTACTTAACAAATATTATAATTAGATATTTTTCCGCTCTGTAGCGCTATTCATTCTTTAAATAGAAATACGTATATACAGAGCCAAAAAAATATATAAATATAATATTTGTTGAGTAAAATGAGTAAAATGAAGATAAAATTTGGTGGTTAGATTTCGAATTCTTCGTTGTAAGGGTTTTAAGCAAAAGTATTAAAGTTAAAAAATTTTTCTTTCTACAGACCTACTTCTATTAAAAAAAAAAAAAAGTTGCAGAGCAAAAAAATACATAATTCTAATATTTCCAGAGTAAAATGAGGAAATCGAATTTTGAGGTTAGAACTTTCGTCCAACACCCTTAAAGGTCTAATTGGAATATAATTAGAACCAAATTAGAACAAAGACTAGTCGCTACATGAAATGGAAAACCGGAAATGACTCGTAACACCCTTATTTATTTAAACACGTGGGATGGGGCAAAACCGGAAGTATTTCATTTAGCAATTCTTTTACAGAATATCTTTTTCAGATCTATATTTCAAATTAATAAATTCAACACATTTGTGAAATTTAAATACTTTTAATTATCCCCACTAGAACAACTAAGCGAATTCTACCATTTTTTATTTTTATTGCAGTTACTAAATATACCTTCAATTGACTCAGCTTCTAATCCAATTTCTATTGGTGTCTATTTGTTTCTATCCGACTTTAATTATTCCTTCAATTTCCTAATTCCATAAATTACTTAAATGAAAGAATTTAATAATTTTTTGTAGCAAAAATAATTGAAATCACCTTGAGTAATTTTTCTGAACCAACCGAGTTGAAAAGTATAAATTATGTAAAATTTTCCATTATTTATGCAATTAAATTCGGATAAAACCGAAATAAGGAAAAAATTCGGAACCTTTCTTATAGAGCCAAAATGTGATTGGCTCAAGAAGTTTGTGAATTTGGCGCCAAATTGATCAGTCCACCAATAATCGTTCAAGTTTAAAAACTCTGGACAAAAAGCTACAAGCGGATGTATTTAGGAACGCACAGAGTTTTATTTCGGAACAGAAGGCTGTGAGTAGCGCCATATTGCTTGCTTGCTTGTGTTTTGCCGTTGTGGCGCGTGGTCAGTTATATCGTCTCTAATTAGTAATCATGTCCGATAACCAGGTAAGTCTCAACGTTTTTTTATTTATTGCCAAAATAAGCATCAATTTCTGTGAAAATGCTATGTTAAAATATCGTATTGATTGTGAAATTAACCGCTATAACCTTCGCGCAATTCAGGAGCAAAAACCCGATTCCGGCCCAGGAGACGCGAATTCGGAATACATAAAGCTCAAAGTTGTTGGAAACGTAAGTTGAATTTTTCTTTTTGCCGGTTTTTGTCGACGCGCTTTGAATCCGATTTTTTATTAACCTCTCTTTTCCTTCAACTTTTTAGGACAGCAACGAAATTCATTTTAGGGTAAAAATGACCACTCAAATGGGCAAACTGAAGAAGTCCTATAGTGATCGCGTGGTTAGTATTGCGTTTATTTCAAATTTACACCTGAATGTTTATTCTTTGCTCCTTTCTTTCCATTACTTTGAATAATTTTTTATGATAGTGGCCTTGCTAAATTGTTTTAGGAATTTGGGATGTCTGATATTTTTAAATTGCTAATTGTTTAATTTTTCTTGTGAAATATTTGATTCAGTTCGTTGTAGATTCAATTTCTGTATTGAATTACCGCATCTTTTTGCAATTTATTAGGAAGAATTCTATGACCTTGAGTGATATAACGGAAATTTTTCAAGATTAATAAACTTTCGGATTTATTAGTTTTTTTTTATAATTTTTGTTAAATGAAAGAGTTTTAACATTAATTAATTTGCACAGATCACTTAAATTTAATAGTAACGCTAAATATGTAGCTAACGTTTAGGAGGCGTGCTTTGTTTTTACACGTATTATCCATTGTGAAGTTGCACTCGGAATTTTATTTTCATTTATTATAGTATAGTTTTCGCCTTATAAAAAGAGAAATTGATTAACTCTTCATTAAAAAAAAAAAAAGAAATATTGTTACTAATAAACATATTTTGTAATGCCTCTTTTTTGGGAGTAATATAGAAACTCAAGCTTATTTATATGATTTTTAGGTTAGATTTCTGCTAAATTTTGAGCATTTTAAATGAAATCTTAGACAATGATTTTGATTTAGTTTTTTAAGTCAAGTAAAAAAATTGGAAGTAAAATTTATATTTTATAAGATATATTTTGTTTAACGATTGCTATATCAATTCATAAATAACTTAAAACTATATTCTCTCATAAAGAAATATAAATAAAGATCGGTATTGTAAAGATCTCGAATTCCTAATTTCTTTGGCGAGTAATAAATTAATATTTCTTTCCTTGCATGCAATGGTTTTTATTTAAATTAATTTTTATTTCATGATTATTAGGGTGTTCCCATGACGAGTCTCAGGTTTCTTTTCGATGGCAAAAGAATTAACGATGATGAAACGCCAAAGCAGGTAGTTATTATTTTTACATATAGAAAAATTCATAATTAGTGATATTCTCATCTGTAAATTATTACTTGAAAACTGTATTATTTTACTAAACTTTAATTTATATAAATACAAAGCTTATGTTAATCAAAATTGGATAGCGTTAAAGTGTAAATCTTCAAAATTAGAGGAAAAAATTATGAATATATCAATTAAAAAGGCATTCAACTCATTTTATATGAGTTGAATGAGTGATTTTATATGATCAATTTATACATTCATGGTACAATCAAACTAAAATATATTAATTCTAGTTGGAGATGGAGAACGACGACGTCATTGAGGTGTATCAAGAACAGACAGGCGGTCACTACTGAGAAGAATTTAAGAGAGGCGCCATGCAATTTGGTTTTCATATTTTTTAAAAAGTGAAAGTGACAAACGGACAAGATATCCAAAAAGTTTATGTGTTAAAAATTCTATTGTATAATTTTACATCCACGTATCAATCTGAACGTGCTGGTTTACATTCCTGTATCAATAAGGCAAATCGATTGACCAATAGTAGACACTTTCCTACAATGAAATACAATAAAAAAATGTGTGCTCCATTTCGAGCTGCATTGGTCAGTCTCCCATAATTGTATGCTAACTTTATTACCGGGCATAGAAGTCAGGAACATCGAAAGTAATTGAGTTGTAATTGCAAATTTCTTTAGCAGCAAAAAATCGTTGAATAAAAGTTCCAATCATTCAAAGCCACTGTCTTTTTGTAAGCATAATGCAATTAAAGAATTGTTACGTTCAGAACACAGATGCAATAAACATGTAAAGATTAAATTGGATTTCTCGTCACTTTTACGTTGATGAAGATGTTTGCCGATCGTATTTAGAAAGTATCTAGATAACTATATATAATTATATATTTTCATTTAAACTTAATTATTCTAGTTTAATTTTTATTTTAAATTGCGGAGTCACTTTTAGTAGATATTGTTATCTAGATATCTTCCAAAAATCGTCTAATTTCAAGAAAATTTAATGAAAGCGTGAATTTGTAATACAAAAATAATTTTCCAACGGTGAAAATGTAAATTTGCGCGGTTAAGGATAAGAATAATTGCATGGCTGGCGGCTTTATTTTTCATTGTAAGCTTTCAGAAGTTATAAAAACTAGATGTTTCTAAAAATCAATAGATACTTTAATACTTCAAAATTCATTTTTCTTTATACTTGGACCTGTTGTGAATCTTAAAATAAACCATGCTTAGGCAAAGAATTGTGTAATAAGGGTACATTTTTTTAATCTTAAGTGAACGCGTACCAATATGTATGTGTAGTAAAGTAAAACATCTTTTCAGTTTTGTAGTAATATTCAAAGTTAAAATCTACAACCAAAGTCATTTGACGTTCATGTAACCATAAACTTTGTATTAACACGTAATTTCTATATAGGAAGCAACCATTTTATAATTTTTTCTAATTTAAGGGGATCTGAAAGGTATTCGGAATCTGGGTACGAGTCTAGAAAAATCTATCTTGTCGAAAAGGGCACATCATATCTTATAAGTAAAAAATAGAAGACGGTGGCCTGTTATCGAAAGCGAAACTTTAGATGGTCTCGGAAATACGAGACGGAAACTAGAAGATGTAACTGAAATTTTGCAGATGACAGCTGCTTGGTTTTGAAAGGCTATATACGTTTAGGATCTTGGTTTCTTCCTGATAATCGTTGATATTATTTATTTCGCTCACTAAAAATTTTTTAAGTGTTTTACAGCCTAAGTGGTGTGTAAAAAAAACTCAAAACCATGCAGTTTACTAAATACTTCTTCAAGTTTCAAGAAACGAATTCCTTTTATCCATGTTTTGTTTTTATAAAAATTCACAATGTTGGAAGTAATCTCCACTTTTGTAAATGTATCTGATTAATTCTGTATGACAATTCGTTTTTTTTTTATTTCTAATAAAGTATGTAATTCTAAAGTACATTCCAATCATAATTATTGTAATTTGCCTTGACAGTGTATCTAGATTCCACGAATAAAATATTGTACAAAATAAAATTCACGATTTAACTTATTTTTTTCTGAATATTGTTTTTAAGGGTAAAAAGGACAAAAGTGATTAAATATAAGAGAAAATCTTCCAATCTTTATTTCACATTCAATAATAAATTCTCTTTCATAGTCTATTTACACACTTTCGTAATATATTCTATAATATTTTTCTCTTGTCGGCTTAAACGTTCAGCAGTTTTTGTTAATAAGATAAAAATTGATCAATGATTACTCTAATCTTTGTTCTTTATGCGTTAGATATGTTTTTAAATATTAGCCTTTTTTTAAATTTAGAGGGAAGTTTTTGCCTTTAAAGCAAAGGGGTCTTATTAAAAAGATAGCATAGCAGAAATATTACACTGTCAGTTAACAATATTACAAAATTGTTAAAAACAAAAAAAAAATATTAATATCTATCATTGTTCATTGAATACGCTGAAGTTGTATATTGCAGGAGGATTTGCATGTTAGGAAAAATGGCCCTTCTTGATGAGGCATGAAAGTTGAGACAATAATATTGTATGTACCCGCTGGGACATCTTCCAGTTCTAGATATACGAATCCGGATCTGTAAAAATGTTAAATTATGAACTATATGCTTATTAAATATATAATTTTCTAATATAGTAGTCGGTACGAGAAAAACATGTGAACTTTTACTGAAAGTAATTAAATATACCTAAATGGAGCAGAGCTTTTTGTTTTAAACGCTGTAGGAGATTCAGGATCGTTCAACACAACAGAGATAATTTCAAAGCCTATTTGATACTGTTTGGGACCTTTTAAAATAATGAGCAAACAGTTGTTGTTGTGCGAGCTTTCTAATACTAACTGGTATCGTGGATTGTTCTGATACGTGGCAGGATGGTTTCCACAACCTCCTGCTGTGATTCCTTTCCACTGCCCATCGGTCATCTACAATAGACAAAAATAGAATGTTTACAGATTAAAACAGTTAATAGTCGGTTTTATTTTTCTATATAAGAAAAATGTACCTCTTTTTCGTATTTGTAAGGCTCGGATATTTTCCGCAGCTTAAAAGGACATGTGCCATATGCACGGAGCGTGTAATATATAGTATTTGTTTTTTCATATTGGGAAATCACCAAAGTATAATTACTGTCGCTGTTCGATCCTAGCTTGATTTTACAAAGATAGTGTGGGCTGTTTATTCGAACACCATCAATATAGGGAGGAGGATCATCTAATGAAAAAAAAAAACAAAAGAAAGTTAAAAACTAATATTCATAGAAAGCATGTGAAAAATATGAATTTTTGATATAATCATTTCAAAAAGTATTATTAAATAGTTCTTACGAGGATAGTAAACTCTCTTTCCAGCGTTTCGATAAACTAGCACCGTAATGTACTCCTGATTTTGCCGAAAATCAGCAATATCAGTAATATGCCTTGTAAGAAGAATCCAAATTGCACCCGAACTGTTGGGCTGTACTTCTAGAGAAAATTGTGGATTGTCTCCGATGTTAAAAGCATCCCTAACCGGTCCCATTCCAGCCTTCCACATCCTACAAGCAAACAATTTTATCATTTGAGAAAATTTTTCAATACTAGTCTGTTTTCCGATTATTACAATAGACTTACTGATGAATACAGTAGGTGTAACTAAAGAGTCCAGGGTTCCAGTTAAAATAGAAAACATCAAAGAAGCGACAAATGCTGTCGTAGTCAATCCAGAAAATTCCATTGTCAAACTGTGATGCAGAATCAGGATCGTAATTTAAGGCCTCTTGTAATTCACGAGTCCAGTGCTTTCTATCGAGTTCCGAATAATTTCCACGCCATCTCAAATGTGACCAGGGATTTTTAAGTTGTAAAAGTCTTTCTCCCTGTAGAATAAAAACTCGAACTCCTAATATAATCTTAATACAAGGGATTTGGCTATGACGTTGGAAATTCTATTCATACTTACATTTATTTTCCGTACATCGAGTACCGCGTAGGCATGAGTAGGAACGAGACCAGTTCTGTCAGCATCTAAGTCCGACAATTCTCCCGTGGCTACAGTGACTAGAATATCGCCCTTATGTAACTTTAAAAAAAGTGTATCAAATAAATGATCTTTGTTAAAATCTGGCTCGTTTGGTCTAATTGCCCATCTTTCCGGAATCCAGCCAGTTAAAGCGTGCAAATCAATATTCTTTAGAAAATAAATAAAGAATAATTAATTGCTATTTTGCTAAGGGAATTATTATTTTTTTTCTTAATTAAGTCACTTACACTGTTTGATCCAGGGAAATCGTAACCACCCATAACTTTCATGTAGGCTTTCTCTAGCAATGAAATCCAAAGTTCTCCTCGTTTATTAGAATAGGAACAAAGAAGTTGATTTTGCTTACTTACAGGCAAAAGGTCATCGATTATAACTTTCCTCGGAATGCCATTAATATGCAACTTAATCATGTATTTGCCTAATATTGAAAATAAATGAGTGCTAAGAAAATTTACTTCTTAAAATTTGTTTTCCATTTGCTTACCGAAGGGATTGTAAATGGGTTCTTTACTCCTGTTTCTTGGGTAAATAATAGATGTTACAAGTCTGCGTCCAAATTTCTTCTCATATTGGGCACTTACTGCTAATGAAGCGACGAAAGAACAATCGGAAACGACCTAAAGATAATTCATAATTTAATGAATACCTACAATTTATTTTCATTAAAAATGTGATTCAACTTAATAGACAGTAAATTAAGAAATGAACCGTTTGCTTTATGCTGTAGTAGTCAACATGCTGTCCCATGACTAATTTTGGTTCAGGAAAAATTTCTTCGGGTCGACACCATCGAGAAAAATCAGGTTTTTGTTTTGGTGATAGTTCCAACAATCCATCTTTATCCGTAAATGGAATGGCATATTGAAATCTTTCTGCTAGATCGATACTCATAAAAGGCACAAAGTCGTGGTCGTTGATGTGTGAAGTATGGAGTAATACTTTTTTTTCTTCTTCTGTGTAGCCGTTGTTTCCACCCACGACTTTGAGGTTGGCATTGCTTCCTTGATGTAAAGGAGGCCTCGTAGACTGTCTCACTGAAATATTAATTTTTGATTTAGTCAGTACGCACAATTAATTATATATTCAACCGATAACTATGAATAGTTATTACGGAATAATATAATATAATAATCAAAATTTACCAGGAGTTGAAACTGTTGTATTTGTAGGTGCCGCTTCATCAGGGAAAGTAGTTTCAGGGACGGAAGGTAAATTTGGTATACTTGTTTCTAGATTGATTCTTTTTACACCTTTTATTGCCTCAGCTCTATCAATAGCTAAACGAATAAGATTCGTTAATTTTGCTTTCACTTCTGCATCGGTTGTTTTCTGAAATTTTGAGTTGTATGTAAGTTCTAAACAATTTTTATATTGTTAATTTCCAGTAAATAGGTATCCTGAAAAATAATTTGCATACGTACTGTACTAAGACCAAGTTCAGCAGCATCAGTGTAAAGTTTCACAGCAATATCCTTGCACCCAGCCTCATCGGCATCAAGTGCCTGATTTAAAAGAAATTTACATCTGTGCAATTCACTTTCACTCGATTGATTTGACGATCCTTTATTTTCTTCGTCAGAAACTATAAAAATTAATTCACAAAATAAATTAACTCAACAAGATTAAACATAATTAAATATACATTTTTTAAATAATTAAAAAACTTACTCAGTTGTTGCAATTTGTCTATTCTCTCCTGGTATTCGGAGGCTTTTTCAGCAAGATTTGGAACTCGATTTCCTCGTAGAAGCTTCACCGCAACTTGGTAATAATATACAGCCTGTTTGTATTGTTCTTTACTATCATATTCAACAGCCAGACGAGCAGCTTCCAGTGCATCCTCAAAAGTATGATTCATTGTTTGGAAAAGTCTTCAATTGTCAAATAATCATATTCCTAGTAGTATCCTTTCGAAATTTAAATTGGAAAAAATATTTAAATATGGCACCCTTGCATTTATTTATTTCTCACATATGGAGTCAGAAAATATGTATGAATAAGAAGTGAATAATAATATTAATAATATAAAGAGTGACTGGCTTAACTGTCATTTGTGTCAAATGGTGAATCAGCTGAGTGTGTTAAACTTGAGGAAAACTTTGTTTATTCATTACGATTTTAAACGAAAAAATAACGTAAATAATGGAATTTTACTTTAGAATTAAAGGAAAAACGATGTGTTAATTTAGAGCGATCCAGTGATGATTACAAATTGTCTAAAAAAAGATTTTGTTCCACCCGCAGATCTGATATCCAAGTTTTGAAAACATAACCTGGGTGGGACTAAACCGTAACTTTAACCCGAAGATGGTTCTGTCCTTTTCTATCATATTGCCCTATCGCTCTTGCGGTCACGTGACAAGAGAGATGAAGCAATAAGATAGAAAAGGACATCTTCGGGTTATTTGGCTTTCCGCTGGAGAAATTTTTCCATTGGTCAAAATTTTACGCGCGCGATTCAAAATCGAATTAAAATTAATTCGATTTTGAATCGCGCGCCAGATTACAGCCAATTGCAGAATTTCTCCAGCGGGAAGCCAACGCGTGCTGCGCGCGCATTCCTTTATCCTTTATATATTATTATTTACATTTTCTTGATAAAAAAGTACACTCATTGAATTAGATTCACCCGTTTCTGATTTAATTTTTATTTTATACAATATCGGTGCAGTTATCAGTCTTATTTTTATTATAATAAATGTTGATTTTTTCATAAAAGCAAATAAAAGCTAATAAAAGCCATTTTAATTTTGTGGATATAATTTGTACTACAATTTCATTTTTGCGTCGATAACGAGAATTCTACTTTTCAACAATATATTTTCTGTTTGTTCAAAGTTGGGTTGAAAGAGTTGAAAGTATTAGTCTGTTCATGTTGGTTCATGTTCATTTCATTGGAAAGTGCGACATCAAATCATCAAGTTGTTAAATGTAATGCACTAGTGATATCATATTGTTTCTCCGATAAGATTATTATTTGTCTTTTCCACGATTTCATTTACACCGTGAACGCTAAGGTAAATCTTTTCCTTCAACATAATATATCCTATTAAGATATCAATTGCAATCTTTGCAGCTAACTTTCTAGTTCGTAGTACATTTATAATTACATTTTATTACGACATATTTATAAACCGAAATCGTTCCATCTGGCGAAAACATAGATGTTTGTTTTTATTTGATTATATTGATGAAGTAATTTCTCTAAAATGGAATTTTTATTGTGCACATTCATAAATTAAATTTGATGTTATTTTTTAGAAGTGATGCTAGGGTGAAAAATGGATTCCGAAAAAGTAAATGAAGGATTGAAAGAAGAATCAACAACACTTGAAATCAAGAAACAAAAGCCCATTGACGTTGAAATGACAGAGAAATCTAAAAATGTGGAAATGGAGGTCAGAATTTTCGGAAAACATGCAATATTGAAATTTAATTTATTAGTAAAACGTAATAAATTTTATATATTATTCTTTTATTATTCACTTAATTAAAATTTACAGGGAGAGGAAGATTTGGCCACCAAATCTGCCATGACAGAGGTTAAGGACTCCAAACAGAATAATGATTCTGTGGAAGAAAATAAAGATTCTGGGGATAGTAGTTCTGGATCAAAAGAGAGCGATCTCAATATATCTGACCAAACCAAGCCAAAAAGAGTAAAATCAAAAGGTGAATAAACAATTCATTCCTAAAATGACATTCATAAGTCTTGTTGCTAAAAATACATAAAACCTACGTTGCTACTTATCGAATAATTTTAAATTTATTATCTCAGAGCAGTTGACAGCCTATTAATAATGTTTGACAAGTTTTGATCAAGTAATAATACCTTTTCAAATAAATATTCAGCTCAAGCAAGTGAAGAAAATGGAATTATAATAGAGAAGTCCGAAGAAAGTTCAGACGAGGATTCGAGTAAACGACAAAAGATGAGTGAAACTTATTCTGACTCTGAAATAGCGGAATGCTCAGGATCAAAAAGCGACGTCTCTTTTCGAAAATTACAATCAAGATTCAAAAAACGTTACTATCGAAGCAAAAGCGCCACTGAAGAAGAAGAAGCAGGTGGTGAAGCTTCTTCCGCACAGAAGCCTGACGCCGATGCTAACGGTAAAAAATATTCTACGCATTAGTTAATTTCAATTTAATCAATATACTTCATTGGCATAAACAATTTTTCAGGGGATAATACCAAAAGCGACAGTGATGGTGACGATAATTTCTCGTTTGACCTCGATGATACTGATGAAAGGGAGCAATCGACAAGAAAAAGAAGTAGCGATCCCCCAGAGCAAGAGAGCAGCCCGAGATTAGATGGACGAGGTAATTCTTGATTTGTGAGATGAATATCGATTTCTTCTTTATTTCATTCACTATTCTATGGATGATTTGATAAAAAAAGGCGCAGACGATTCCAATGAGTGGACAACTGCTAGCGAGGAAGAATCGGATATCGCTGCTCCCATTTTGGGAAAAGAGAAGCCTAAGCCAAAATGGTTCGTGGTACAGGAATTACTTAATCGACAAATGGGTAATAATCCACAATTCGCGCACAGATTTTATGGATCGCTTCAAGCTGTGCAGCGATTGGAACTTATGCGCAAATTAAACGAACACCAGGTAAAATTTTCAGTCTTTTCAATCTACTTTTCTTTCATATACGTTTCTTTCATTTATCTTATTAGCCCTATCTTGTAAATTTTAGGGATGTGTGAATGCCCTAAGTTTCAATCAAAAGGGAAACCTCTTAGCAAGTGCCTCTGACGATTTAACAGTCAATATTTGGGACTGGGCTACAGGAAAACGCCAATTTTCTTTCGAATCTGGTCACAGAAGTAATGTCTTTCAGGTCAGTGACAAAGCAATCAATAATCTAGTAAATCAATTTTCAACTCAATTTTATTATTTCTATTAGGTAAAATGGATGCCACTCGATACTGAAAGTCTGATGATTACATGTGCACGTGATGGTCAAGTTCGATTACTCGAGCTTCCTATTGGCAAATCTCGCAAAATCGGATCACACCAAGGACCGATTCATAAACTTGCCGTCCATAGAGAGACACCCCACATTGTCCTCTCTTGTGGTGAAGATGGAAAAATTCTCGCTATCGATATCCGCGAAAGTAAACCGAAAAAGTGAGCCTTATTTTCTTTCTTTCTAATTTTTGCTTCTAGAAAATATCACTTAGAGTTTTTGTATTTTTTGTTTGCAGGTTATTAGTCGTAAAGGAAGAGATGCAGGAGATGGTGCAGTTGTACAGCATTTCCTCAAATCCTTTAAACAGCAACGAATTTTGCGTTGGAGGTCGAACACAGGCTGTTCGAGTTTACGATAGAAGAAAAATCTCGACGCCTCTTCACAAACTCTGTCCTAGTCATTTGGTATTAATTTGCTTTTTATATTTTCTTTTGAAAGACTTTTACTCATAATAATTAATAAATAATATTGTTTTCTTTTCAATCAGACTGAAAATAAACATGCACACGTCACTTGTGCCGTCTATAATTATAACGGAACGGAAATTCTTGCTTCCTACAACGATGAAGATATTTACCTCTTTGATACGTTGTTTCCACATCCAGCTGGAGATTTTGCACATAGGTATCAGGGTCATAGGAATAATGCTACAGTGAAGGGGGTAAACTTTTTTGGACCAAAGAGCGAATATGTGGTATCGGGTTCAGATTGTGGTAATATCTTTATCTGGGACAAGGATACTGAAGCTATTGTTCAATGGATGCCGGGAGACGAACAAGGAGTGGTAAGTAACTTTAAAGGGTTCGAATTCAATAAGTTTTCGTAATTGTAAATGATTTTATTTTAAATTAGGTAAATGTTTTGGAGCCTCATCCTTTCATCCCAGTTTTGGCTACAAGTGGATTGGATTACGATGTAAAAGTGTGGGTGCCCTCGTGTGAAGAACCTCCTATTATGAAGGATTTAGATGTTGTAAGTAATTTGAGAAAATACTACATTATGAATAGAATAATGATTCAAAAAAAGTCTACAAGGTATGCAAAACAAATTTGTTCCACAGTGTGTCAAAGCAAACCTACAGAATAGAGCAGAAGAATTAGATGATGAGCCGGATGCTTTTGACGGCCAAATGTTGTGGATTCTCCTGAGACGTATTCGTCAATCTGAAAGATTGAGAGTAAGCATTTATGGAATTTAATACATATCTGTAATTTTATATAAAACTTGAATTAATTATTTATGTTATATTTATTTTACTTCCGTACTTTTTAAGGCTTCTAATAGAGCGTCAAGAAGATCTAGACAAACAGATGGAGATCACCTTGAAGATGATTTAAATGAATCCACAAGTGATCAAAATTCTTCGAACAACAGCGATAGTTTCTCAGATGATGACGAGGGAAGACTGCAGTGTTCTCCATCTTAGAATAAGGTAACTAATTTTTAATATTTCAAGACTTAAAAAAGATTTTCAAATGCAACAAGTGCATTATAAAAATTTGTTTTCAGCTTAGATTTTCGTTAATATAATTCATGAGGAAAAAGTAATTAAGAAGCAGAAAGAGAAGACACACTCCTAATTTAGATTTTTACAGTTATTAAGATCTGGTAATGATAGTCTCGTGTAAAATATTTTTACCGAAAAATATTTCCATTGAACTTATTTCACAACAGCTAGTGCAACGTTTTGATAAAATTTAATGTTTTTATCAACAGCAGGAAGTATCTATACAGTTACTCCATCAGGTGTCTAAGTATATCTTAGATGTAGAACAAATGGAACTGTACATATTTGTGATTTATGAGTAATGCAGCGCGTCGACCTCTTCACAAATTATCAACTTCAAAACCAATATTTAATTTTCATTTCAAAGGTAATATTCTGACTAATGAAGAATTCAAACCCTTTAAAAATTCCTTAAAAACTTCTTAAATGGTTACAAGTTAAAAACACAGTCGGAAGGCAATTAAAAATAAAATACTGAAAGCATTTAATTACATTTTTTTACTTATTAATTAATTGTGAAGATCGTCTATGAATTGCATATATATGCTATCTAAAAACATCCTAGCCCCCGAGCATAAGTGAAAAAAAACATGTTAGTTTGTACTTATATTTAAAGGTTAGTATAACTTAGTTTTTAATGCCGTTGCCAATGTTAAAGAGTTTATTTACTTATTATTATAAGAGCAACGCGGCACTTTTAATAACAAGATTTAGAAACTACTTCCTTCGTTAATTTAACTTCGAAGCCTAGATTTTGCAACATTAAAATTTGTTGCTGAAAGGAAACTCGTGTGCTATGCATGGTATTCTCGCGCTGGTTAAGCAATTAAGACTGAATTACAGTTGTATAAATAAATACTAATGCATAGTATACATAAATTAAGCAGAGTCGTCTACTTATTAGGCTACGTTGTAAAAAAATTTAATAAAGGGTTGTTTTCATTGACTAATTTAAAATGGAACAGTCTTATAGTTTATTCTTCACATTTGCACTTAATTAATACAGTTCCTTGATATATTTTGAAATCCAAAATCTTAATATCGAAATTCTTTTGAATGCAAATTTTATTTTATACAAGTATTGTGTACATCCATTCAATTCATTGTGTTTCATTTTATACAAAGGTAAATTCTTTTCATGCGTTAAATGCATGTATTTTTCCCAACTAGGCAGTAATCGGCGGAACTTAAATATCTGAAACCGATTTTTGTGGGCTCAGCCTTCTTTTTATTTTCGCTTTCTGGAATGATATTTTGTTCAAAAAATACCAATGGTATGAGCAAGACCTGCATACATATGAAGAGTCGTCGCTCCCATAAATAAAGTGGTGATCGCTTTTATAAAAAGAGTCAGCCAGGGACCTGCTATAAAAATCGACGTGAGGAAGTCGAGAATCAATGACCTGTAAACAGTCAACAGGAGCATACTAACTACGACAGGTACTAAACCGCGACGTAAATCATGTCGCGACCACAGCCAGACTAGAGTCGCAGTTGCAATGTGTTGAACCTGGAAAAAAATACATTTTTAAAATAAAAAATTGATATAAATGGCAAAGATCATAATTTTTCATCTACTTTCTCAAAAATTGAAGAACTGAACCACTATGATTCCTGAAGTGGAGTTTAGAGATCTGTTTTGAGTTATTAATTGTTGGGATTCTCTTACTAGGTTTATGTTGGATTCAAGACTTTTCTGAATGTATTTCCAATCAAATTCTGCTCCTCGTGCCCCAACCCAAAGAAGGAGGAATCTTGTCAGAAGTACTTCTGCTCCTGCCCAGCCGATTCCAGCTGTTAATACTTTAGCATGACCCTTTCCTGGAATGCCATTTAGGACTAGAAATATTCCTACCAGATCTGCCAGGTCGATGGAAGATTTTAGGAATTCCTGAGAAGAAAAAGTTTGGTGAATGGTGAGTTTAACGATTTATTTTTATTTAAAAATTTTAACTGGTTTTCAACCTTTTTTTTACTGAAGCTTAGATAAACGTATAAAATATGAAAAATGGATAGGATACCAGTGAATCTTGAGTGAAATTGATATAAAATAGGAAATATTCCGTAAATTAAAAGATACTCAAAGCCTTTTAAGTATGAAATTCGAATCAAAATTGGAAAATTTTATTAGTCACTGAAATGAGTAGTATATCTTTTACAAAAATGAAACTACAAAATAATGATGACTTAACTA
>JAUESH010000043.1:3535303-3577239 GCA_032275165.1 Synergus magnus
AATACGCTGATTGAATCAGTGGTATACTTATAGCTGAGAATCAGTGAAATTCCACTGATTCAGATTAAGAGAGTACAGATCGAAAAAATGTATACTTTTAATAAATTTTTTAAAATGAAAAGATGGAATTTTGAAGATAGATTTTGAATTCTTCGTTTTAAGCAAAAAGTATTTTATATAATAATAAGTGTTTATAAGTATTATTACTATTTATTTATTACTTGTTATATAAGTATTTTCAATATTATAATAATTTATAATATTTAAAATATAATTTTAAATAAAAAAGGTAAAATTTTATGAATTGATATTAATAATAAACAATTTATTCAATTTATATTTTTTAATAAATCTAAATGCCAATAATGAAAAGGGAAATATCCTAATTTTATGAATAAAGATAAAATTATTAAAATAAATATAATTTTTGTAATATTTATATAATATTTTAATATGAAAAGTAACAATATTTTTCTGCTCTATAGACATACTTCTATTTCGAAAAAGAAGTCACCTACAGAGGGAAAAGACAGATAATTCTAATATTTTTTAAGTAAAATGAGGAAACCGAAATTTGAAGTGAGAAATTTGATCCAACACCCTTTAAAATTTTTGGGAATGACTCTAATTTTGTTATTAATGTGACCTAGGTAAGAATGTTGTGAAAATAAGAACAGTGCTCGAGACTGGAACAAAAGCATCCCCTATTGTATTTGTTCTCCGTAGATTGTTCTTTTATGCGAGGTGGTTGCGTTTTATTTATAGGCCACTACCTTTTATAAGACTGTACTTGATTCCGCCTGTATAAAAATGGATGTGGTTTTGCTTTCAGAAACAGGCGGAGTATATTTTTTTATAAAGAAGAAAAAGATAGATATTTATATTAAAAATGAGTTTACCGCAAAATAATGATATTATTTAATTTGCAATAGTTTTCAATGTTTTGCAAATACTCTACTTTAAAATAAAATGGATTTTTTCGCGATTATAGGAAAACAATTATAGAAATAAATAATATTAAAATATTGATGATTTTCCTATAATGATTTTCGTTTAATCGCGAGAAAAGTATAGAAATAAAAATTAATTTCTTATAATTGTTTTCTATAATTTTTTTCTTATAATTCTTTTCTATAGTTATTTGCCTATAATTTCTACTGATTTTCCTATAGAGCAGGGGCGGCGCAGCCAGTATGGATACCATAGATAAATCCATACATGGAAAACTGTCTGGAGAGATAACGATTTTTGTTTCTAATCTGAGACTTGTTTTGAAAATTCAATTTACAAAGTTTAAATTAAGGTAAACGAATTTATATCTAGAAATTATGCGAGAAGGAAAACATTTTCTTTGAAATAAAAAAAAAAGGAGAAAAAGAAAATTACGGTCTCCCCCCCTCCCGGTTATACCGTAGATCCATAAATGCAAAAAACGGGCTGCGCCGACCCTGGGTACCGACCTTGTAAGAAAAATAATAAATTACAGACAAATGAAATCATTAAAAAAATCCATAAAAGTAGAAAAAAAATTTGATTCAATTGAGAGAAAAAATTAGAATTAAGCGTATGAAATCAAAAGAGTACCTATTTTATAAATATTTATGTGTGTTTGGAAAAAGGGTCAGAGATACTAACTTGTTTCTTCGAAGCAACAGCCACAATGCTTCTGGGAAACGATTCTTCCAATAATCGGCCAATCCATCCCAATGGCCAGTAGACTCGTCTCTTCCAAAACATCAGAAGATAAAAACACTTCACAATAGAAAAAAAGCACTGCACAATTGAACAAGCACTTAAAGCACAATAAACTCCCGAAAAAAAAAGGAAGACTTGTCACTTTGATATTATTACGAATATTATCAGGAAAGATTAGACTCTACGCGAGACGAGAGCGAACTGAGCTCTTCGATTCCCCCACTCCTTTCCCCCTCATCACTCGACTCACGCCAATCAGCACATGAGTCCCAATGTCCCAATTAATCGCGAGCGCGGCGCGCGCAGTTTTTGACTCTTACGATCTAGACTCCACGCGAGTCGGGAGCGAACTGAGCTCCTCGGGTCTCCCACTATCTCGTCTCCGCGCTTTCCCTTTTTCCCCCTCTCCGCCCGTCTCCCACTAGTCAGCTTATGAGAACCAATGACGAAGCTGAGTAACAAAGTCAGGTATACATTTCCAAGAAACGTAATTCTAGGAAAATCGACAAATACTAGACGAAAATAATTCCAAGAATAATAAATATTTGTCAGGAAAACTAGGCTATTTACCTCCTTCTGTACGAAACGGAGATAAATGGCCTATTTGTAATAAAAGATATTTATTATTGCGATTGTATTTAGCCAAACTAAATTTTCTCTTATAAGATAATTGTAATGCAATTTACAATTTTAATTATTTTAAAGGTTGAATTAATTTTGAAGAAAGATTGACATTTTTTTAACTCGTTTGTATATCCAACATTTAAAAAAATTAATTTCTGTACTTGCTGCTTGCCGAAACTATTTTATAGACATAGTACTAAAAAAACAGATATTCTAAATTACCTTAAAAATGTTATTATAACATTTTCATCATTTTGGATTTTTAAAGGTACGGTCTTAGTGCAATGTTCAAATGGATAATGGATTACAATTTATTAATTGTGCTGAAGCACTTTTTATTAATAATTAATTTTTCTTTTAGGATAGCATTCCTAGTGAAAGCTTCGGATTGAAATTTATTTCAAACCAATCCAAATCATTCCGGAATTTGTATCCGTACCTAACAATTTCATTCCGATATAATCCGAAGGAAGTTTTCAATCCGAATTAATCCTAGGCCCATTCAATCCGAATGAATCCGATCAATCAGAACTTTCAATCCGAATGAATCCGAATTAATCCGGTCTATCCGAATCAATCCGAAAAATGCGTATAAATTTGGATTGACCGGATTCATTCGGATTAAAGGTTCGGATTGATTTTGAATGTGCCTCGGATTAATTCGGATTGAAAACTTCCTTCGGATTAGGTCGGAGTGAAACTGTTTGGTTCAGTTTCTTCTATAATGATTTTCCTATAATTATTTTTCTATATAGATTTTTCTATAATCGCGAAAAAATTGTAGGAAATCGAGTATAAAAAAATCATTATAGACCTATACTGTTTTTTTTCTATATTTTTTCGTTCTATACACAATTCTATTTCGAAGAACTTGAATCCATCACCTTAACACGCTCAAAATAAAAACAAATAATTTAATTAATAATTATAGAATATGCAAACACTTTTCTAAGAACAGCTCAAAAGTTATTGCCAGGAATTAAAAAAACAATAAAATATAAGGGGGTACCCACAAAAGTTAGTTGTTGTTACGGCACTGAATCCCACTTCTCAATTTTTGTATCATGTGATCGAATATACACACATGTAAATACATTGCATCCATTGCATTCTTGTATTGTGTTGGCACAAATAGGTGTGGGATGGTGAAGTGTGGAGGTGTGTGGTGTGGAGGAGAGAAAGAACACTTGGGTTGACAAGGAAATTTTCAAGTTAGATCATCTAACAGGGTGTGTCTTTATACATTCTGAATAGATATCGCGTAATTTTGGAGATCGGAGCGTCTCGGTCCTCCATTAAATAATGTCGATTGCTCGCCAGCAAGCTTATTATTCCCATGCGCAAGAAATCGATCATTCTATCGCCATGTAAGGTTAGTTGTATCCAGTACTCTATTTCGTTATATATTTCCATCAATTATAAACTCAAAAGTCACGGTAATGTCATTTTAAAGTGATTTTAAACATAAATACAGGATTCAAGATTTTCTTACACCCAGTGTCTTCGGTATTCGTTTGTTTTTATTCTTTGCTTTTGTATTGTTGTGTCCTGTAGTGTTGTGAAGATATATGACGATCAATGGGAATTTATGGAATTTGAATTATGGTTGTCGATAACAGTATATTACTGCAAATTAGAGTAGGTCACTCTGTAATTGAATATTAATTACTTTTTCTTCATTATCCTCGTTATTGATGTTTAATATTTAATGGCTAATTTTGATATGTCAGCAATGAAAGTATTCAAGAGAAAACAGGCATTTCCTGGAGAAAGTATTTCCACACTGCATACTTGGATTTGTTATTTTTTATTAAATAAATTCTGTGGTGTAATTTTTTAATTTCATTTCAAATTTAGAAATTTATGCACAGTTTTTTGAAGAGCTGTATTTAAATAATTTTAGATGGTTAAAAATATCTTTTAGATTATGTCTACGTTTTGTTTAAACTTTATAATTTTATTATATGAATAAAAGATTATGAAATGTACATTTTTTAATTCCAGAAATAAGCTAATTGTTTATATTTTTTTTTAAGTTTTTCTAAAAAAATTCCTGGTTCGCGAAGTAATAATAAATCGCAAGTTTTTTTAGTTGTTAGCATTGAAATATATATTCTAAATATCTATTATCTTTTATTCAAGGTGCTGGCAAGGGAAATACGACAATGGAGGATCCGCAGACTCCAGGCTCCGATTGCAATTCCAATCCGGCCACAGATCCCATTTCTCAGGATCTCATTGGATCTGAATTCGTACAGGACAATTCGGAGTACCAGTGGTTTATAGACAGGTGAATAACAACTTCTTTTTCATTGAAAACTATAAAAACCTCTGTTATTGTTCTAAAGACCAAGAGTTTTTATAATATGATTTGATAGAATTCAAATTATTAAAAGTTCAATATCCTAGAAGAATTTTTTTCCGAGTGAAAGCACCTTTTTCCCTCCTGCAAATGTTTTCGAATTTCGGATATTATATTTTTCCGCAAGATGGAATTTTGAATAATAGTTAAAAGTGTAGACGAAGAGGAGCCATCACTACATATTTATTTCTGTATCTAGTGATTCTCAAGAACTCTCATGGTCACTGGGAAATTTATTAGTTTACTTACTATCTTCTTAAAAATATATATAAAAATGCAAATGCAAATGGAAAAAGGTGTGATTGGAATATCAACGATGGAACTTATCTATTTCAATAATCAGTGAAACGTCTTTTCTAAGCTACAGAGATGGAGGACTACATGTTCACCCTAGCGTTCTTTCCTCGCTCTCTGCTTCCTACACTCGAGATGACCTGGGCTACTATGATGACCTTGCACGAAACCTGGATGCCAATTTGGCAGAAGTTGACATGGAGAGTTTTCGCACTGCTGACATTCACACCCTCCTTACTGCTTTACCAGTTATGTGCACAGACCCCGTCCAACATTCGGAGGTATATAATTTATATCTTCAATTTTATAAAATTCATCAGAAATCAATGTAAACATCAATAATCAGTGTAATCCAAAATATAATTTACAATTTGGAAAGAACCCAACTTTAAAAAATCGGCACACACTCAATAATAAAATATTTTAAAATAAAAAATGTTCGTATACATTTAACTTAAAAGTACACCATAAAGAAATTATGTTTCTGTTTTTTCCATAAGATATATTTTTTTATTTTGAGTTTTGTAAATAATACAACTGTGCTAATTACAGAGAATGTTAAAAGACTTCCTTATTGGTGTTATATTCTGCTAAAAAGATCTATTTATTTAAAAGGAATTTGAAAAACAGAATCTGAAATAGAAAATGAATAGTAGATTCAAGAAGAAGAATACTTTGTCTTGAGCTATGAATCATACATATATCACGTTTCATATTATCAAATCACCCACTGCATGAATTGAAAAATAGAATAGTCTGAATAGCAAATCACATATTTGGGATTTCTATTAGTGTTTTTTTTTTACTTAATGCACGAAAAAGATAATTCAAAACAATCAGACTCCTGAGGACAAAAACGAGATGTAGTTTGATTTACAAATTTTAATTTTGAAACAGTTTAACTACCAAAGGGAACGGTTTGCCAGTATTTCTGGCTCCGTTATGGAAAAGCTTGACATCGGTTTCTCAATCAGTCCTCATACCAGTCAGGTATGAATTCGACTGCTTAAGCTGGCAAAAGCTTTAAATCTTAAAATACCAAATTCTCACAAAAAACAGCTGGTGTAATTTATCTACTGAAACAATATAAATTTATTTTCTGCATGATGTCTATTGTCCATCGTGGATCTTATAAATTGAAAGCTTTCGATTATTTTGCTTAACAAACTGGTGAATTGCGAGTTTGATAGTTTTGAAATTTATTGCATGGCCTGAGCTTTACACCGCGAGATTGCCTGTTACTAATTAATTGAACCTTCTCACTGCAGTAATGTTAAACATTTTTCTTTAGTGAAAAACTAGTAATTGGGAATCTTCTAATCATCAATGCTTCCAAATTCAAGTGCTTCATCAAATTTAGATGCTTTTTACTTTGGCTGCTTCAAATATCAAAAATATTTTTACATGAACACTACTGTAGTCGGAAAATTAAAGTACAAACGAATCTAGGAATTTTATCATTTGAATACTACTCCTGTCTTTTGAAGGGAGAAGAATCAGCCTGCTCAACAACAGATACAATATCGATCTGCAAATCCTCACTTTTATTTTCCCCGGTGAAAGAAACTCCCGTTTTGCCACCTGGTGGAAGTTACAGCGTCGACTCCTTGGATTGCGAAGACATGTTGCTTACGTGCCAGACGAACAACAAAAACAACTACACAATCGCCTTCGAAGGTAGCATAGCTATGTATTCTGATGGCTCACAGGACTTTGAAGGCCACGGTGAGTCGATTTTCTTTCCTAAAACGTAAAGCCTGCACTTTGCTTTAGCAAGAACACGCAAATAGCTTTCATGCTTCTATTTTCAGACAAGCAAAAAGTGTACGAAGCACCCGAGACTTATTGTGATAAAGCGTTGGACTTAAAAAATATCTTAAATTTATCTATGGCATGTTCCGATTCGAAAATTTACACGACCTGGAGTAATCTGAAACACTCGTCCATCAATAAAGCAATGACTCGACATCCCTCTGGAAATAATAATACTATTCCGAATTTCTTGCAAGGCACCGGAAACGTCATTCTAAGTACAGCGAAAAGGAGTCAGAGCCTGCCGGATTTATCGAGGACGCACGAACTTCAGCAGATTAATGTTCCTCTCAATTTTTCCGTAAGTTTGAGATACTTATTTTTTTCAAAACTGTAAATTAAAAATCTAGGAGAGAAATCTTGGGTTTGAAGCAAATATCTGCTTCCAATTCGTGAAAGCTGTAATATTTGCAAAAACTTCTCGAGAATTCACTCTCTATCTAACTGTATTTAAAACTTTTATTTAATATCTTTCAGGTCGACTCTGCAGCATCGAGTAACCACACAGGTCCTCTACAAAGTTCTGGTTCGGTGATGAGTCGCTCTGTAACCGAGGAAAGTTCCGACAGCGTCGGCAACGTCTTATCAGCGAAAAAGCTCCACAACATGAGCCTCGTGAAATTATTCATGAAGCAGAAAAGCATGAGCGCAGAGGGTATGAGCTTAACCCTCGATCAATCGGATTCAGTCAGTGAGAACGGTTGGCCGACCAGCAACAGCGACAGTGGAACCAACACCCAGATCCATCGACAACTCAACAACTCTGATCGACGAGATCTTCCTGAGAACGACTTCTCCATCAACTGGGTGAAAACAGATCATCATACCGGGGCAGGAGAAACCCAGAAAGAGAACTTTAGCGACATTCCAAAGCAAACTTCTACTCCCAAACGTAACAAGAAAGAATCTTCGTCCACTTCTTTAGAGGAGTACACAGACAGTACTTCAAAATCAAATTCAGCTCTTGACAGTAGTCATCCAGAAGTGGAAAGACGTCCGAGAAGTGCCTGGAGTGATACCAAGGAAAAAAGATACTCCAGGACGATGGGGATTCAAGCAATCACTGAAGTCGAAGACAACGGAGTTCAAACATCTTTGGTTTATCCAATTCCAGAAGAAAAAAATCCATCAGTTCAGGAGACGCTCGTTGACAAAAAACCTGTTTATGTCGTCTATCCAAATTACACCCTTCCCGATTTATCTTTCCTCAACAGTTCCGACGGTAAATTTGAGAACGTGGCGCTAAAGCCGCAAAACTTCAATAAAGATAAGACTTGGAAGAAACCCGGAAAGTCAAATCGCCCCTTTTCTTGTAACGACATCGACGCATTGAAGCAAAAAGGATTTTCTCACGTGAAAGACTGGGAGTCACTCACATTTCTTTTGCCAAATGAGTACAAGAAGATACTGCACGAAGTTCCAGAGGTCTCCAGGCATATCAAGCTCGGGGATGTGATGAAGAAGCCGCTTTTTTGCTTGTCACCGCCGATGAAAACGAAGAGAAGAACCTTCAGTGAGGTTACCAACAATTCCTCCAGTAGCAGCACAGCAACACAACCTTCTTCTGGATATCGAGGATCTTCTACTCTTCTCACAGATTCTTCTACGAACCAGCAAGTTTCCAACACGGTAAATCCTCTTTATCTTTACCGATACGACAGCGCGAGTTCGGAGACGAGTCTCGCCGGTCAGGAGATCTCGACTAGATACGGGATTCAGAAGGTTGCGGGTCCAACCCTTCCCAAAAGATCAATTTCGTTACCTCAAGGGGAAAAGGATTCAGTGGATTACTGCAGTGGCAAAGTTCCACCGAGGCCGCCTTTACCGCGAAGTATTTTAAGGAAGAATAGAGTCGCTAGTAAAAGGTGCAGTATGTTTGAAATGGGAGACGTTGAGGAGGTGGAGGATAAGTGCTCGGAAACAAACAAGAGGATGTCTTTGCCGGAACCTTATTACATAAACAATGATCTTCATCTACTGAGGAATGGAAGGATAGACGATTCGGATAAGGACGTTGATGAGACTGAGGAAAGGCACCAAACTGAGAGGCTGAACGAAGTCGCACATCGCGTGGATTTAGAATCGATGGCCAGCAGTGAAGAAGATGTTAAACAGTTGGAAGATTTCCTCAAACGGAGTGGATTTTCATCCCAGAGCAGCGACGGAGATGACGAGGAAATAAAATTGAGATCTTATGTAAGGAAGTTCCTCGCTTTAAGGATGAATAAAGACATTCTAAAGACCGTGGACATGGGCGAGTCCCAGAAGAAGACTGTAAGTTTTGCTTCAAATCAAAAGAAGTACCTAGAAAATATTGCTAATCTGGAACCAAATAAGGAGCTAATGGAACCAAAGGAAGATATGGAGTCGAGATCGTTCGACTTGGAGGAGAAGAGGAAGATGATCTGGCCGGTGAACAAAGCGGTGGATTTACTTTTGAAATACTGGCATGCTGAGCCAGTTCGAAGCAGACAGGGTTACAATGACAACAACGAGTGTTCCCAACTCTCTCTTGGGAATCTCTGTCCGCCTCTTTATGCAATAATGTCTGATTGTCTCAAGCCGCAGTTGAATTCTACCTTTGGACCGATAGCAAACAGTGTTTGGCAAGTTGTGGAAGCTTCTTCGCAGCAAGGTCCCTTGACCAAAACCTTGAACGAGCTTGTGCAGAGAATCAATGGCGAGGACTTCATTACCGAGGGGATGCTCAAATTCCATGCTTTCGTCTTCGGGTTGTTGAACCTCAGAGCGTTGGACGCTTGGTTCGCTTACTTGTGCACGAGAGAGTCGATTCTGAGGAAGCATTACAATAATAATAGTTTATTCGTCAGGGCGCTTTCCTGTGGAAACTCCAGGGAAGTCGTTGACGCCTTTTTAGATATCTTGCAACCATTGGCTTTTTGTCCGTTCCAGCTTGACTTGCTTTATCAGTACAGACAACTGCACAACAGTTTTGGAAATAGAATTGCGCATTCGAAGGCTACTTTTAGAACCGTGGAGACTCCTAAGGAACAGAATGTGGAATGTAATTTAAGTCCGAGGAAAGCCCGACCTAGGTCTTGTATTAATTACGGCTATGATGAGAAGAGTAGAAGCGATCAGAAAGCAGATATTGAAAAGGCTACGAAGAAACGATGGAGTCATCTTCCTCTGAGTTCGAAGTTCCATTTTGATAGAATAGGGTCTGAGGATTCTGAAGAGTACACTGACAGTCTGGAGCATTCGCCTTTGAATAGAGCTGGTGCGAAATCCTCCAGGTTGAGGAGTCCAGAGTTGCGAGGAGAGGATGAAGAGACAGTTCCTGGGGATGTTAAATTTAGAAAATTGCAAGAGAAATGGGAATTTATGCTGGGGAAGGAAGACTCTAAGGAACAGGTTGTGCCTCCTCCCTCCTCTCCGAGTCGGACTCCTACGAGTATTGGGAAGTCGAAAATACCCAGGTTGCTGACCTCCCCTATTAAACAGATCTCGAATTTGACGAGCATTCCTGGGAAGAATACGAAGTCGCCTATTACTGGAATTCCGGCTTTGAAAAAAACCCCCCTACAAGTACCGAAAGCTTTACCGAAGAAACCTGATTGCAGAGGAAAGGATGTTACGAGGAGGACGAGCCGAGTAGATCAGGATAGTGTGAATAATACGAAGACACATTTAACGAGGCCGAGTTCTCTGCCTTACAAAACTTACGGGGTAACCAAGGATAAGACTTTGGTGTCGCCTCAAAGAAGAGCTGCGTCAACTTCCTTACCAAGACCTACTTCTGCTATTATCACAAGGAATGCTCCTGCAAAGCAGACACCCAGGTAAGTTTTTTTTCTGAGAGTTGTTTTGCTCTGGAGACTGGTCATAAAATACTAATTTTTCTCTAATCAAATATCTTTCTTCCTAATTTCAGACTGGTTCGAACCCTAACTCACAGATACTCATCAGACGACGGACACCTCGCGTTCAGCGAAGGCGAGAAGTTGAAAGTAATCTTAGAAGTAGACAACAAATGGCTTTTGTGTGCAAGGGGAGAACGAAAAGGTTTGGTTCCCAGGACGTGTGTTCACGCCCTGCAAACCTAACCCACAGCCTGACATCACCTTTCAACGATCTGTCTCCCTAAATTCAACTAAAAAGAGAAAATGAGTAGACTAACTAAAATGGAAAGACAATTCTGCACAACGTGTCGTATTTAAAATTAAACTCACAAGAGTCCTTTCTCCTCTTCGACTCTCTTGAGTTTAGATCCTCGAGAATTTCTTCTGCACTATCGACACTTTTTGCAGCTAAAAAATACATACACCGGTTCAAAGAGAAATAACGGAGATGGAGAAAAGAAAAGTACATGTATAGTGTATGAAAGAGAATCGCGTAGGGTCGTTAATGCTCGTTTCCGCATTAACGACGCAGTCATCTTAGTTACCCTCTAATATTAAAACTTATTTAAAAAAAAAACCATTCGACGCTTCATTTATACATTGAAAACTGCAGTAGTATTATTATTAATGTCATAAGTGAATAGAAGTACTGCTAGTCATAGACTCTCGAACCAGAATGTATTTAATAAGTTGAACATACACTATTTATAATCCCAGAGAATGTACATAATTATATACAGTAACTGTAGCGACGCTGGTTATGTTGATAATGATAATGATAATGACGTCGAGTAATTTACTTATATCATAACACTATAAATGTAACTGTGATCAATAGGGTTTATTAAGATTAATGCGGATGTGCGAGGTGAACTTTTTGTTATGAACCTTATATTTGTCCTTTTCTAAAAAAGTTTTACTCTCGATTCATTCCTCGCTTAGCGACGTCGTGCGCACAGGTCTTCTAAAAATATTTTAGTTTATCTACAATACTTTTACATTTGATGTATGTATTGTTATGTTTGATGTAATTCTTACATCGATTGTTTTACAGTTTTAAAAAGTATTTCAGTCGACAGAAACACTTTAAAATTTAAAAAGGTACTTTATTTGATAAAAGTATTTTGTAAATTTTTTCTCATTTTCTTTTATCTTCGTATAATTCCCTGAATTGGTAAAAAGTATTAGAGTAAATTTGATTGTAAGTATTACCGCTTTTGTGGCTGATGAACCTGAGAAGCAATTTGTGACCCTTTGATGATGATGTAGAATCTGAATCTTTGGCTATGCTTCTTTTAATTATTATATAAAGCTTTTTAAAGATTATATGATATGTCAGAGAATTTTTATACGTTCAAAAAAAGGATTTTGAAAGATTTAAAAGAATTAAGAGAAAGCTTTATGTAAAAACGGTGATCACTGAAAAATTTATGTTTTCTTTACAAATTGCTTGACACGTTGATCTAAGAATATCGGGGAAAGATATATCACTCGTGAAAAATATCGCTGGAAATATCGCCTTGGATGACATTTATTAATGCGTAAATAATGAATAATGATGTATATGTTTACACAAATAAAACGTCAATATATTAAAATATCCAGTTTCCTTTCTTACAGAGCGGCCACATGTCAGGGAAATGCGAGTAGCTGTCAAGGAAAATAGAAATTGATCTATTCATAATAATAAAAAATTATAATTAATAATTTAAATTATAATTATAATAATAAGTTTAAGGAAGTCAAAGGATTTTAAGGTATTTTAAAGTTCCTTGTGGAATTGTAAAAGATTTTAAGAAGCTTGAAAGAATTTTAGGAAATTTCGACATTTTTAAAATGATTTTAAAAGGTTTTAATGTTCTACATGGAATTTTAAAACATTTCAAAAGATTTTTTTGATTTTTTTAAAGATTTTGAGAAATTTTAAAGGATTTCATGGAATTTTAAGGGATTTTAAAGAATTTATAAGATTTTCAGGGATTTTTTGTGATTTTAAATATTTTCGTGGAATTTTAAGGAATTAAAAAATGTTTCTAGGAATTTAAAGAGGTTTCAGCAAATTTTAAGGGATTTCAATAAGTTTCCAATAATTTTAAGAGATTTTTGACGTATTTTAAGGGATTTGCAAGTTCCTCATGGAATTTTAAAAGACTTCAAAAAATTTGAAAAATATTTTGAGGAATTTTAAGGAATTTTAAACAATTTTAAGAAGCTTGTAAGAATTTTAAGAAATTTTGACATTTTTTAAGTGAATTTAATATCATGGAATTTAAAACAATTTCAAGATATTTTTGATTTTTAAAAGATTTTGTGAAATTTTAAAGTATTTCATGGAATTTTAAGAGATTTTCACACATTTTAGGAGATTTTAAAGATCTTCAATGAGTTTTAAAGGATTTTACGAGGTTTTTATGATTTTAAAAAGATTTTGAGGAATTTAAAGGATTACTTGAAATTTGAAGAGATTGTAAGAGGTTTCTAGGAATTTTGTGAGGTTTTCGGGAATTTTAAGGGATTTTAAAGGTTTTTGTGAAATTCTAAGGAATTTTAAGACGTTTCTAAAAATTTCAAGGAATTTCAACGAATTTTAAGGGATTTCGAAGGTTTTCGTGAAATTTTTAAGGATTTCAAGAGGTTTCTGTTAATTTTAGAGATTTTTACGGTTTTCTAAGTGTTTTTAAAGTTTGTCGTGGAATTTTAAAGGATTTTGAGAAATTTTATATTTTTAACAGATTCCGTAGAATCATAGGAGACTTCAAAAGATTTTATGGAGTTTCACAAGATTTAAAGTGATATTATGCGAAATTTTTGAAAAATTTCAATAGCACTATTATTGAAAATTGATTCGCATGTTTAATAATTTTCAATCAGGGAAATGTCAGGGAAATTGAAAAATTTAATCTTGTGGTCACCTTGTCTTAACACTTCCATCTTATTTTCCATACGGGCTGCAATTAATAGAGGAAATACGTAGTTTTAAAAAATCTTTAATGCAAAAAATATTACAATATAATAATACAATGATTATATTGTGCTTACGGTTCTTACACAATGTAGGCGAATAATGCGCAGATTATTATCTGAGTTAAAAACGATAAATCCATTTTAAAAATTAGAGGCATTAATATTCCTATAATTTCCAAAAATCTGACCAAAAAGCAGAGAAGATCAAAGCCTACATATAAATTATAAATAATTTGTAAAACGTCAACATGTCTTCAGGAACTTTTCCGATTTGCTACACACCATTCGCTACACTTAGTATTTTTAAAAATTTCTTTTTTGGTGCTTGTCGATTAATTTTTCAACATCTATTTGTATAAAATAGTGACAATGTGACAAACTGATGTGCGCAATAAATTGTTAGTTCGTTAGTCTCGTAGAAGTTTCCATCGGACAATAATTTATTATTGCATTGATATATCACTGAGGATGGGACGTCACCCTAAAAAACATTAATAATTCGGGTGATAAATAATAAGTTTCTTCCTTCACGATAGTCTTACAGTTCCTAGATCAGGTATATCTTAATTTTATATACAGTCAATTTATTACTCGGCTAGGTGCGGACAATCGTATCCGATATTCCGATCGAAGTCTTTAATAATGATACAATTTAAACTTAATAGATACAATGTATAATTGGGATCTCCCATAAAAATAACTATCAAACAAATCGTTTAAAAATAACTTACGTATCAACAGTGGGTACGTCGCACATTTTCTGAAATTCAGATTTCGTTTAGTTTCAGACGTTTTCCGTTACCCGATATCCGGGAAAGATGCTAAGCAATGTGTATTTACAGCGCTCTCTAAGATATCGAACCAACGATCCTAATTTGCTTCTTTTTATATGCAATTAACTAAATTATAACTGAGTATTTAAAGAGGCTTTTGTTTACAAATTACATTTGTCAACCCACGGGAACTGGAAAGCTTCCACACCCAGAAAACAGTTTCTTTGATATACGGTCAAAGAAAAAATTGCTTTGAATTAGAAAAAAAGTTTTTTTGATTCAAAGAAACTGTTTTCTGGGTGCTAAAATTAAATGAGATTGATTTTACAAAATTTGTAAATTAGAATATCTTCAGTTTGCATCTTAGAAATGATATTTATTTTTTAAAAATGAAATAAACAACTTTATTCTACGAATTTGATCGACTGTAAAGTTTTGTTCATTATGTTCTTGAAACAAATCAGTGAAAACATTGGTTTGATATCTTTCGAGTATTTAATGGATCGATATAGCGATGAGACTACAAAACAACATTTGTCTGCTGTCCGATATGTCAGGGCCCTAATGTCGTGTACAATTCGATATTGTTTTTAATATAGTATGATCATTAATCGTTTGTGACAATATTAAAAGATTATTAATTAGGTACACTCGATTTTGCGTATGACTTATCCTTTATTAATGAATATACAAAGATGAAGAAGCGCGTCTCGTATGAGTTTAATCTTAATTTTTTTCTTCGTATGCATTTGGCATTGGCACTGTCGAAACCCAGCATCACAGTAATCCGATACGTTCGATTATGGAGGTGAATGATCAGTCATCCAGAATGATCACCTTTCCAGAATCGATTCGTGAAATGATTCTATTTTTATAGGCGCAATTGATTCACTCATTCTGGGTATTGTATAAAAGAAAATGAATTGAAAGAGAAAAAAGATTTCATTTCCTAAAAGGAAACACGATTCGATAATCTTGATTTTAAAATCTAAAATATTACGCGTTTATTGTCATAATTAAGCACATGTAAATGTGTTTTTAGCCATATATATGGGGCATTTCATGCCAAATCGACAACTTTTGACCCAGACCCCTTTCGATTTGGCTGAAACTTTTTTATCTTGTTTTACCCTATTGAAAACATTTTTCAGAATTTTTTCAAATTTTTTTACCTAATCCATAAAAAGTTATGGGGTTTTCAAAAAAAGTGGCTATTTTTCAAATGGCCGTAAACTTTCTCAAAAATTGACCTATCGGGACGTTTTTTTCTTCAAAATCTTTGTTTTTAAATGCACTTTTCAGAAAAAAATTGATAAAAATTATACAGATCCATCTTCAACGTTTTTTTTTTTTTAATTTTCAGAAAAAAGGGAAATTTCGAGATGATTATCATTTTTTCTTTTTTTTTTCTTTTTTTTATAAAAAACTTTAACATTTTCTGCAAATTTTCTGAAATTTTCAGAGTGGGTTTTTTTCGTTTTCTATTTTTCTTTTTCAATTGAAAAAAAACAATTTTTTTTAACTTAGCTTATTTTTCATAATACTACTCTGAAAATTTATTAGAATGTACAGAGAACCTTAAAATTTGGAAAAAAAAAATAATAATAATAATAACTAAAAGTGGTAGTCATCGGAAAAATTTCAATTTTTTTCGAAAAAGTCAGAAAAAAGTCAGTAGATATAAAAATTTATATCTACTATGCATAAAATTATTTAATAAACTATGTTTTTTGGGTATGTACAAAAAAAAACATATTATTATTATTTTCCAAATTTTAAAGTTCTCTGTACATTCTAAAAAATTTTCAGAGTTGAAGATGGATCTGTATAATTTTTATCAATTTTTTTCTGAAAAGTGAATTTAAAAACAAAAATTTGGAAAAAAACGTCCCAGTAAGTCAATTTTTGAAAAAATTACGGCCACATTTGAAAAAAGCCATTTTTTTTGAAAAACTCATAACTTTTTTTGGATTAGGTAAAAAATTTGAAAAAATTCTGAAAAATATTTTCGATAGGGTAGAAAAAGATAAAAAAGTTTCGGCCAAATCGAAAGGGGTCGGGGTCAAAAGTGGTCGATTTGGCATGGAGTGCCCCATATATTTTTGTATTGGAAACGAATTCTGAACTTGAAACGAGATATTTTTGTACTATAGTCTAAATTGAGAAGCGTGTTCCTTTTTAGGAAAAAAGGGAAGACAAGCAAGTATCTTTGATACTGGGTGGAAATTTTCGTGTTTTGACGTCAAATTTACAATTTTTCACGATACATTGATTTTCAAATTTGTAGGTCCAAGTGGAAAGCAAAATAAGTTTAAACGCTATTAAAATTATAAATTGAAAACATATTTTGAATAGTTTCTGAGAGAACAAGAGTTTTCCTATTCTAAAATAAAAGCACGAATCGCTACGTTATGCGGCGCTTTAACAGTCCTACAGAATACGTAATATTCACATGTAAAATTGTCAGGCAGTCGCGTATATTTGATGGCTTGGAAATAGGTGCTCTGTTAAACCGAGTGTTTTGTCTTTGCATACGTATATTTATGTAAATAGATTTTTTTGCAGTGTACGAAAATTCTGCAAAATCTATATGATTTGCCGGAATCCGAAGAGAATTAGTTCGAAAGCAAGGGTTCGAGAGAATTATCTCTCGCTTGCCCAAGTCATCTAATAAATTCCTCTTGGCATTCAATCGACTAACGCGATTGCATCTACCAGGTACATTGTAACAGGGTTCTTCAATTTCCATACACAACGATTTTTAAAAACATACACTCCGCATAATTTGTTTACTCTGCCATTTTTGAAAGAAAAATTTCTTTTCCAAATGATACGTGATTGATTGCCAATCAATGGGGAATGCGGTCTTATGTTAACTTGATGAGTGACTATTTCATGAGAATATATCGTGAGATGATTGAAAACTGAGTAATCAACTATGTAAATTTAATGTATAAATATTTACAGAACTTTGTCGAGACTGGAACTTATTCATTCTAGGTACCATGAAGTTACGTATTTGCTACTTGATTAGATTAAATTTTCGGTAGGTCACAGATAGTGAAGAAAAAAATAAACAGTATAAAAAGATTTAGATCTAATAATCAGATAGTCCGTAAATCGAGAAGAGTTTTTTCTAGAGTTTTAGTAGTCGGTAATTTTTGTCTTTCATAAAAAATTCTTAAAGTATTTTTAGTTCTCAAAAGACAAACATTACAAAGGATTGAAGAAAACGAGAATGAAAAATAAGTCAAGAAATTATGTTAACTCTTTTAAAAACTATTAGAAAATGCGTAAATTGATTTGAAAATGGCAAGAGTTTTGACTTTAATCTTAAAATAATTAAGATAATTATGATAAAGTAGATTAGCGATATGGCTTTTGGGACAAGTCGAGTATTATTATTTTCGTCCAGTAGGCCAGAGGGATATTAAAAATAGAAGTTATTCGGCAATGCGTGGCTAGAGTGATATTACGTATTTATAAGATTAGATTTCGAGACAGGTAGATTATTGTTCTAAACGGCAAAACAAGATCACTTAATACACGCTAGAGTTGACTCTTTTACGAAGGAAATGTAAAATTCATTGCAAATATCTATACCGTATTTCCCCATTGATTTATACAAAAAATTATGATACAGAAAACGCTTGGTTGTGCAATTCAACTAAACTACAATATACAGGGGCTAATTACATACTGGACTCCTTCGTGGTGATAGACTCGGTGTTGTCAACTCTGATTAACGTCGATGAATTCAAAACAAGTGACCTGCTTAAAGTCGCTACTCTCTCCATTACACAGGAGGCCGAGAGCCGCGCCTCGGCATCATGATCCCAGCATTCTTCCATCGTATCGCAAAATGCGAAGAGTCCCTGGAACATATTTTATTTCAGATTAAAACATAGCCAACATTTTTCTTAAAAGAGGGTCTACGGAAACTAAATAAAAAGAACACGACTAAAAACGAAAATAAATTTAAATAACTAGCAACTATGATCCGCGCGCGATTAATTTCTTGTTTTTGTAAACCTTCTGCTAAAAAGGTTCAGAGGATTCTAAACAATTTCAAATCAAAAGATTTTTAAATGTTTTAAGGAATTTCAAAAGTATACAAAATAATTGAGAATTTACAATTTTTGAAATATACAAACTTGTAATTCCTTGTCTAATTTCAGGAGTCTCCACAAGTTTCATAAAATTTCTTAAAATCCCTTATCATCTTGCAACATCTGATAAAATTCCTTTAAATTTCGTTAAATCACTTTTGATATTCCTTGATATTCCTTAAAATTACTTAAAATTCCTAACAATCCAATGAAATCATGTAAAATCTCTTGAAATCCCTCAGGTCCATAAAATAACTTAATATCCCATAAAATATCTTACAAGTATTTAAAATTCCATGAAATTCCGTAAAATCCCTTAAAAGTCCTTAAAATAACTCAATATCCTATAAAATATCGTAAAATATCTTACAAGTATTTAAAATTCCATGAAATTCATAAAAAAAATCACTTGACACTCCTTGATATTCATTAAAATTACTAAAAATAATTAAATCTCTTAAAATTACTCAAAGTTCCATGAAATCTCGTTAAATTCTTTAAAATTCTTGAAAATCCAATGAAATCTCAACAAATCCCTTAAAATTTCAGAAAATAAAAGTCCTTAAAATTACTTAAAATCCAACAAAAAATCGTCAAATATCTTAAAATCCGTTAAAATTTCATAAAATTCCTCGAAATAACGTGAAATTACTTAGTATCTCTAAAATTTCGTAAAACCCTTCTAAATTCCTTAATTCTTTAAGGATAAATGTTGCAGCAAAAAATGAAAAAAAGTTTTTATTGCAAAAATCGATCAGAAAATGATCATACATTATTCTTGAATTTTTTCATAATTTTTATTCAACGGGTTCTAGGCTTGTTCCTTAAAGGGTTAACAATTATTCAAAATTTCATGAAATTAAAAGTTTACTAAAGTAATCTTTTCTAATTTCTCAAATAATTCGCGCAATTTTCAGACCAATTAGGTTTTCGACAACAATGTGTTCGATATATGGTAACATCACTTTTTTAAGATAGGATAGTGTATGTTAAGGGATAATAAAAATAGGATTATTTATAATTAATTTTTCATTAATTACCGGATGCTTTCTCCACGTCTCTAGAATGAAAGGCCTTTCCTTTTTATGCACAACGCTTTCTTGCATATCCTCGAGTGTCGGGTGAAGTCCGACTTCTTCCTCGAATGGTAACCTGTATTCTCCGATTGGTCCCTAAAATAAAAAGTGAAGGATAGTAATAATTAAGTAGGAATACATACAAGAATACAAGATGCAGTAACTATTAAGAATGTTTTAGAAAATATAATGAGAAAAAGCGATTACTTACGTCTTGTACTGTACAACGAGAGGCTAATTCCCAAAGAACTAAACCACAAGCATACATGTCGATTCGAAGAAACGAATCCCTTGTAAAATTAATTGCTCCTTCCAAAACTTCAGGCGCCATGTACCTCCGAGTTCCAACCTGTAATTATTACCAGCCAATTCTTTACTTTCTACTTTAAAAAGATAGTTACAAGAAATAAATGATGTCTTTTCGCGAAGATTTTTAAATAGCTGAATTGGAATCTCTATGCCTTTAATTTTATTTTTCATGTGAAACGCCGTTAACTAAATTTAAATGATAGATTAAAAAGCGGTGATCTTACGTCATTAATTTACGAGCTTAACCCCTTCCGTGTCATTGACGCAATTAATAGTACGCGGAACAATTGACGCAAAAGAATTCGTCAAAATTATAAAGTATGTATCATTATAATGTATGATCATTACATCAAAGTATGTATGATTTTCGAAAACTTCCTTGGCGGTATTACCGATGTAGTTATATTTTGTTATATTTTTCATCGTAGCGTATGAGCGCATCCTAATAATGAATTAATACAATTCTTTTGAATTTTAATATTGAATAATTAACTCACCTGTCCATGCGTATCTCCGCAAGGTTTTGCAGGCTGAAATATCAGTGCTAATCCAAAATCCGCTATGCATGCACTCATATCAGCCTTTAGAAGAACGTTTTTAGACTTGAAATCTCTGTGAGCAACGGCCGGTTTATATCCGTCCGCTTTATTTGCCGGGATCTCTTCATGGAGATGCATCAAGCCTCTGAAAATTTCGTTAAATTAAATTTACTTTTCTCTACTTCCAATTAAATTAATTTTCAAAACAATGAATAATACCTCGCCATGGATTCGGCAATCCTACACATTTCAGGCCATGATACAACATTCGCTTTGAGATAATCGCAGAGGGAGCCCTTTTCGTGATAAGCCGTGATGAGCCAGAACTCTGCTTGTAGATTATCGCCTCTTTTTTCTACGCCGATATAATGTAGAATATCCTCATGGTCCATGTGAGCGAGTTTGAAAATCTCTTGTTCGGTTTGCCAGGACTGCTTGTCTTGCATAGGAAACACTTTAACGGCGACAATATCGTTTTTGAACTGAGCCTTCCACACAGCTCCGAATCGACCTCGGGCTTTGATCTCGAGAAGTTGAATAGGTCGCAGACCCAAATTTGGTGAGGGTTGCGGCAGAGGGAGTGGCTCCAATGTTGGAACCTTTTTAAATTGTCAATCTTTAGTGACAGTCGTTGAAAAACAAAGAAATTTTAGGTGTATCGAGTCAAGGGTTACCTCATTGAAGTATCCAAGTTTTCGTCGACGATAGCACCAGAACATAAGAGGCAATCCAACCATCACAAGCAGCGCAGGAATCGCCACCGAAATTAGAAGAGTTATTATTTGCTGATCCGTATTTGGAACTGGCTCATATTCTAAAGAAAAATAAAGGAAAGTGTTGAAATTATTACTCCTTGCCTTTCTCAATTTTACAATAAGGAATTGTATAAAGGAATACAATAAGGTTTGAAAATTAAGATCAGATTTATTTCTGAAATCAATATTATTCATATCTAAATAAATGATTAAATTTGCAAAGACATTTATGTACTGTCCTTCAAATATTTATGTATATTTAAATTCTTATGAAATTTACTATATAAACGTTAACAATTTTAAAACGCCTACTTATATGAATTATTGCTTGTAGATTGAAAACCGGTAAAACAAAACAAAGAAACAGTAATTGAGAAAAGCAAAGCGTGAAGCAGTAAATTTTGATAAACCCTTTACTTCACGTACACTTCATATTTACTGCATATTAATTTTGATTTAGAGAAGTGATAAATATTTAAGCGGTTGCTGCATAAAACACTTACCTTGAACAGGCGGGGGAGGCTCTGTAGGCTGTGGATCCCAAGTGAAATTTTGGTTACACATATTGCCATCGCAGCAACAGAAAAACATTTGCTGTTTTCTGTCTGCGCTTTTTTCCACACAGTGTGGTTTGTCATAACATTCTTTACTATCTAAGAAACATCCCTGAATAATGAAAAAGAAAAGCGGTCTTAGTAATGTTAATGACGCTAAAGATTATTTTTAAAAATTGTAACAAAGGGAACAAACCTTTAGGACAATATTCGATTTTTTCATGGCACTGTCGTATTTCCAGAGAACGTAACAGTGATTTCGTTTGTCTGGTTCGCTCGGAGCACATTCTTCTCTTCCGGAACATCCTTCTTCGGATCCAATGCACTTGGATGAATTGTAAAATTCACAATATGTGGAACCTTTGATGTCATGTCCTAAAGTTATACCTATGTAAGAAAATAAAATAAATGCAATTAAAATACTTTTATAAAAAGGAAATGATTGAAGAGAATACAATAAAATAGACGAATAAATATGAAGACTTATCTAGTTATTTATAGCTGTGATGGAAAATTATCAATAGATATTGTTTTGCACGTTATTGAAGATTTACAAGATTAAATAATTTCGGTTGGTGACTTGGGTAACTTTAGCCAAATATATTCCCCCAATTTACTTGTAAATAAATCTATAAAATACATTTTGCACAATACTTTTGAGAAAAAGTCACTCCTCGCTGTCTGCTGCGCAAAATGTATTTTACTTATTTATTCACGAGAAAGTTGGTAGAATATAAATGGCTAAATTAACACTTCCCATTGGACCTTACATAAAACACCCCTCTAGCTATTATAAAAAATATATTTAATTACAATTTTCCAAAAATACATGAATATCATTTTAAAAGATATCATTTCCATCTGCACGTTGTGATGGCATATATAAAAATTAAATTACCTCATAGAGAAGAAAACTCAATCTTCTTAGCATTGCAAGACAATTTAACAAAAAAGTTAATGAATTCAAATGATAATGATTATGATTGGCCTTATTCAAATCTAAACATTAGCTTCGCACATTTTGCAAAATCACGGAGAAACTTAGATATAAAAAATTATTTCTTATCAAAGGCTTCACATATATTTATAAATTAAATGAACTTTTTTCAGATGGGATTTATTGCAAGTTAATTTAATCTCAGTTAAGATATAAAAGATATTCATTCGAAAAGTGCAATTCTTTTTCTAGAATTCCTTAATTTACAGTTGTAAGGATTTTTATTGAAGTTCAAATAAACGAAATTTTTGTTTGCTTTTTAATCAGACTCTTAACCCTAAAACAAACTTATATTCTTGCTAATTTTGTTGTGAAATCTTTTTCACTGTTTAAAATTCATATTTTAAATGTGTCCAATATACACTTCAAGATTTGAAATATATGATTATGTTATTGAGATGTCAATGCCAGTGATTGTTTAAACATTTTTTTGGATATGTTATTTAACAAGTAGCCTGTAATGTTATATTATCATTAAAAAAATTTCTCACAATATATCACTATTTTTCGCAATAAATGAAATTTACTATGCACTTTCTGTAATTGGCCACTTATGGCCATTGAGAAATCAGTACCAATTAACGAATGATAAAAATAATTCTCAATTTGGCAAAACATTCCTTATTCGGTACAAACAGAAATCTCACCATGAAAAATACGATGCATTTCAATTGAAGTTATTACTACATAATTGATAATGATATATGATAATATGATTATGTTAATGAAAAATCAAAACTTCATAATATTTTAGTGAAAATTGACAAATAGTGCGAAAATTCATACGGAAATTTTAGTTATGAATAAATAGTTTCAATAAAAAATAAATACTGATGATAATAAAATGCATAAACAATAAAAAACTAAAACTGCAATTGCTTTTTCTGTCTCTCAAAGATTTTCTTTCTAAATTTTCCAAATTGTTCATTTTTCAGCCTTCTTACAAAATTTACGTTTATGTCTTATTTCTCAGAATATTAAAATTCTGCACTTGACCATTGTTAAGACAATCGAATAATTAAATCTAAATTAGTATCAAGTAACGCATGATAAAAATAGTCCTCACTTTGCAAAAACAATACACGATATTACTACTCGATGAAAGCATGATTATTATAACTCTAAAAAAGGACAATATCCCACTTCTTTATCAACAACACGAGATCGCATTATTTTTAAAGAAATGACCTCAGGATGGTTTGGAGCAAACTTTAAGCTTAAATTTCAGTCAAGAATTCAAGAAATATGTATCCAATTTCTTGGAAGATTTTTGTCTTAGGCCAAGGAAAGTGTATTGTTTTGATGAACCAGGCAGATCAAGAAGCTTAAATTTAGAAGCACCCATAGCGTGTAAATAAACGGGAAAAACGGATAAAACGTAAACTGGATCCAATTACCTAATAATCCTAGGAAGAGATATGGCAGTATCGTCACATACGCGGACATTGTGAATGGATCACAGAATCATACCAGTAATTTTGAGTCTATTAGCTATTAAGCAAATTGTAGTTTCATCCACCGATACATCTCTTTCTCCCTCTTCTTCACACACTCACGAAACACACTCGGCACACGAAAACGAATTCACTTATTCATTTTCTTCTTGAAGTTAAACTGCGCCTCCGAGATTTCAGCCAAATTAGAGGAAATTGAACATTTCTGTAATTATAACTATAAAAATACACGCCAGACGAACGGAGCACCGATTTCGACCCGATTCTCCACCCACGGGCGTCTTTTTATGCACTCAGGGCAAAGATATTATAATCCTACTAGATGCGACGCTGTGACAAGTTATTAGTTCATGCCAGAGACTATAGATTCGACACCGTCGATAATCCCGAAAGAGTTTAAACAAATATATAATAATATAATACATGTATTTGTAAACAAACTCTCTCTACAGTGAATTTAATATTATTTATTCTAAGTTACAATATTTCTTTAGAAAAAAGTATTTTCTAACGCGCTTATTTCATTCATAATTTGAATTTGGCGCCCTTTTATGGATATGGATTTCCGCGCAAAATTGAATATCCCTTGCCAAAAAACCTTAAGGCCTATTTACATGACAGCAGTGCACAGTGCACGCGGAAAATCCCGTAAAAGTGAAAGAAAAGACTATATGAAAAAACTATTCTATATCTTTTTCACTTTTACGGGATTTTCTGCGCACACAACACGGCACACAGAGGTGTAAAAGCACCATTAAGTAATATTTCCCAAATTTGAATATCGAATAATTTCACCTAAATCAAAAACCGGAAGTGTCAGTTGGTACCTGACAGGTGACAGTCCTTGCATGCGCATAAAACCACGTGTTTATGACTTTATGTTCGCAAAAAAAATATCTTTTTTTATAGTTTCTTTGCGCAACTCTTGTTAGTTTTTTCGCAAAAGTAAAAAGTGATACAAGGTGATAAATTAAAAGTTTAAAAATTATAATCAGTGTCTATATTAAGTGGAATAAAACTACGTATAAGAAAATCAAATCAAATTAGGCCCCATCGTTGTTGCAAATATTCGCGATGAGTCGGAGGATATCCCGCTTAGTTATTCCTAATATTTTTGAGTGAATTTGGAATCATCCCCTGGAAAAGTAATGGCAGGACTTGAGAGTTATGAAAGAGTTTATAGAGGACGACAATTAGATAATCCTTGGGAAGCAGCAAATGCAGCAAGTGATGGATTTCCATCCAAATATCAAGGTCGAGAGGTTATACGTCCTTTGGATATTCCTGTCATGCATCCTCTTGTCGCCCAGGACACTGCTCCCGCTGATGGTAATTAAGAAATATTCATTTTGCAGTCTATTTCGTTTTAATGTAAAAAATAGGTATACACGTCAACAAGTTTGTTTACTTAAATATTATAATGTAGTTTATTTTTCGAACAACGAAAAGTCCAAAAGGTTTTTAACCAACTGTATAGATTATGAATTGTTGAAATATTTATTGTAATTTTAAAAGTTTGAATGTCCGGTAAAATAATCGAATTGAGATTAATTCAGAGAAGAATTAATTTCTTCACTTTGTCATACTAGAACTTGAATCCAACACCATCAAGAAGAATTATTGACCATTTTAGACCGTATTCACGTTGATAATGTAAATAATGAATTCACTGAACTTTCAATTTGGTTTCAGATATTGCAGTAAAAAAATACGTTGGCTTAGGATGTGGTTTAGCGAGTCTGATTACGGAAAATTTATTGATTCATCCTTTCATTGTACTACGAAGACAATGTCAAGTAAATCCAAGTGCTTGCAGATATCACTTGGTTCCAATCACTTTAATACCAGTGGTGGTGCGTCTGCATCAAACTCAAGGTCTCAATACATTATGGAAAGGAATCGGATCAGTTTTACTCGTAAGAGGAATGAGTTTAGCAATTGAAGATCTAGTTTCTAAAATTACACCTTGGCCGAAGTAAGTATTAAATTAACTTTTTTCTCTGCAAACATAAGACGTTTTTATTCAATACTTTTAAAATGAGTCCATATTCTAAATATTTTATTCCGTTTCAGAGAAATAACTTGCAATAGCTCGCTGAAAGCTTTCGGACAACACATTCTTCTTAAATGGTAAATATAAGCAAATCAGTGAAGGACTGTTGGAGAGACTTTTTCCAAGAAAATTTATGGATCTAAGCTACAAATTGTTTCTCTAAACAACATTTTTTTTAGTGTGTCCATCGGATTGGTAACGCCATTCTACTCAGCATCACTCGTAGAAACCGTGCAATCTGAAATTGCTTCTGAAAGACCTGGAATTTTGGATGTTTTTCGGGACGGAGCGATTCGATTGCTTGAAGTTGGTACCAAGGGCAGACTTATTCCAATTTATGCTCTTATACCACCAACGATTGCTTACGGCGTAGTTAAATATCTTTTTGCGCTCATTGTGAGAGGAGTTAGCAGTCGAATGATGCACCTCAGGCGAAAACACATTCAAGAGTCGAGAGTAAGAATGAATTCCCTGAAAAAGAGAATTTAAATACAGAGCAGCATAAAAACTAAATTCCTGAAAAATAAAATTAAGCTTGATTTTATTTTCCTTTATTCTGTTTTTTTTCAGGGTGCCTACAGTCGAGATATTACTTCCGACAGCGTAGTTCAAGATATAGAATTGCAGTCGATTCTCGTGTCGATGTGTGCTGCGGATGTTCTTTTTTATCCTCTGGAAACCGTCATTCACAGGCTACACTTGCAAGGCACACGTACAATAATTGATGACTTGGATACTGGACGAAATGTGACACCTTTGTTGACAGGATACAGCGGAGCGATCGACTGCTACCGAACGATCGTTGCAACTGAAGGAACTCTTGGTTTGTACAAGGGTTTTGGAGCTCTTGTCCTCCAGTTCACTGTTCACTTCATGGTCTTGCGAGCCACCAAGTGGATTCTAACTGAACTCACCACCATTTTGAGACCAAAACCGGTTCAAAAAGTACCACCTCAGTCTTACTACAATGAAATATAGACAAATTTTTCAAATATGCTTTATCAGCTAACTATGCAAAACATTCGTACTCGTTTTTGTTATTTTATCTATCTAACTTGGAATAGTTGTCAGTATCTAGAATTTGCTATTCACTATTTCTTAATATGCTGACCGCTAAATCTAGACTCTCGAATTAATTTAATGAAAAACTAAATATTTGCTATAACGATAGAGGTACTTTTCCAAGTATTTAAAAGTCTAGTACTGATGTTAAATAGCTAAAGATCGAATAGTCGTTCAGTGTAATATTCAAGGGATTTTGAATTTACATTAGATTCTCCTTTTTTATAGGAAAGAGGAGGCTTTTTTTTAGAGATATATTCATTTATAGTCTAACTATATTGAGACAAAACATTTTCAAGAAAATAATGGACTTTGTTTCTTGTTCAGTCCAAAAAGAAACTTTTTTTTAGGAAATCTTGCACATTAAAAATAATTGGGAACTCTAGTCACGATTATCCACTTGTACATATTTGCAGCTCTGATTATTTTAAATTTTAATCAATTACTTTTCGGTGATCAGAGAGTGAAAATGAAAATATTAACAAGATGTGAAGAACTTAATGTGTTACTGATTTTTTGCTGTAATAAAGGCTTCAAGATAGCTGAGGTTTTCATGATATTGAGACATAAGCGCGGAATTATAGTTTTAAACTTATTTATTATAAATATAAGTTCATACAATGTAAATTAACCACAATATAAACCAGTGATCTTAATATTATTATTAAGATCCACGAGGTTTTATGTCCAGTTTGTACAATAGTACATTCTGGGAAAATTAGATTCACACTTTCAATTTAGATTCTTTTCAATGAAACTGAACCTACCGGTTAATTGTTTTCTTAAAGGCCCTATAATATGATTTTTTAAATCTTTACTTAGAAAAATTTAGACCGATAATTTCAGCTTCATTTGTCCTTACATGACTTCTCCTTAGCCCTATTCTGTGAACAACAATTTACAATAAAATCTATCTTTTCATTTCTTTTCGTAGAAATATTTAATTGATTGTACTAAAACCCAGAAATAACAAGCGAGAAAAGTATATTGAAAATGATATAAATGGAAAGTGAAACTGCCTTCAATTAAAATTGATCTCTGATATATTAAAAACCTTAAGTTTAAGATCATTTCATACATTGAAATTATACTAATAGTAACAGCACAATAACAAGGAATGAACTTGTGGACAATTGATTTTTTAAAAACGCTGCTAAGTCTTTCTCATAAAATCTTAAAATCGTTAAGGTGAATTACTTAAATCCAAAGCGTTAACTTTTTGACAAAGTTTTATTTCCTTCTATTTTCGCAATGCTTCTACTTATATTTGTTTCTATATACAATATATTACAAAATATGTTTAGCTATCTATAAATTTGAATAAAAATAAGTTATTTACTAATTTTTTGTTAAATCACGGCGCCAAGCTCAGGTGCTATGAATTTCGATTTCGTCGCTTTCCCCAACTTCCACATCTAGGAACCGTTCATAAGTTTACATTGTTGCAATGAAAGAATGTGAATTAAGTACTGGAAATTTCAAACAGAAAAAAAATTTTAATGGATAATAAAGTTTAACAGAATCAATGCTTTGCTCGATTATAAATACTGACAAAGTTCATCCTGGAAATTGAAGCTCTTTGTTACGTAAAAAATAACAAAAAGAAAAAGCTCTAAATTTGGAATGAACATGTTCGAAATTCAAGCACCTACGGAAGATAATTTCAGCCGGTACGCGGAACATTTAACTGATTATAAATGATCAGGATTTTAGTTTCGATAGTTTCATGTTGCCTTAATCAGTTTCGGAAAATTTTCTTATCAGTACAGATGGCAGAAAGAGACGCGGCTTGAGATTTAAGATCCGCAAAAGAATTTCGTGTGCTTTGTGTGAGGAAACATTTAATGTTATTCTTCACAGTCAGAATGATTTTGCAGGACCTAATCCTGATTTCATTATTTGCTAATTATTTACCCGCTGCGCTTGTTGTAACTCCTCTTCTGAAGATTCGGTTTTTCTTATATACTGGGGTTTATCTTCGCCCCGCACACAACCCTCAGTCACGTGTACAGTCATCACGTCGCTTCCGGGTACATCGAACATAGGTTCGAGTAGTAGGGATTCCATAATGGCCCGGAGTCCTCGCGCTCCAGTTTTCCTGTCCATTGCCAAGGCTGCAATCGCATCCAGTGCTTCAGCCGTGAATGTTAATTCCACCTGACATTAAACAATATTTTCAAAATGTATAGTGTTAATAATGTTACAAAAATATCACACTAGATGAAACTCGGGGTTACTACAGAAGTCTGGTTTCAAAATTTCTTGACTTATTAAATTCAATCATGTATAACCAAATGAAAATTGAAAAATATATTCACATTACCTTATCCATAGAGAACAGCATTTGATACTGAGGAACCATAGCATTTTTAGGCTCGGTGAGAATCTTGACAAGCATCTCTCTGTTTAACGTGTGGAAGGGGACGAGAACAGGGAATCTGCCAACAAATTCGGGAATCATACCAAAATCTATGAGATCTCTCGCTTCTACTTGTCTCAGGAGAATATCTTTTTCCCTATTATCATCTTCTGTCGAGGGCGACATATTAGCGACATCAGCTAAACTCGCGGCTCTTCTTCCGGGACTTTCTGCTGCGGGTGAAGCACCAAAACCGAGATACTTCTCATTTTTACGCCTCGAGACTAGCCTATCGAGACCATTATAAGCTCCAGAAGCCACAAAAAGAATGTTAGTAGTATCAACTTGTAAAGTATCTCCACGAAGTTTTCGTGAGCTGTTTCTCTCTGGTACATTCACAATTGTGCCTTCCAACATTTTCAGCATTCCCTGTTGTACTCCCTCACCACCGACGTCTCTCAGTTGATGAATTCCTGGTACTGCGCCAATTTTGTCCACCTCGTCTAAGAAAACTATACCCATTTGTGCCCTATCTACTACATAATTTGCATCCTGAAGAAGTTTTGCTATGACACTCTCTATATCCTCGCCAACGTATCCAGCTTGAGTAAGAGTCGTGCAGTCGCAAATCGCGAAGGGAACATCTAAGCACTGGGCAATCGTTTGGGCTAAAAGAGTTTTTCCAGATCCAGTTGGTCCCAGCAAAAGAATGTTACTTTTTTCCAATTTTAGCTGGTGCTGTTTACTGTCAAGAATGTCGGAGCCGAGAGTAGACTGAGATCCTGGCTTTTGTTGCTGTTCATTACTCTGTGAAACGTGCTGGAAACCGACTACTAATGGATTTCCTAAGTGGAGCACATCTATGGATGGAAAAAGAAATGTTAATTTAATTTAATTATTTTGGAGAGCAACAATTCTGCTACAAAATAGAGTTCGGAAGTAAGGCGTTTCTTGTATCTTTTAATTCAATGATAATAAGCCGAACTCTACTTATTTCCATAGAATTTGTATTAGAGGTGTGCGAATCGGAAAATGTGTCCATTTGTATTAAAATTGCAATTAAAGTTTCTTAATAATAATACAACTATTTTTACTTTATAGTAGTGATAATATTTAGTTCTAGTTTCACACATCTCTAAATATCACGTGGATGTTAAAAGGTTAAAATTGTTAACATACATGTGCTAAAATTGGATAACAATATAAATTCAATCTATTGCTTCTCTACAATAATTTTGAAGAATATACTTCTCTTGTAAGATTAAAATGCAGACTTTAAATTATTATATCTAAATTGTAATTTTTCATTTAATAACTTCGGTATAAAAGATTCAAATCTAGAAACTTGTTTCACACATGCATTTAAAATTTTAAACAGAGTTAAAGGACAGGATAATAAGGGAATATTTTTATTTACGTGGTTTAAGACCTCTTTGAGTGAAAGTTTGATTGAGATCTTGATTGCCAACCAGATTGGCATTGGTTTGCCCTGAGTTTTGCATAGGAAGATTATTGTGAATTCTCTTGTAGTGATTGTAAACTGCTACGCTCAGAACTTTTTTAGCGTACTCTTGACCCACTACGTGTTTGTTCAGATATTCAAAAATCTGAAAGAATTATAAAATAGTTGCTTTATATTATAATAACCCAGACAAAAAATTTTGCATCAATAATTCTAACAATAACAGAGCGCAACTATTGATTTCAACAATTATCAGTGCCGAGCAAAATTAATTATGTAATAAAATTATTTAGATTAATTCTGAATAGGAAAATATGAGTGCAATCTTTAAAATGATACCTTTTTGGGAGGTGGTGGTGGTTTTCTGTAAAAACCTTGTTTTGACTCCTCCGGTCTTAAGGCTTCTTTCAAACTTCTCTTCGAATCTATGTCCGACATTAATACGAAAAATTTATGACATTTTTCACATCTCACAAACCTTGTTGAAGCTAAATATGAAAGGAAAATAATGTTTAATTAGGAATTCATATACAATTAAATATTGGTATGTGATTTTTTATAAATGTAATATATCTTTCCATTTTCTACTTACATACGAATGTTTCAACAGAACACAGATCCCCACAATTTGGACAAGTAAATGTATTTTTTTTACCCCCACCACCATCTTTTCCAGTACTTCCTCCGGCAGTTGCTCCAGAATCTTTATTTGGAGGTGTGGGTTCTGAAGGAATTTTGTTCACAATCCCAGTGGTACATATAGGACGAGAAGCAACAACCCTAACTATTTTGTGTACTGAAAAAGAAATATAAATAAATATATATAAATCTTAAATTAAGTTAAGAAACATTAATGTCAATAAGCAGATTTGAACCAATTTTTATTCAAACTTATATATTTAATCATTTAAAAAACTCACCGTGATTTGCGACATGATTTGATGAAGCCAAACGGCTGACACCAACCAAGCAACAGCGGGCACAACTCATAGTTACTAATTTAGCGGAATTTCACTGCTGTATGTTCCAAAAAAATAAAGTTGGAGTTGAATGTTACTAAAAATTACGTCTGAAATAAAAGTAATTTAATCATTAAAGATATCAGAATTACTATCGGGAATAATATACTAGAAAGTATATTAGTAGAACCCTTTTTTCAAGAAACGCAAACGTCTGTCCAGAAAAAATCTGCATGAAAAGTAAAAAAAGCTTCCGGATCTTAAAATGGGAAATTTTTTATTCTAAACCAATAATATTAATGAAAATTGCGTTGAGAATTACTTTAAATTTGTATCTCGTTCTGTAGTATCAGAAACTTAGAAGAAAATTATAGAACTATTTAATGAACTACACTGATACACCATATCAGCTTTAGAAAGTTTTCGAAAGTAAATTCAGAGGAAGGAACAAAAAATGGATTTTAAAAAACAAATATTTAAACTTGCCATTCTCCCATAATATACATATGTATTACAAGTTTATATCTAAATACTACAGCAATGTAATGTCACTTTCATTTGATTTTTCCTATATGTCTGTTCATATCTGTGTAATATATTTGATTGAATTCGATTGACTGCAGTCAATCGTACATTAATAAAATTGTTAATTGTTGACTGAGTTCTTTTTGTTTAAAATTCTAAAATTATCAAAACTTTAAAATAGATAATACAAAATGCAAGGCTCTGAATTACCCTGAAGTATCAAGTTTTTTCAGAGAGTATTATATCCCTCTCTATATATATATATAAGAATTATATTTTAGTTCTGCCTATTGCAAACTGCACTATATAAACTGTAATTTATATTTAGAGCACGTGTCACATATTAGCTTTACTTTGTTCTTCTACCACAAAAAAACTACAACCAACGTCTATGCAAAACAAACCATTTTTTCCCGAACCGTAAATATTATTTAATGATCGTCAATGCAACAAAGAGCCACACTTTACAGACACATGCTGATTAGTCTGCAGATGTTTGAAAATTGTCCGTGACTGGAAAATGGCAAACCATCAGATAAAATTTTGGAGCAATTTACTAAGATGGTAAACAAAGAAAGAAAGTATGATAAATGCATTCCACCTACAAATTTAGTATTAAAAAATTAGATATTTATTTTACTATGAAATATGGGAAACTGCTTGAAATTGAATCAGCTGTTAGTTGACTTCCTGATCGTGAAAGCTTTATTAAATAATAGGGCACTGCAATAGAAATTGGAATTACAAGAGTGAATCAGTGAAACGTCAAGACTCAAGACCATGTTGAGCTATGTTTATCAAAATTACGCCTCAATTGATTATCGACTAACCTTGCAAATCTACATTTTATAAATCCTTGAACCAGAATAGCAAGGATTTTCAAGAGTGGTTTTTGGTTTTCTATGCGGAGTTAGTAAATAAAAACAGCCAGCTGTCAAAAGTACGTTGGACTCAAAATAGGTGCGAGGGTGTATCAATGAATTTTATCTGCAGATTTGACATATCACGATCAGAGGAAAACAATCACAGGCCAGAAATGAAAAAAATATACACGAAGGTCAAAGACGAATCACAATCGTATTTCCACTTCACTGGCAATCATGCAAAATCGATGAGAGTTTCATGGTGGTCACAATAGCACTAATAATTGTGGAATTTACCTGAGACGTATAAATAACGTAAATAGTTGCGATGCAATCCCAAGTTTGCCCAAGATTGCCAAAGATCCTAAATGTTCCCCGTTTCCCCAACCCAATTTTACACTGGATGTTCAATCGTTCGCAGCGCCATCTGCTTCAAAAATGACGTGTGAACTGTAAAATCAAAACTGCCAACCTCTAAACTGAAAGTAATATCGTGTTATCTTTCCCAATTTTTTGTATATTATAAAATTAAATATATATGAATAATAAACACCTAGCGAATCGAAAATAATTGAAGGGTATTTTTAAATCACGTTTAGTTCATTTACGAGGGTATATTATAATTTATTCGATGGAAATGGAGCAATCGGAGCAATGGACTCGTCCTAAAATGGCTAAAATGTAAACAACATGTTTCTTTAAATAGGATTTTTGTTGATGATTAATTCAACAAGGGTAGAAATAAAAGAATAATTTTATGAAATTTGAAGGAATTTTAGATAGGAAAGCAGATATTTTCAAGAAATATTTAAGAATTGCGCTGTAGATAGATATAGGTTATATTTTGGATGTCATTAATCAAACAGTGTTGCCATCGTTGCAATATTTAATTTAATGGCGTGACCGAAAAACGTGTTTTCAAGCAATCGGAGTAAACAAATTTGTTAAAAAGGTTTTTTTGAGAAAGGTGTCGAATTTAAAGAAACATTTTTTGATTGAACTCCAAAATGAGTAAAGCGGAAGTTAATCAAGAAGTGAGTATACATAAGTTCTTGTAGATTTATTAGCAGATTTCATTTGAAGTTTATTTGATTTTGAGGTTATATTTCATTCAGAAACGATATTTTATTATATTTAATCTATTTAATTTAAATTTTGCTAATAATAATAAATTAGAAGTTGTCAATAACGTGAATAGATTTTTTAAAAATCTGTTTATCGTATTAAAATAAGAATTGTTTGAAATCTTAGTAACACGTTTTCAAGATTTTATTAAAACAATTGTGTAAAATATATAAAGACAGATTAAAGTGATATTAGCGAAAATTAATATGGAAGCTGTTGAATAGTGTCCCTTAATCTTTTAAATATTCACTTATATGCTTTTATAATTTATTAAATTTATTATATTATAACGTTCCTTAATTTTTACGATTTTTACCACTTTAAGGTTATGTGGAGATCTATTTCCAGCTTTACTTTCAGTTCTTTCATTATTATAAATTATGAGTATTGGTACTCATTTTTTAAACAGAATATAGGGTGAAAAAGTTTTTGATTTTAATATTTTTCGTGGAGAATGAAACTCTTAAATGAAATGACCTTATAACAATAGTATTGAATAAATTGCGAATGATTTTCAGAATAAGAATGAAAACGAAAAACTATACTTATTTTTCAGGTGGTCAAGATGAGAAAATTTGTACGAATGGCTCGTGTGCGTATCATACGAAATCTGATTAGAGAAATAAAAATTCTCGATGTAAAACGCGGAGATGAAAAGAAACTAATAAAGTTTAAAAGAAGAGCCACTAGATTTCGGGAAGAAGTTGAAGCTGCAAGAAAGATTAAAGAAGATGAAGTAACCAACTTCGGGCTTGTCAATACCAGATCATTGTATTCAATTTTGGATGATCCAACTTCTGATGCTCGCACTCGCGTAATGGCTAAGTTTGCCGACTTTGTGGAGCTAAGGCAAAGAATAGCTCAATGTAAAGAAAAGTTTCCAGAATGCGAAAAATTCCTAGGACCTGGTAAAAAGGCATTAGCGCGATTAGAGTATGAAAAAAGAGCGCAATTCATAGAAGAAAAGAAACAAAAGCAGATTAAGGAGAAGGAAGATAGGAAAAAATTGAAAGAAGCTAAAACCAATTCTTCCAAGAATGTTTCTGATAGAGAGATGGAAGGCGATAGTGAAATAAGTGAAAAAGAAGAGGAAGAAGAGAATAAAGAAGTTGAAAAATATGAGGATTCCGAAGAAATTGATAAAGATAGTGAAAGTGAGTCTCTTGACACAAATTCAAAATCAAAAAATACTCGAAAGCCGAAATCCCGAACTGAAAATACATCTGAATCAAAAAGTGAAGAAGAGTTAACGAGGCAAGTACCAAAGCCTCTGAAGAAGGAACAAACGGTTTTAAAAAGCAAAGCTAAGAAAAGAAAACAAGCTGAATCTGAATCACAAACTGAAGAAAAGGAACCTGTTAGAGAAAAGTCCGATAAGAAAGTCTCAATGCCTTTGAAAAATACAAGTTCAAAAGTCATACTTGAAAAAATAGCACCACTAACAGTTGAGCCTGAAAGAAAAAAGAAATTAAATACAAAAGACATCAAGGTAGTAACTAAGGAAGCAACAGTAAAAAGATTTTCCGAGCTTCTGCAGGAGGAAAAAGCAGAAAATCTCGAGAAGGAAATTAAAGAAGAAATTTCAACGATAAAATCAGAATCAAAAACACTGAAAAAAGAAGTGATCAAGGAAGTCGACAGCTTTTTCGTGACAGCAGATGGAAATCAAGAATATCTAAGGGTCGTCGTACCGAAAAAAATTGAAAATAAAAATTTCCCTAATGGCAATCTAGACTATGAAAATGATAAAAACAATACAAGCTTCACGAACATGAATTCATTCCAAGAGCGACCAGACAAATTCAGAGGGGATAAAAACAATTCTAATTCCAAGTTTGGACAGAGAATGGAGAAAAGAGGCAACGAAAGAAATAATCCGAGAGATAAAAATGTTAGTTCTAAATTTGGGCCCAGAATGGAAAAAAGAAGAGGCAATGAAGACAGAAGTGCAGAAAAATTCGTCAACAAATTTCAGAAGAAGACTGCAGCATTAGATGAACAATTACATCCTTCATGGGCTGCGAAAAAGAAACAACAAGATGCTTTGAAGCTGGGATTTCAAGGGAAGAAAATTGTCTTTAATGACTGAATTGAAACTGCAAAGAAGAAATAATTTATAATGTGATTGTACGTACAAGTTACGTGTTTTAAATAAATTTAACTGATACTGCATTAATTTCTGATTTCTTTCGTTTTAATTTAGTTTTTATTCGCGAAAAATTACTTCATATTTCAATCTCAAAAAGCACTAAAGGCATCAGTAGAAACTAGACAAAAAAGATGATTAAATTGACATCTACTATCACTGCAAAAATGATAAACTCTTTGGATTATTACCTGTACTGGAGTTTTGAAACGATAAAGAAAGAAGACAGTTCCATGATTTGTAAAATTGTTAAATCTGTAAAAACAGATTTCACTGGCACATGAATTGAAATTATTTCTTGATTGTGTCATTTGTGAGTGAATTTTAAATTTGAACGCAGTGAACTTTGGACGAGTGAGTGGGTTTTTAGGTTGACATGACCGCGAATAAAAGAGTTGCGACCTCAGTTTTATGACGGCTGTAGTTTCCTAATAATAGTTGACAAACGGTTTGTTTACTAGGCGAGAGAAAAAAAATAGGGTAGGTCGTAATGTCTTAAATTTTATTTCACAACATGTAAAGAACAAAGAGTAACAAATTAGCTTCTTTTGCTCGAATAATATACAGTTTAAAATATTTAATTGTAACCTATGCAATTATAAAAAAATGTAGATAATATGTATTTGATGGTCTAAATATTCAAATGAATGAAATATTTTTTCCCAATTCTATTTTATGTGTAAATAATGTTACAACTATAAAGAAGTATAGACATGCTTAATGTCCTTTATATTGTATTATTATATACTGTATCAATAAAAAATTTCGTTCATTTGAATGTTCAGAACTTTAGGCATATTAGGTAATGTCTTTAAAAATTTTCATGAAAACTACTAGTCAAAATAATGTTAAAAAGATATTGCTTTAAAATTCGGCTTTTGACTATTATATTTCTATAATAAAAGTCATCTTTTGTAAAAAATATGATTTTGAAAATATGAAGATACTTTAGCTAAAAACTTTTAACAACCGACTAAATTTGTGTTGTTTTTTTTTTATTTTCGTCAAACTAAGTTTTTTATTTCTTTTTCGAAAGATTGCGTTGTTTTTCGGCGTGCATGACAACTTGAGAATCTACTGGAAGTCCTTTTCGACGTCGTACGATGTCTATGTATTTTTTAGCACGATTTACGGTGTCAGATTTTTCGCCAAAGTGAAGGTATTCTTCTTCAGTAGATGGAACCCAGAATGGATCTTGCTCAATAACCTGAAACAAATCATTTAATTAATAGAGATATGATACATTTATTGTCTGTGGGTTTAAATATTAGACAGTTTTCGTCGTCCGGAAAAACAAGAATACATACTTGAAAATGCAAATTTAAAAAAGTTATATCATAAAGTATGGAGAAAAGGATTTAAATATATGGTAAATTTTTTTTGAAAGGGAATCCACATTGGATATTTTGGTTTTTTCGTTAGTAAATATTTTCTATATTTTCTGAACATCTTTAGTCTAGTTTTCCTGTTATGCTTAATTTATTCAAGCTTAAGTTCACATTTGTATTTAGAATATGTCTCCACGATTCAATTAGAAATAGAAAAGTAAATTTGGGGCTTTGCCAAATGATTTTATTTAAATCTCTGTGGTCAGGAAAATTCAGTTATAATTTTTTCCACACATACTTTGTCACAATATATTTGACTAGATGGAAAGCTGAAAATGGAATAAATGCAAATGTAAATCAGAGTCAGGGAAAATAGAAATTGATCTATTCATAATAATAAAAAATTATAATTTATTTAACAGATTTTAGAAGATTTCCAAGGATTTTAGGATATTTTGTAGTTTCTCAATGAGTTTTAAAATATTTTACGAGATTAATATGATTTTAAAAAGATTTTGAAGAATTCAAAGGATTACTTGAAATTTGAAGAGATTGTAAGAGGTTTCTAGGAATTTTGTGAGGTTTTCAGGAATTTTAAGGGATTTTAAAGGTTTTCGTGAAATTTTAAGACGTTTCTAAAAATTTCAAGGAATTTCAACGAATTTTAAGGGATTTCGAAGGTTTTCGTGAAATTTTTAAGGATTTCAAGAGGTTTCTGTTAATTTTAGAGATTTTTACGATTTTTAAGTGTTTTTAAAGTTTGTCGTGGAATTTTAAAGGATTTTGAGAAATTTTTATATTTTTAACAGATTCCATAGAATCATAGGAGATTTCAAAAGATTTTATGGAGTTTCACAAGATTTAAAGTGATGTGCGAAATTTTTAAAAAATTTCAATAGCACTAATATTGAAAATTTATTCGCATTTTTAATAATTTTCTGTCAGGGAAATTTGTCTGAAAGTCAGGGAAATGTGAGAGAAATTGAAAAATTGAATCTTGTGGCCACTCTGGTAAATTCTTTAAATATAAATTCAACATAATGAGTTCAGATTTTTGGTAATCATTAAGAAAAAACAAAACTAAAAAGGTATCTCTCCTTGTTATTTTTCATAAAGAATGTGAAGGAGGTTCTCATAAACAGCAACTCTTTAAAACGCAAATGTACGACCACGTGCAGTCGGTTCAAAAGTGTTTTCACGCACGCTACTTCAGAATAAAAGAGGCACCGGCTCCTTGGTGAAGATTTGGACAAAATTTCTTCAGCCTGACGTCTTGCGTAAGCCGGTAGCACTCCGAATTAGGCCCCTTCCTTGATCTTTCAAGACTCTTTTTGTGTCCCCTCTCAACCCTCGTCCCTGTCACCATCCCTTTTTATTTCTTTTTATTTCTTTTTATATCTTTTTATCTTTTTATGTCCCCCTCCATTCCATTGATGGGGTACCTGCTTCTCCCTCTTTCATGTACCTTCTCTCCTCTAGTCTGCCACTCTCTTTTCCCACTCTTGGCCTTCTTCCTGCAGGTTTTTTACCTTCTTTCCCTCTCAGCTTTACCTCTTGTCCATCCTCACGTATTGAAATTTATAAGATGCGGACACCTGGCTCTGGAAACCCGCCTGGGATGGAATAGGCACCGGGAAGCGATGCTGCGATTTCTGATGCGAGGACCAAATTTTTAAGGGCCGCCCCGCTGAGCAGATGGTCACTTTTTGTTTCAGACAGATTTGTTTTCGTAGTGCTTAGCCCTGGGATGGTATGTTGATGGGATACAAGACCACGACGAACGAGGTAGAAATGATGCGTAGCTTTGGTGATGCTGGAGATGGTGCACCATCACCAATAACCTGTTACCTCTTACGTTTGCCTGATCTCGAGTTACTTTAATCCGAATTCTCTGATTTTAGTTGGAGGATATGGTGAGCCAAAAAATTAAACATTCGCACAGATAATTCTAACCATCTGCATCAGAAGAATTTGTGACCCTGGAAATATACCTAGAAATATACTACTGGTCGGAATTTTGGGTTCACCTGTTTTTCGGTGATCGTTTAAGGTCTCTTATATTTAATTACATTAAAGATTACATTTTTTCTTATAAGCAAGTTAAAAGCTATCAAAATTCTGCTTTAAATGAGCCCAGGACGAAGTCACGAAGATAAATATCTATAGAATCTGATAGATTTATTGAAATAATTGTAAAATTACTTCTCTGCATTGCACAAGGGCTTAAATTTGGACTTAAAATACGTGAAAAGTTCAGTATCACTTGATCAGTAGGAAAATAATAATAAAAATCAAGTGAATGTAAATTTTAATATATTTTTGTAGAAACTTCACGATTAATTATTTCCTATATTTTATAAAAATATTTTTTTAATAGGAAAAATATTCAAATGTATCCAACTTTTTCGCGTCAAATTTAAGTTCTCGCACAATGGAGAGTAATATTTGTACAATTATAACGACAAGTTTGTCAGATTCTATAGAAATTTACCTTTAAAATGAGCCCAGGAAATTAAAAAAATTTTCATTATTTCGAAAGTTATTAAAATTTTTATAAAATATTGAGATTTGACGTTTTTTGTAATATCTTCTTAAAAAATTGACAACGTGACTTCGTTCTGGTCTCATTTTAAGCAAAATTTTGAAAGCTTTTCACTTAAGAGAAAAAAATGTATGTAATTAAATTTGATGTAATTTTATGTAATTAAATTTAAGATAACTTAATCGATAATCAAAAAACGAGTGAACCCACAATTTTGACCGGAAGTGTAAATTTTCAGTTTGAATCTTTAGGTTTTTTATAAATTCATTTAAATATTCATTATTTTTCACTGGAATCCATTGGAATTTTTTATAAAAGGATCAATATTGGTACTAACGTATTCTACAATTATCAACTGATTTTTTACTGAACTTTTTTTTAAAATAAAGCACCCTATCGATTATTTTAATTACCACGTTAAAATGGTCGTGGGATGCCAGACTACGATAATTAAAAAAATCTTATGCACTTAACGTTTATTATACTTGATTCAGCCTCTCCGTGGGATAACTACATACTGAGAAAACTACTGGAATTGAAAGTGACACCTTCGTGACTTCTGTTATAATTATTCATTATGAGTATTAACACTGTCCTGACTATTGCAATTTTTTTTATTACTCATAAACAGTAACAAGTATGCAAAAACTGAAAACAGACGAAATCTCTAATTGAGAATCTAAGAATCGAGAGGTTCTTCTATAAATTCAAATTGTAGAAATTAGGCCATTATCAGGGTGGCCACATGTCAGGGAAGTCAGGGAAATTTCAGGGAAATGCGAGTAATTGTCAGGGAAAATATAAATTGACATTTATGCTGTGTTATTTTCGTTGTATTACTTATATAGCTTTTATAGTTTCTTTAACAGATTTTAGAAACTTTCCAAGGATTTCAAAGGATTATAAAGAATTTCCAGGCATTCTTTAAAATTTTTTGGTTTCTAATGATTTCAAGAGATTTTCAATAGTTTTAAAGGATTTTTTAAAAGATTTCTAGGAATTTAAAGGGATTACAAGAGATTTGTATAATAATTAAAAGATTTAGTGGAATTTCAAAGGACTTCATGAAATTTTAAGAGATTTTTAAGAAAGTTTAGGCAATTCGACGAATTTTAAATCCTTGTGGAATTTTAAAAGATTTTAAAAAGTTTGTAAGAATTTTAAGAAATTTTGATTTTTTAAAGTGATTTTAACGGATTTTAATATTCCTCATGAAATTTGAAAAAATTTGAAAAGTTATTTTTGATTTTTAAATGATTTTGTGAGATTTTTGTTTCCAAGAATTTTTGATTTAGAGATTTTAATGCATTTTAGGGAATTTCAAAGTTCCTT